>BLSH010437506.1:60965-79450 GCA_018402905.1 Glandirana rugosa
CTTTTGGTACTTACAGTCGTACATGACACTGTATTACTTCGTCTCGTACTAGAGGAGGGAAACCTCTGACCCGGCGTCCCGTCTTAAGGACACTTCGAGACCACTTCAGGTACCGGTTCTCCCAATTCCATCATGACCTTTTATTACCACCGATGTCTTTTATAACTGTGAAACCCGGGTTAAACTTGTAAAAGGGAATCCCCACATGATTGAAAACAACGGTCAACAAATCTGTAATTAATCACACAACTCAATAAAACTCCCCTGTACTGTGAGAAGGATAACTTTTTTGTTTTCAACCTAAGTTTTACCGGCTGAAGTTTTACCGGCGGGCACATTAGTATATGTGAGGGGGGGAACTTTTCAAGATGGGTGGTGACCATGGCGGCCATTTTGAAGTCGGCCATTTTGAATCCAACTTTTGTTTTTTCAATAGGAAGAGTGTCATGTCCCCTCAAAATAACTCAACACACTAATTAATGTCTAAACAACTGGCAACAAAAGTTAGTACACCCCTAAGGGAAAATGTTCAAATTGGGCCCAAAGTGTCAATATTTTCTGTAGCCACCATTATTTTCCAGTACTACCTTAACCCTCTTGGCCATGGACTTCACCAGAGCTTCACAGGAATTCTGCCCTGCGGCCCAGTCTCCAAAGGGAGGAGATCATGCTCTGCTTCATTATGTCACAGTACATGCTGACATTCATGGTTTTCTCAATGAACTGTAGCGCCCCAGTGCCGGCAGCACTCATGCAGCCCCAGAACATAACACTCCCAGCACCATGCTTGAATGTAGGCAAGACACACTTGTCTTTGTACTCCTCACCTGGTTGCCGCCACACACACTTGACACCATCTGAACCAAATACGTTTATCTTGGTTTTATCAGACCACAGGACATGGTTTCAGTAACCCATGTCCTTAGTCTGCTTGTCTTCAGTAAACTGTTTGCGAGCTTTCTTCTGTGTTATCTTTAGAAGAGGTTTCTTTCTGGAATGACCATGCAGATCAATTTGATGCAGTGTGCGGTGTATGGTCTGAGCACTGACAGGCTGACCCCCCAACCCTTCAACCTCTGCAGCAATGCTGGCAGCACTCATACATCTATTTCCCAAAGACAACCTCTGGATATGATGCACACAACTTTTTTTGTTCGACCATTGTCCTGAGTGGAACCTGTCCTGTTAAACTGCTGCATGGTCTTGGCCACCATGTTGCAGCTCAGTTTCAGGGTCTTGGCAATCTTCTTATAGCCTAGGCCATTTTTATGTAGAGCAACAATTCTTTTTTTTCAGATCCTCAGAGAGTTCTTTACCATGAAGTGCCAATCTTGAACTTCCAGTGACCAGTATGAGAGAGTGAGAGCGATAACACCTGCTCCCCATTCATACCTGAGACATTGTAACACTAACGAGTCACATGACACTAGGGAGAGAGAAAATTGCTAATTGGGCCCAATTTGGACATTCTCACTTAGGGGTGTACTCACTTTTGTTGCCAGCGGTTTAGACATTAATGGCTGTGTGTTGAGTTATTTTGAGGGGCTAGCAAATTTACACTGTTATACAAGCTGTACACTCACTTCTTTATATTGTAGCAAAGTGTCATTTCTTCAGTGTTGTTACATGAAAAGGTATAATAAAATATTTACAAAAACGTGAGGGGTGTACTCACTTTTGTGAGATACTGTATATACAAATATATCCTTAAAGTGGGAGTAAATTACCATCTCTGAATTTTACCTATAGGGACGCCTATAATAAGGCTTACCTATAGGTACTGTAAATATCCTGTGCACTGTTTAGGAGATATATACAGTACATGCAGCCGGTGACATCACCGGAGCATGCACTCTGAAGGAATGGCCCGGGCCAAAGACATGTGCCTTAAATGGCGACTCCAGCTTGAATCCAGTAGGAAGAACGGGTGAAGATGGTAGCACCTGCAGCGATAACAGCTCGGTGCTGGAATGCTTTGTTTTCAGATAAGTTTAACATAATGTGCTAGTTTGCAATGCATACTAGCACATTATGACATTACCTTTCAGGTTAAAAAATAAAAAGAGTCCAAAGACAAGCAAGCTTCCAATTGGGAAAGGAGAATCACTTCACAGTCCAATATCAGTAAAGGTGTATGGAAATTGATGTTTTGATTCTGGTAAGTCACTGTTATTTTGGTGGGGAAGCCCCATTTGTAGATGATATTGTGGTTTCTGAGAACTGCAGTGACTTGAGCAAATTCCCTGTGTTTTTAGGCTGTTGCAGCGGATATATCTGTGTACAAGTTCAAGGAGGAGTAAGGATGCTGTAGAGGTGTTGCTGAGCATGCTCCCACCAAGATTCCTTCTTTCACTTGAAAGAAATGGATCCACGTTAAAAGCATCTCAGTGGACAGAAGCAGGGAGATGGTTGGGTTTACCAATTCTATGGGCGCAATCTATAGCGATGTCAGTTGGGGTTACAGGGGGGAGCAACTTAAGAAAGAACTGTTGGAGATGGAGGATCAGGCCAGGGGGTTTAATGGTTTCCAGGATGCCCCTGAACTTAATATTGTTCCACCTGGAATGATCCAAATCTGCGACCTTGGCCCACAGGAAGCAAATTTCCTCTACATGGTGGTCAAAGGCATCTACCATATCATTATATGTGGTGGTGTGTTCTGTTGTGGTCCACTCTATATCATCTGTGCGAGCTTCCAGATGGTCAATTCTGGAGTGCAAAGTGGAGATAGAGGAGCACAACTCATTGTGGAGATCTTTCTGGAGGGAGAGAAGCATCAGCTTCAGTGTGTTGATCACTGGCAGGGTGTGCATCCAGGGAGTCTGTGCATGTGTCCACCTGCTCTGAGTCTGGAGGGGAGTCCCAGTGCTGTTTTTTAGTGAGGGGCACTTTATTGGGAGAGAGAGCTGTAGAGAGGGCTGCCTGCTTATCTCTGTCAGTAGAGAGGGAACATGGCAGGGTGTTCCCGAGTGCTGAGCTGTCAATGTCCTCCAGGGGTGCAGATGAGTCAAACTGCTGGGCTCTAATGGAGATGAGCGCAGCACCGCTCCAGAACCATCTTGGGTCTGCTGCATGGCTGGCAGGAGGAAGAAGTCGGTGACGCGGTGCATCTGGTGTAGTTTGTTATTTCCTTTTTTGGACATGCCATCCGGGCGCTGTGCTGAAAAGCTCCCCTCCTGTGTGGCCAGGCAGAGGGGAATGCCACAGGAAGATGCTGGAGGTTACTGGTTGTCTCAGGGCTGAGAAGAGCTGCAGAGCTAAGCGATCATTTCGTTTCGCTGCCGGCCATGCCTCCTCCCAAGATCACTGAAGGATAGAGCTGAGAATAAGTTTGGCCCAAACTTCGCCTGTTTGCCCATTCGGTGAACATCCAAATTTGCGGGTAGTACCCTGAGCACCCCACAATGCACTGCGTGCTTCACAGTGCATTCTAGGGCCCTAATTGGATGAAGCCTTCCACCTGACAATTACCAAATAGCACTGTCAGAGCCCTGATTGGACAAAGTGATGATTGCTTTCTCCAATCACGGCTCAGTGCTCATAGTCTCACCCAATGCTATAAAAGGTAACTTCCCATAACCAGCTGTAGTGTGTTGGAGTGGAGATGTATACTTTTATAGTGTTTTTATAGTCTGTCAGCGTCGGTCGTAAATTTAAAGTGCACCAAACACCACTTTTCATTGAATAAAGTGCATCCAATTACACATTTTCCAGTATCTATAAAATGTGGGTAATAAGCCCCCATCATGTCTGGGAGGCCAAAAAGGAGAAGCAGACGTTCCCATGCCACTATAAGGGGGCCAGCAGCATCTGTGTCCACAAGCAAAGATGGACGTAGTCCATCCTCAGGCAGCACAGGCAGGGCACCTTTGTTTCTATTTAGTAATTTTGCCTGTGATATCCAGCCACAGCATACAGAGGAGGTGGTGGACTGGCTTACTAAGCCATCCTCATCCTCCTCATTCTCTATGACTTAAGCTGGCACTAGTGCGCAGTCCACTGCAGCTCCCAGAGTGGCTTATTCTGCCTCCTTGTTCACAGCTACTCCAGCATCATGCATGGAGGAGTCAGCTGAATTATTTGAACAAAGCATCAGCCACTTTGTCAGGGACCATGAATCAGACAAAGTCAGAAGTGCAGTAAAATCTCGCTTTTTAATAAAAAGGTAAAATGTTTTAAACAGAGTAAACATGGTCAAAACATAGCCAGGGTTTGGTAACCAGAACAGATAGTCAGAGCAAACCAGAGAAACAGGAGTCCAGAGATCAGCGAAATCAAACAAACGGAACGCAGGATCAGGAGCCAGGGGGAGAGTTAGCCGAGCAGGGTCTTGAATCCAGGAACCAGAAGGGAAGTCAAACAGGCAAAGTCTTTCACAAGAACACACAGCAGAGATTTCTCCAAAGATGTTGACCAGGCGAAGGCGTCTGAAATCTGATCCATGCAGTTTATATAGCTAGGAGAGCTGGCTAACAAGCAGGATATGAACATCAGGTGAGACAGAGTGAAAGCTGAGACTGGCAATTAACCCTCAGCTGAGCAGCTTGCTCTGAGAAGAAAGGGCTGAGCCCAGCCCTTAGATTACCCCTTCTTCAACGACCCACTCCCCTTGGGGGGCCACCAGGTTTGAGGGGAAAACACCTATGGAAAGCACGGAGGAGAACAGGAGCATGTACGTCCGAGGATGAGACCCAAGAATGCTCCTCTGGACTGTACCCTTAACAATGAACCAGGTACTGTATGTGCCCACAGAACCTATGGGAGTCAGATAGATTGTATTTCATACTCCTCTTGGTTCTCAACCTGAACAGGATGAGGATGTGGTACCAAGGGGGTGAAGCAGTTGCATACAAAAGGTTTTAGCAAGGAGACATGGAATACATTAGAAATTCACATATTAGAAGGTAGGTCTAAAGCGTAAGCCACTGGGTTGAAGAATAAGGAAAGGCCCAATAAACCATGGTGCCAGCTTCATTGAGGGAACACAGAATCAGAGGTTGTGAAAAGACAGCCAGACCCTCTCCCCAACTTGGTAAAAATGGAGCAGGAAGGCGTCTGAGGTTGGCATGGCATCTGTACCTGTCACTGACATGTCTCAAAGACTCCCGGACCTGTACCCAAGTGGAACGAAGATCACGGAGGTGCTCCTCCAACACTGGAATTCTCTGAGGAACAAATGAGTCAGTCAAAATGGCTGCTTAGAAGCCATAATTCCCCATAAACTGAGACAATCGGGAAGCGGTATTGGCGGCACTATTGTGAGCCAAGGTAACAGGTCAGACCAGTTGTTATGGTGGTCAGAAATATAGCAAGGTAAAATTGTTCCAAGGACTGGTTGGCTCGTTCTGCGGCCCCATAGGACTGCAGGTGATACGCAGTAGAGAAGGAAAGCTGAATTTCCAACTGTGCACAAAAGGCTCGCCAAAACCTGGACATAAACTGGCTACCCCTGTCCGAGACGATCACCTTGGGAAACCCATGTAAGCAAAAGATCTCCTAATGGATACCAGTTCCTTGGATGTGGACAATTTCTTAAGTGGGATACAATGTGACATCTGTGAGAATCGGTCAACCACCATAAGGATAACTGTGTTACCCTGAAAGATAGGTAACTCCACAATAAAATCCATAGACCAGTTGGTCCAAGGTTGCTCTCCATTGGGTATGGTTTGTAGAAGACCCACTGGAAGATGTTGTGGTGTTTTGGTCTGAGCACACACGAAACAGGCTGCTACAAATGTGGCTACATCAGCGTGGAGACTAGGCCACAAGAATTGTTGGGAAATAGCCCTAAATGAGTTGATTCTTCCCTGGGTGACAAGCTGCCTCGGGAGGATAGTAAGTTTGTAGCACAGCAGTACATAGACTCTCAGGGACAAATCAGTGGTCACAAGGTTTCTCAGGAGGAGCATGGATGTGAGAAGCAAGGATCTTGTCACCCAAAGGTGAAGTGAGACTGGTACAAACTGTAGCCAGAATACCATCAGGTGGTATCACAGGAATAGGAACCAACTTCATCTTGGATGCGGTGGAAAACTGTTGCGACAATGCATCGGCCCTTATATTCTTAGTACTGGGAAAGAATGAGACTATGTACTTGAAGCTTGACAAGAACAGAGCACATCGCGCCCTCCTTGGAGAGAGGCGATTAGCCTCAGACAAGAATGTGAGATTCTTGTGGTCAGTCAAAATGATAACCGGAATAGTGGAACCCTCAAGGAGATGCCTCCATTCTTTAAGTGCTAAAATGATCGCCAACAACTCTCTGTCCCCGATCTTGTAATTGCATTCCGCAGGAGACAACTTCTTGGAAAAGTAGCCACAAGGATGCATAGCGCTCTTGAAGGTGGGACATTGGCAAAGAAGGGCACCAACTCCAGTCTCAGATGCATCAACCTCAAGGATGAAGGGTAACGTAGGATCAGGATGTGCCAACACAGGAGCAGAAACACAGGCAGGCTTGAGAGTTTTAAAGGCCTTAATGGACTTCGGAGACCAATTCTGTGGGTTAACCATCCTTTCTGGTCATATCAATCAAGGGTTTGACCAGAGACGAGAAGTTATGAATAAACTTCCAATAATACTTGGCAAAGCCAAGAAAATGTTGCAGTGGACGTAAACCCATGGGCCGGGGCCACTGTAGAACTGCTTCTCTGGGTCCATCGAAAAACCAGCAGTGGAAATTACAAAACCCAGGAATTTAACCTGTTCACAATGGAACTCACACTTCTCCAATTTACAATACAGGTTATTATCTCTCACCCTCCAAAGCACACAACAATTATCTGTGTGGTGGCTCTCTAGGGACTTGGAATATATGAGGATATCGTCAAGATAAACCACTACACATTGCTGCAGCAAATCTCGAAGAACATCATTGATGAACTCCTGAAAAACTGCCGGAGCATTGCAAAGACCAACTGGCATTACAAGGTGTTCGTAATGGCCTGTCCTGGTATTAAATGCAGTTTTCCACTCATCGCCCTCCTTGATCCTCACAAGATTGTATGCCCCTCTCAGATCAAGCTTCGTGAAAACGGTTGCTTCCTTGAGGCGGTCAAATAACTCTGCAATCAATGGAATCAGATAAGCATTCTTAATCGTGAAGTGATTGAGACCCTGATAATGGATACAAGGTCTCAGTTCACCACTCTTCTTTTTCCCAAAGAAGACAAAAAGCAACAGCAGGAGACAAGGATTTGCAGGTGAACCCTCAAGAAAGTGCATCAGAAACATACTGCTCCATGGATTTATCCTCCGAGACAAAGGGTAAACCCGACCACGAGGGGGTATGGCACCAGGTTGAAGGTCAATTGCTCAATCATTCAACCGGTGTGGAGGCAAACTACCGGCTTTCCTTTATCAAAGACCTTGCTAAATTTCCAGCATTCCTCTGGCAGGGAGGAGAGTGAAGAGGTACACAAGACCTTAGCCACTTTCTGAAAACATGTTTTACAGCATTGTGGCGACCAGGAAAGAACCTCAGTATGAAGACAATCAAAAGAGGGGTTGTGCCTCTGTAACCAAGGGTAACCAATAACCACTGGAAAATGAGGAGAGGAAATGACTTGGAATTGGATTATCTCATCGTGAAGAGCCCCTATGGCCATGGTCAACAGAACAGTCTCATGAGTCACCGGGGCAGGCTGTAGAGGTCTCCCATCAATAGCCGCAATGTTAAGTGGAGTGGCCTGAAGCTGCAGTGGAATCGAATGCTTAGACACAAAGGCACTATCTATGAACAGGCCTGCATCCCCAGAGTCGATTAGAGCTTGTATCTCAATGGATGATTCAGACCAAGAAAGGTTAACCGGAACCAGGGGCTTGTCCTTACGGATGATGGGGGATGAAACAACGCCATGTATAGTCTGTCCCTTACAGGACCTCAGGTGCAAGCGTTCCCCCGGATGAGTAGGACAAAACTTCAAAAACTTCAAAAAGCGATCTGCCTGGCCACAATAAAGGCACAATCTCTCCTGTCTCCTAAAGGCTCTCTCATCTGCAGAGAGACGTGTGAAGCCCAACTGCATGGGTTCTACTTCACTGATGGGCTCAGAACCAGGAGGTATGGGAGGTGAGGGAGGCATGGGTGGGACACCTTAAAGGAAGGTCTCTCTCTGAGTCTGGAGTCAATGAGAATGGTAAACGTGATCAACCTCTCCAGCTCAGTGGGTATGTCTCGGGGTATGGATTTTGAAGGAAACACCATGCCAAAACTTTTTAAAAAATCATCATGGCCCCCCCAATATTCATACCAGACTCTTATCCAAGCATGCAGCCTGGCAGTCCCGGAAAGGGGGGATGAGCGAGTGCCCCCCTGAGCCATACCAGACCACATGTTCTCAAGGTGCTCTGCCCCCCAAAGCACCTTGTTCCTATGTTGATGGTTAGGGTTGTGAGGGTCTGCGGAAGGGGGGCTTATGGAAATCTGGAAGCACCCTTTAACAAGGGGCCCCCAGATCATGCCCCCCATGTGAATGAGTATGGGGTACATTGTACCCCTCCTCATTCACCAAAAAGTGTCAAAAAGAAGTAAAAACAGAGACCATTTTTGTTCAAATATTTTTATTGAAATATTTCACAGGATACATAAAGAGAAAAGGAGATGATGAACATAGCTTTTAGAATCACAGTGTTAACATAGAAAATGCATAGACTATAGAGTCGCTTATTACTTCACTTACATACTTACATCTTGATAGTTTGGAAAGACATTAAACATTAACCAGGACTCCTTGGGCATCATTCCTCATTAAAAAGGATTGCTAGTTGGCGAGGTAGGCTGGCTAAATACGAGGGAGGGGCTCTTCGCCACCCTAGGAGAACCACCCCAGCGCATCCAGACCACCCAGACGTCCCGACTGGGATCATTGTGACTGGGTAGGGGCGCACCCAAGTGAGTCCGAGCCCCCCCTCTGCCTCTTCTCGGCCCAATAACAATCCCAATGAGGCTTTAGTTATTTGTATAACATCGCTACATTCAGAGCCTAGGATAATAAAGCACGTAAAGGTCACCCTGTTACAACTTTAGTTCCAGATATAAAGGGTAAAGGTGCAGAAAAAACAAGTTACAGAACACCTACAAGTTGACTCCCGATCTACACTGCCGTTTTGGGCTTGAAGAAAAAATTGAGATTAACCTTTGTCTTCCCCCAGATGTAGGTATGTCAGCTTTATATGTAAATTGCTATTACTATTCTCTTTTTCATAAGCCTGATGGTAATTCGGGGAGTGGACAAAGAACTTCTCAGTTCCACAGGCATCTGGTTGATGTGGGCTAAACATTTGGGAATGGAAAGAAAGTTCTAATGATCCTAAGCCAGGATGAGAGATGTTGGGGGGAGCTTTAATCAAACAGGGGGAGGTTCGAAACCACTGATGGGGGGTTCCTTCACGAAACCCATAGCCATATCTGGGGTTTGTGAGTTGCATTCGTTTTACCTCACTGTATTACAAGAGGGGCAGTTATTCTATTTGCTTTTGTCAACAGTTTATATTCCTCTGAGGTTTTAAAGTGGTACCAACATGCCCAAGTCTTTGCGAAATATATGTGATGTCTCGTGTGCTTGGTGGATAAGGTCTTCTAATTCTTCTATTTTATTAATTCTTCTAAACCACTCCTGGATGGTCGGTGGGTCTGAGGATTTCCAGCGTGTAGGAAGCGTCATTTTTGCTGCATTTAAAAGGTGCAATGAGAGGGATCGCTTGTACCGTGTATACGGAATTGAAGTGTGGTGAAGAAGCATTTGTTCTGGGGTGAAGTCTATCTGGTATGTTGTAATTTGGGTAATCAAGCGTTGTAACTCTGTCCAATATGCGGTTATTTTGGGACACATCTACCAAATGTAAAGGAAGGATCCCACCTCTTCGGAACAATGCCAGCATGTAGAAGGAATGGATTGGTTTATTGTGTGGAGTAAGAGGGGTGTTTTGTACCAACTCGAAAATATTTTAAATCCATTTTCTTGGGCTGACACATTGATAGATTCTTTATGAGTATAGGAAAAGATAGTCTCCCAATTTTTGGGGGAGAGGTCTATATTAAGATCTTTTTCCCATATTGTGACAGCAAGATTGTTTGGTTTTTGTGCTTGCGAAGAGAAGGGCATAAATGTCAGAGATTAGGTGTCTTTCAGGGGAGGCACGTGAACATATTTCTTCGAAAACCGTGCGTGGTCTGGCAAAGTTCATTCGTAGTTTGGGGTTGTTTAGGTAGTTCGACAGTTGTCTAAACATCCAAAAGCAAATGGGGTTGTTAGGTGTTAACTCTAGTAGTTTTTCAAAAGACAGGAATTTGGCTCATAGGGTATGTTCAGGGTTAATTTCGGGTTCTAAACCGGACGGGAAATCTGGATTATGTGAAATGGGTGTAAGGGGGCTTGGTACTGAAGATTTATCGTAAAGGCGGCAGCTTCTGTTAACCACTTCAATACAGTGAGTTTATACCCCCTTCCTCCCCAGACCAGTTTTCAGCTTTCAGCGCTCTCACACTTTGAATGACAATTACTCCCTCGTGCAACACTGTACCCAAACAAAATTTTTATCATTTTTTTTCACACAAATAGAGCTTTCTTTTGGTGGTATCTAAGAACCTCTGGGTTTTTTATTTTTTTGCGACAAAAAGTTTGAAAAAAAAGCACTTTTTTTTAGTTTCTATGATAAAATTTTTGTTCATAAATTTGGGCCAAAACCTATACTGCTACCTATCTTTGGTGAAAATAACCCAAATAAGTGTATATTATTTGGTCTGTGTGAAAGTTATAGAGTCTACAAGCTATGGTGCCAATCATTGAAAATTGATCACACCTGATGCACTGATGGCCTATCTCATGTCTTGAGGCCCTGAAATGTCAGGAAAGTACAAATACCCCCCAAATGACCCTATTTTGAAAAGTAGACATTCCAAGGTATTTAGTAAGAGGCATGGCGAGTTTTTTGAAGTTGTACTTTTTTCCACAATTCTTGGGAGAAATTAAGAAATTATAATTATTTTTTTTTTGCACAAAATTGTCATAACAACAAGTTATTTCTCACACACAGAGTATGACGATACCACATGTGTGAGACTTTTTCACAGCCTGGCCACATAGAGAGGTCCGGAAAAATACAAGAAAGAGGCTCTGAAGAAGAGGGTTCGCCCTGGAAATGCGTCAGCCTTGCATTTGATGCCATCTGGATCCTCCCCAGCTGTGGTGGAGATAGACTGAAGTCTCTGTATATGATACATGCCTTTGATACTGCTCCGCTTGTGAGTATATTTTATGTTGAATTTTAACCTTAATAAATGGTTTTATGGTATTGCACTAGGTCGGTGCGCCCCTCTCTTTCTTGTATTTTTCCATAGTTTATTCGGATTCCCATGGTCCTGAGGAGGGCAGCAAGATCGTATAGTGCCTAAATAGAGTGATTGAATATCAAAGGATTGCATCTCTGGTCAGGCCTTTACCATCGGTCGATACTTCCGAGCGCAGGAACTGTGTTGTGTGTTTTCCACATAGAGAGGTCCAACATGCAGGGAGCACTGTCATGCATTCTAGGAGCAGAATTTTCACATCTAATTTCCTAACGACCTATTACATTTTTGAAGGCCCTGGAGCACCAGGACAATGAAATTACCCACAAAATGACCCCATTTTGGAAAGCAAACACCCCAACGTATAATCTATGAGGCATTATGAGTCTTTTGAATGGTTAATTTTTTTCCACAAGTCTTCAAAAAACGTGGAAAGAAAATGAAAACGCTTTTATTTTTACACAAAGTGGTCAATATATAAGATATTTCTAACACATAGCATGCACATAGCAAAAATTACCCCCCAAAATATATTCTGCTACTTGTCTCGAGTAATATCACATGTGTGAAACTTTTTCACACCCTGGCCACATACAGAGGCCGAATATGCAGGGAGCACCGTCAGGCGTTATAGGAGCATAAATTACACATAAAATTTAATTCTTACCCATCACACTTTTGAAGGCCCCGGAGCACCAGGACAGTGGAATTACCCACAAAATGACCCAATTTTGGAAAGCAAACACCCGAGGTATATTCTATGAGGCATGGGTTGCAGATAGGTACTCAGGTACTCTAATGGGCTGCAGATAGGTACTCAGGTATTCTGATGGGCTGCAGATAGGTACTTGGGTACTTTAATGGGCTGGAGACAGGTACTCGGGTAATCTGATGGACTGGTAAAGGGTACTTGGGTACTCTGATGGGCTGCAGATAGGTACTCGGTTACCCAGATGGGTTGGTGACAGGTACTCGGGTAATCTGAAGGGCATGTGAAAGGTACTCGGGTACTCCGATGGGCTTGTGACAGGTACTCGGGTACTCAGATGGGCAGGTGATAGGTACTCAGGTGGGCAGGTGACAGGTACTCGGGTACACTGATGGGCTAGTGACAGGTACTTGGGTACTCAGATGGGCAGGTGACAGGTACTCGTGTACTCTGATGGGTTGGTGACAGGTACTCGGGTACTCTGATGGGATGGTGATAGGTACTCGGGTACCCAGATGGGATTGGGATAGGTTCTCGGGTACTCAGATGGGCAGGTGACAGGTACTTGGGTACTCTGATGGGCTGGTGACAGGTACTCGGACACTCTGATGGGCTGGTGACAGGTACTTGGGTACTCTGATGGTCTGGTGACAGGTACTCGGGTACTCTGATGGGATGATGACAGGTACTCGGGCACTCTGATGGTCTGGTGACAGGTACTCAGGTACTCTGATGGTATGGTGACAGGTACTCGGGTACTTTGATGGGTTGTTGACAGGTACTCGGGTACTTTGATGGGTTGGTGACAGGTACTCGGGTACTCTGATAGGTTGGTGACAGGTACTCAGATGGTCTGGTGACAGGTACTCGGGTACTCAGATGGGATGGTAACAGGTACGCGGGTACTCAGATGGGCAGGTGACAGGTACTCGGGTACTTTGATAGACAGGTGACAGGTACTCAGGTACTTTGATGGGTTGGTGAAAGGTACTCGGGTACTTTGATGGGTTGGTGACAGGTACTCGGGTACTCTGGTGGGTTGGTGACAGGTACTCGGGTACTCTGATGGTCTGGTGACAGGTACTCGGGTAAT
Source organism: Glandirana rugosa (assembly GCA_018402905.1). Taxonomy (NCBI): domain Eukaryota; kingdom Metazoa; phylum Chordata; class Amphibia; order Anura; family Ranidae; genus Glandirana; species Glandirana rugosa. The sequence continues at coordinate 74,061 of BLSH010437506.1, forward strand.
CTGATGGACTGGTAAATGGTACTTGGATACTCTGATGGGCTGCAGATAGGTACTCGGTTACCCAGATGGGTTGGTGACAGGTACTCGGGTAATCTGAAGGGCAGGTGAAAGGTACTCGGGTACTCCGATGGGCTTGTGACAGGTACTCGGGTACTCAGATGGGCAGGTGACAGGTACTCAGGTGGGCAGGTGACAGGTACTCGGGTACACTGATGGGCTAGTGACAGGTACTTGGGTACTCAGATGGGCAGGTGACAGGTACTCGGGTACTCTGATGGGTTGGTGACAGGTACTCGGGTACTCAGATGGGATTGGGATAGGTTCTCGGGTACTCAGATGGGCAGGTGACAGGTACTCAGGTACTCTGATGAGCAGGTGACAGGTACTTGGGTACTCTGATGGGCTGGTGACAGGTACTCAGACACTCTGATGGGCTGGTGACAGGTACTTGGGTACTCTGATGGACTGGTGACAGGTACTCAGGTACTCTGATGGGATGATGACAGGTACTCGGGCACTCTGATGGTCTGGTGACAGGTACTCAGGTACTCTGATGGTATGGTGACAGGTACTCGGGTACTTTGATGGGTTGTTGACAGGTACTCGGGTACTTTGATGGGTTGGTGACAGGTACTCGGGTACTCTGATAGGTTGGTGACAGGTACTCAGATGGTCTGGTGACAGGTACTCGGGTACTCAGATGGGATGGTAACAGGTACGCGGGTACTCAGATGGGCAGGTGACAGGTACTCGGGTACTTTGATAGACAGGTGACAGGTACTCAGGTACTTTGATGGGTTGGTGAAAGGTACTCGGGTACTCTGATGGGTTGGTGACAGGTACTCAGATGGTCTGGTGACAGGTACGCGGGTACTCAGATGGGCAGGTGACAGGTACTCGGGTACTTTGATAGACAGGTGACAGGTACTCAGGTACTTTGATGGGTTGGTGAAAGGTACTCGGGTACTTTGATAGGTTGGTGACAGGTACTCGGGTACTCTGATGGGTTGGTGACAGGTACTCGGGTACTCTGATGGTCTGGTGACAGGTACTCAGGTACTCTGATGGGTTGGTGACAGGTACTCGGGTACTCTGATGGGATGGTGACAGGTATTCGGGTACTCTGATGGGATGGTGACAGGTACTCGGGTACTCTAATGGGCTGGTGACAGGTACTCGGGTACTTTGATGGACAGGTGACAGGTACTCTGGTACTTTGATGGACAGGTGACAGGTACTCTGATGGACAGGTGACTGGTACTCTGATGGGCTGTGACAGGTACTTTGATGGGGTGGTGACAGGTACTCTTTATTGGGGGGGTGATCAGTGTACTTGGTGTACAGTAGGTGGTAACGAGCTGTTACCGCAATCTCCCTGTCCCACGCGATCGGTGTGTGACAGGGAGAACCGCGGTAACAACTCGTTACCGCGGTTTGTTTACATCACATGACCGGCTGTGATTGACACAGCCGGTCACATGGTAAAGAGCCAATTTTATTGTCTCTTTACCCCGATCGGGGGGGACACGACCCCACAGCACACGATCGATCCATGATCACCGCAGTAGCGGTGAGAAGTGGCCGACATCATATGACGTCGGCCCGGATCGACAAAGGGTTCCTGCCGATGTAATTTTAACATGACTCGGTAAGGAACTGGTTAAAGGTTTGCAAAGTGACCTGGAGGAGTGGGTGTTGCGTATAGTCCTTCAAGGCGGACTGTTTTTTGTAGCCATGGTACGAGATGTAGTGGGATTGAGGAAAAGGCCTGTTCAATTGCTACCCATGCTTTTGTGGATGCATGAACGTTCCAGTCCACCACTCTGGTGAGCTGGCACGCCAAGTGATATTTTGAAAAGTCATGGAGTCCAATGCCTCCTTTTAATTTTGGTAGGGATAGTCTGTCCAAGCTTATTCTCGGGCGTTTGTTCGCCCATATAAAATCTGAGCAGGCTTTTCTCATTGAAGCAAAAAAGGCTTTCGGGAGCGATATGCTTGCATAAGATAAAGTATCCTAGGGAGAATATTCATTTTGACGGCTGCAGCTCTACCGAACCACGAAAACAGTCCCATGGACCAGGTCTTGAGGTCATGTTGGATCGATTGTAGGATTGGTTGGAAGTTTTCCGTATACAGGTCAGTCTGGTGTGTCGGGAGTTGGATTCCTAGATATGTAATGGCCTTAGATTCCCATATGAAGGGATAATTTTGTTTACATTGCTCTAGGGTAGAGTGCGGGAGGGAGATATTGAGGGCTCTAGATTCTGCTAAATTAATTTGCAGATTTGATATTGTTTTAAAGCCGGATAATTCTTGTAGTAAATTAGGGAGAGTAATGTGTGGATCTGATAGAAACAATAGGATGTCATCTGCAAAGGCTGCTAATTTATGTGTCTGGTCTCGTACTTGTATGCCTTTAATATCCGGATTATCTTTAATGCCAAGCAAGAAGGGTTTCCAGGGTCAAGACAAATATCAATGGCGAAAGGGGACATCCCTGTCTAGTACCATTTGCTATGGAGAAGGCGTCCGATAGGTGGCCATTAACCCGGACTCTTGCCGTCGGATTGGAATAAAGTGCCAGAATAAAGTTCATCATGTGATTGCCAATCCCTACGGCTTTTAGGACTTCTGACATGTAGTCCCCGGTCACTCTATCGAATGCCTTCTCCGCGTCTAGGGGCAGAAAGAAACCTTGTTGTTTATTGGTAGTGATCCAGTGATGTATATTGATAGCCTTCAGTGTATTGTCTCTAGCTTCCCTGTTAGGGATGAACCCCACCTGATCAAGAGAAATTGTCTGGGGGAGGAAAGGGAGTAAGTGATTGGCTAGAATCTTTGCAAACACTTTCAGATCCACATTTAGCAGAGAAATTGGGCGGTAGTTGGGGACTCTAGTAGGGTCCTTTACAGATATATGTGCTGCTAAGAGATCTCACAGGGGTAGGATGCCCTTTCCTAAAGCATTGAAGGCTAACAAGAAATGCTCACGGAGTGTATCAAAAAAAGTGTTATAATAACTGGCCGTCAGGCCATCGGGGCCAGGGGATATGCCAGGCTTGGTTTGTTTCAGAGCTAGTTTTAGCTCGGAGAGAGAGAGGGGTTTTTCTAAATCTTGTGCATCTGCTTTCGAAATGGGGGGGGTGCTATTTTTATTCAGGAATTTACTAATTATTTGTAATCTTGGCGGGTAGTCCGGTTGGGGGGAGTGTTGGATTCAGGTTATATAGCTTTTTATAGTATGTAACGAACTGATGAGCTATGTCAGGGATAGCGGAGATGGATTCTCCTTTCGCATCTGTGATCGAATGTATGTTGGTATTGGCTCTTTTAGCCGCTATTGTACGGGCTAATAATTTGCCTGCCTTATTTCCGAATTCATAGAATGTTTTCTGTGATAGGATAAAATTTCTCCTCGTCCTTTTGGCCAGTTAGTTTACAAGATCTGATCTAGTCTTGATCATCTCTTGTAGGGTTGCCTCTGCTAGGGATTTTTTGTGTGTTTTTTCCAAAGAGTGTATACGTGTAAGTAGCTCGTTCAAATTTTTTTGCGTTCTGCGGAAATAGCGAGGAGTTTCCCCCTAATAACGCATTTATGTGCCTCCCAGATTGAGAGGTATGGAGTATCTGAAATTCCATTCTCTTGAAAGAAATGTTGCAGGCACGTTTTAATTTGTGTTAAAGCTATTGGGTCAGATAGTATACTAGGGTCTAGACACCAGGTCAGTGGTCTTTGTGTAGTGTTGAGAATGTCGATCGTCAGGGTGATCGGGTGATGATCCGATAGGTACATAGGTTCGATAGATGTATGCTTCACCAAGGGTAGATCTCTTTGAGAGATGTATAGAGCATCAATTCTAGAGTAACTATTATTAGGTACCGAGAAAAACGTAAAATCTTTAGTGTGAGGATGGAGCGTGCGTCACGTATCGTGCAGCGTAAGCTCACGAAGTTGTTTTTTTTTTTTTTTTTTTTTTTTTTTTTTTTTATTGCATACATTTTTTATTGGTATTTGAGTGTATTACAATCAAAAGCGTAAGACAGTAAAAGAAGCAAAGTAAAGACAACCATTCTGTCTGGTGTTTCGTATGAGGTGTCTACGCAGAGACCCTTTCTAATGTAACATTAATCAGTTACAACTTAACAAAGAAGAAAAAAAAAGAAGAGAAAAAAAAAAAATAATGGTACGAACATGCGTATTCAGCTAATGCATACCATAATAAGATAACCTTGTAAGAGGGGTTGAACGTATATGAACAGCAGATGGTATGGGGCAGAATTAGAGGGGAGAGGAGATAGAAAAGAAGAGTATAGTGGTAGAGTGGGGGGGGGGCGACACCTGAGGGGGGTACGGAAGAATTTATATGTGCTTTGGTCATTAGCAGTTATATACAAATAGAGAGATTTTGGGACTAGAATTATCCGGTCATGTTGTTTTCATTACACAAGGGTTTTCCGATCCAGGAAGTGTTCAGGGGGTCCAATTACTGATGGGGTTCAGGATCCAAGGTGACCATTTAGTGAGAAATATTTCAGTTGTAAGATTTGCTTTTGCAAATAGATATTCCATGATCGCCTGTTCTTTAACAGATGCAATAATTTGAGATATGGTAGGAGGGGTATTTTGGTTCCAGGCTTTAGCAATATTTAGCCGTGCGGCTATAAAAAGATGGATTAGGACAGTTCGAAACTGCGTAGGTATGGAGTCCATGCCTATACCGAATAGAGCCAGTTTGGGATCTGGGGGCACTGGGGTTCCCGTAATCGTTGTGCATAGCTTGAAAGTTTCATTCCAGTATGAGGAGATTCTAGGGCAAAACCACCAGATATGCGGAGAGGAGCCTGTATGGCCACATTCCCGCCAGCACATTGCGGATCTATTCGGGTACATCCGAGCCAGTTTGTCAGGGGTGTGGTACCAATTGTGGAGGAGTTTTGAGTCATTTCCCAGTGAGCTAGGCATTTGGAGTGTAGAAGAGCTGAGTTGGTGGCCGTTTGCCACTGAGCTGTAGTTGCCGAGAATTGTAGAGATTTTTCCCAGTAGTGCATGGTAGATAGTTTTTCTTTAGTGTTTCCAGAATTGAGTATCCGATAGAATGGGGTGATTTTTAATGTCATGTGTGGTGGAGTATCCAGTAGGTTTAGGACGAGTGCCGTGGCATCATTGTCGTGGTGTATTTTGAGTCCTTGGAGCGCATGCCTTACTTGTAGGTACTTGTAAAAGGTGTTGGTGGTTAAGGCATATTTTTTGCAAAGGTCCTGGAAGGAAGGCAATCCTGTATCCTGGTAAAGGTGGCCAATAGTGTGGATTCCTGCCATAGTCCAGTCAGTCAAAGACAGGTTGGGTATGATGGCTTCCAACGAATTCAGTGGAAGGTTTTTTAGTGTTT
>BLSH010437506.1:96239-106328 GCA_018402905.1 Glandirana rugosa
CTCTCCAGCATGTGCAAGGTGGAGTCCCACCTTGTGGGCACGTCGCATAGGAGGCGGTGAGCAGGAAGGCCAAAGTTCCGCTGCGGCGCAGACAGGCGAGCAGCAGCAGGGTGAGAACGCCGAAAGTGCGCACAGACGGCCCGCACTTTCTGCAGCAGCTCTGACATATCTGGGTAGTTTTTTAGAAATTTCTGCACCACCAAATTCAGCACATGCGCCAGGCAAGGGATGTGCGTCAAACCGGCTAGGCCCAGAGCTGCTACGAGATTTTGCCCATTATCGCACACCACCAGGCCGGGCTTGAGGCTCAGTGGCAACAACCACTTATCGGTCTGTTGTTCAATCCCCATCCACAGCTCCTGCGCAGTGTGGGGTTTATCCCGCAAACATATCAGTTTTACTGGGGGCGTGGCCTGGCCGTCATGGAGTAGAGACGTGCGTGAGGAGAGCTCCGACTGCCCCAGGCTGGAAATCAGCAAAACACCACCGGAATAACAACCTCGGGACCCCCTGATGCCTGCTCGGCCTCGCACCGCATCCGAGCCTCCTAACAGCGGCCGGTCTGTGCCCGGAGGGATACATTCATATTTCTCCCAGCAGACACCGAACACGCGGTCCTCTTCCAAAATGGCGACGGACAGGGCCGCGACTGCTCAGCAAGCGCGATCTCCCTGGACATCGGGCAGTGACTCCCCTGGACCCTCGGCTACCCCACAGGTGAGAGGTCTGAGCCCATCCACATCTATCCGCTCCTCAGGACAGACCTCACAGGTGTCGGAGCTGGAAGGACTGGATAAGGACTGGGACTTCAGGGCACACATTAAGGCCCTGCCCACGAAAGCCGACATTCAACAACTGATTTCGGCTGTTGAGCAGTCATGCAAGCAGGCAGTGGAGGGGCTCAGAGAAGAGACGGTGGCCATAGGCCACAGGGTGGAAGCTTTAGAAAACAGCCAAGATGATACAATGTGTACCCTATCATCCCTGAAGGACATGTCACAGCAACATAGTGAGGCCATCAACACACTGCTTGACCAGCTTGACGATCAAGAGAATCGAAGCAGACGACAAAATATTTGTATCCGCGGCCTCCCAGAGGCCACACGCTCTACGGACCTGCTTCCATCAGTCATTGGCCTTTTCCGCCAAATCCTGGGGTCCGCAGCCGCCGATGACATAGAGAGGGTTCATCATGCCCTCTTGCCCCCTCCCCAGGACGTGGACAAGCCGAGGGAGATTATTTGCAAACTGCTCAGATACCCCTTAAAGGAAGCTATTATGAGGGCCGCCCGGAATTCCCCAACCATTGACTTTGATGGCGCATCAGTAACCTTATTCCCGGATCTTTCCAGGAGAACCTTGATGCAACGCAGGGCGGTGAGACCAGTGCTGGAGGCCCTGCGCTCCACCGGGGCGACATACCACTGGGGATTCCCGTTCCGCCTCACAGCAACAAGGAATGGGAAATCAGCATCTCTCCGCAACAGGGATGACCTGCAGGCCTTCCTGGAGACTTTGGACTTGCCACCTACAGACTTCCCAGATTGGAGATTGCACTGTTCCATACCCTTGCCTCAACGCTCGGAGGGATGGTCTTCGGTCCCTGCCTCCACCCGCCAAAGGAACCGGCAGAGGAGACGCAACCGGAGTGATGAGGCATCCTAAATAGTGTACAGTAGCCCTGGCCCTGGAATATTCATATTCTCCGCCTGTTGTATCCACTCGAGGACTGGGGTGACAGTTTTGCATGGACTGTTAGTCCTCACAAAGTCATCGTCTCTAGACTGATCATACAGGTGGATGATGGCCGATATCCCTTACATATTAACGGACTGAAGGAGCTGCAATGGCTACCACCGCAGCACTTCTCAATGTGGTTACATCGCTAAGGGTTTAAGCTTACTGATTGCTACAGTAGTTATGGTGTTTTTCCTTTTTATGTGTTTTATTACTGTTTATTCTTTTTCAGCCCGGGCTGTCCAGTAGGCTGCTCCCGGGCGGTCAGTCACTTACCCCCAGTAGGTGATTCCCCAGATATGGGGAGTATTGAACTGTGTTTTCGCAGTGAAGGGGAGATCTGTCCGTGGGGCGCATTTCATCGTCCCGGGGGCAGATCTCTGAAGGATGACTAAAAAGGGGGGGTTCCTGCGCTAGGATAAAGGGGTAATAAGCTTAATATATCAACCTTTGAGACTGCTGCCGTCCAAGCCTCTCCCTGCTAAGCAAGGTAAGTGATGTAAAATTTGAAGTTTGTATTTAGGAATGGCGCTGTCTCATTAATAAAAAACCTTTGTATTCACCAGTGTATCTAAAATTCTGTAAAAGTGCAAATGTGCAAAAATGTGCAAAATATAAATTATAAGTAAGCGACAAATACTTAATAACATAAACCTTTCGGGAGTTTTACCCCAATTAAGATAAGTCAGTGTATGAAATAAGTGAATAAAAAATGTGAGTATATAAAAGGTATGTAAAATATGTATGCCAAAATATTATTATTCTGTAGAATCGTGATCCATAAAAAGTCCTTGAAAATCCGTAATCCGTAAAAGTCCGTAAATCATAAAAACTTTACAAAGTCTAATGCAGCTGATGATTTGTAGAAAACTTCCACCATCAATGATATACTTCAATCATTAATATTGTAAAATTCCTGAAAAAGGTGACTTTTGTGCCAGATGCTGTATCCACTACATAGATGTGACTTGTGCTCCCCTCATGTGCCCGCACTTACCGGAGATTCCACACCCCTACAGGGGTAACACCCCTGTGGTAAATGGGGTCTTTTCTCCTTGGTTCCGAGCTTCCTCCTACTGGTCACACTTGTCTCTTATCCTTGGTTCCAAGCTTCCTCCAGCTGGCTGCAATTGTCTTCTATCCACTTACGGCGCCATCCCGTTTCCCACGGGCCCATGCTTTGGCTTCTTCAGGCTGACACCGATTTTGAGAAATAAAGTCCCATTGCTTTAACATACTACACTATCGGAGGAACTCTCCTTTTTTTGATTTTCTCCTGAAAAAACCTGGTGGGAAACGGGATGGCGCCGTAAGTGGATAGAAGACAATTGCAGCCAGATGGAAAAAGCTTAGAACCAAGGATAAGAGACAAGTGTGACCAGTAGGAGGAAGCTCGGAACCAAGGAGAAAAGACCCCATTTACCACAGGCGTGTTACCCCTGTAGGGGTGTGGAATCTCCGGTAAGTGCGGGCACATGAGGGGAGCACAAGTCACATCTATGTAGTGGATACAGCATCTGGCACAAAAGTCACCTTTTTCAGGAATTTTACAATATTAATGATTGAAGTATATCATTGATGGTGGAAGTTTTCTACAAATCATCAGCTGCATTAGACTTTGTAAAGTTTTTATGATTTACGGACTTTTACGGATTACGGATTTTCAAGGACTTTTTATGGATCACGATTCTACGGAATAATAATATTTTGGCATACATATTTTACATACCTTTTATATACTCACATTTTTTATTCACTTATTTCATACACTGACTTATCTTAATTGGGGTAAAACTCCCGAAAGGTTTATGTTATTAAGTATTTGTCGCTTACTTATAATAATTTTTGCACATTTTTGCACATTTGCACTTTTACAGAATTTTAGATACACTGGTGAATACAAAGGTTTTTTATTAATGAGACAGCGCCATTCCTAAATACAAACTTCAAATTTTAGATCTCTGAAGGATGTTAGTACCCCACTGACAGTGGGGATTTGTCTTTTGTATGTTCTGATCTCTATTTTCCTATGCATAATTTCATTCCTTTTCTGCTACCTTACTTTTACTCTTTTTCTTTGTGTCCACCAGGAGTCCCTCTCATGTAATCGGAACAGATCTTCACCGTCCACCTCTCACAGGGAAAGGGGACTTAGATTCTGGATTCTTAACAGGTATGGTTCTGCGTGGGTTGGGGTGACACCTGGGGAGACATGCTATCATAGTCCTGGGACTACGGAGCGACCTTATCTCCATCATGTCTGGATCTCTGAAATTGTTGTCCTATAATGTCAGAGGGCTGTGCAGTTCCTCCAAGAGGGGTAGGCTATGGCAGGAACTGCGTCACTGGGGGCCTGAAATTCTTTTTCTCCAGGAGACGCACTTCACTCCTAAATCGACCCCGCGTCTACCTCAGACCACTTATAACCAATGGTTCCACAGCCCATCTCCGATCCCCAGAGCCAGGGGAGTCAGTATAGCCATAAAGAAATCTTGCCCCTTTTCCATGACACGGTGTATACCCGACCAAGAGGGTCGCTATTTAATAGTTAAAGGTGTCCTGAACGGACAAATGTACACATTTGTCAATATATACGCCCCGAATTCTCGTACTACTCAGTTTGTATCCACCATCCTTAAAAAGATTGCAGAGGTTAGAGAGGGGGTTTTAGTGTTGGGGGGTGACTTTAATATGCCATTAAATCCTGACCTGGACACCTCCTCAGGAAGATCGGTGTTCTCTTTTAGGGCCCTCCGCCATGTTAAGCATGCACTACGCCTGCTTCACCTGGTGGACGTTTGGCGCATCAAGAAACCAGACGACAGAGACTATAGCTACTACTCCAAGACATGTTCTTTGTAGACCAGTTCCACCTTACTGCAGTGACATTTGCCTCTATTGGAAACATCACCATTTCAGATCACGCACCCGTTCTCCTGCGCCTGGGTGGGACAACTCTGCTCCAGGGTGATAGGACATGGCGCCTGAATGAAACTCTTCTGGATGACAATGTGACCAGGGAAGTGGTGGGGTGCTCACTAAATACTTACTTTGAACTCAATCAACCGAGTGAGATGTCCCATCAAGCCGTATGGGAGGGCCACAAGGCGGTTATCCGGGGAGAATTAATTTCTCATGGATCCCGTCTGAAGAAGGAAAGACAGAAAGAATTAATGGGACTACTTGATCGCATTCGTGACCTAGAAATAAGACACAAAGCTACCCTATCCCCAGAGGACGCGAATCACCTGACCGAACTACGCTCGGAACTCGCCAGGTGCTTAGACCGCAGAGCTAAAGATTAGATGCGTTTCTATGCGCACCGTTTTTACGAACACGGCAATAAATGCGGGAGACTATTGGCGAGACAGTTGAAGAAGCAACAAACACTACAAAATGTCCACAGACTGAAGACACGAAACTCGGGTGTAGTTAACTACGGGAAATAGCGGCTGAATTCCGACGTTACTATGAATCACTGTACAACCTCACACGGCTACGACAGACGACTGACCATAATACAGAGATGCTACTTCTGGAGACATACATGACAGACTCTGGGTTATCCTCTCTCCCCTTGCAGGTGCTGGAGGACTTGGAAAAGCCTTTCACAGTGGAGGAACTTCATACAGCAGTGACGGCTCTCCCCCTTGGAAAGAGCCCTGGGCCAGACGGCTTCTCAAACACTTATAAAATCTTCCTCCCACTGCTAGAAACCCCACTGTGCAGCTATTTCAACTCCCTCAGTGTGTCTAGCCCTTTACCTAAGGAAGCCTTGATGGCCTACATTACGGTTATACCCAAGCCTGGAAAGGACCCTCAGCTTTGCCCTAGCTACCGCCCCATCTCCCTGTTTAATTCCGACACTAAACTCCTGGCGAAACTATTGGCTCTTCGCTTACAGGAACATGTGACAGAACTGATCCACCCAGACCAGACGGGCTTCATGATGGGGCGGGAGGCTCAGGACAACACAATCCGGGCCCTCCATGTCCTGCATTGGGCACAACATGGCCCTTCTCGGCGTCCATATGTGGTTGTATCAATGGACGCTGAGAAGGCCTTCGATAGGGTACATTGGCCCTACCTGATGGCTGTGCTCAGGAAGATGGGGCTAGGAGACCGGGTGATGGGATGGGTGAATGCCTTGTACGCAGAAAACTCTGCCAGGGTCAAGGTTAACGGGACCTTGTCGGACCCCTTACCCGTCCGCAACGGGACAAGGCAGGGCTGTTCCCTATCACCACTATTATTTGCATTGGTATTAGAACCCTTTCTGTGTCGGATTAGGGCTAACCCAGATGTTGAGGGAGTCGTGATTGGTTCAATGGAACACAAGGTCTCCGCCTATGCGGACGATCTGTTGTTCTACCTCTCCAACCCCCTGGTCTCCCTCCCGGTGTTGATGGATGAGGTTCGGAAATTTGGAATGGTGTCGAATTTCAAAATTAACTTTGATAAGTCTGAACTGCTGCCGATCAACACTCCCTCACCTTTGGCTGACTCGTTGAAACAGGCTTTCCCCTTCAGATGGTGTGAGGCTGCGCTCCCCTACTTGGGCACATGTATTTCCTCCGATCCAGTTATGCTATATGACCTTAATTTTGGTAAATTACTGACCTCCATTGAGAAGGATCTTCAGTCCTGGAAAGATATTCCCCTGACTTGGTTTGGACGCATCAGCGCACTTAAAATGACCATTTTGCCATGTATTATTTATCTTCTATATACGGTTCCTATTTCCTTGCCACGGGTCTTTTTCAAGAGGGTGCGTAGATGCTTTCAAAACTTTGTGTGGCAAAACAAGCACCCCCGCTTGGCCTATGACCTCTTGAGGAGGGCTAAGCAGGACGGAGGTCTTGGACTGCCGGATGTGGCCTTGTATTACAAGGCTATGTCATTGGTGAGAATCCTAAATTGGAATCATGATGGGAAGGTGAGGCTTTGGGTCAACTTGGAGAAGACCATGGCGGGCAGGAACTTAGCAGGAGCACCCTGGATCCCTAAACAGACTAGGGGCTTGTCGGAATGGACTTCTCCCCTGACCATAGCTACGCTAACCACCTGGGACAGAATGAATAGAGAGGGTCAGCTTGCACCCCCCACGTCCCCCCTCGCGCCATTGGCTGGGTTCCCTTGGTTTCCGCCTGGTGAGGAGAGGGGTTTTTTTGGCCTCCGGGGTCTGGAGGGGGGGAGCTCATGTGCTCAGTTTGCACCTGAGGGTAATCTCTTGCCATTAACATCCATTCAGGCAAAGTTGGGGGGAACCCCTGCGGTGGCTTGGAGGCGCAGACAGCTGGCCAGCTTTTTCCAGTCACTGAGTCCTAGTTTGAGGCCATACCATTCCCTAACAGACTTTGAATCCATCTGTGAGAGCTTGGGGGAGCCTAGGCATCTACTATCACAGATGTATGGGCTCCTGCTGAAGTATCAGACTACAGACACACCCCACTACATTAGAGAATGGGAGAAGGAATTGGGATCAAAATTTACTCCTCCGCAGATACAAAGGATGATCAGATTTACCCACTCATCCTCCGTGTCTTCCCGCATGCAGGAGACTGCATACAAATTCCTAGCCAGGTGGTATAGAACCCCAACTAGACTAGCGCAAATGTTCCCGCAGACAGGAGGTGCTGGAGAGGTTGTGCCCAACAGGGCTCCTTTCTTCACATTTGGTGGACTTGCCCCAAGATCAGAAAATTTTGGGAGGATATTACCCCGTGGATACAGAGATTGACCCTGAGGAGGGTGGAGTGTTCTCCACTCCACTTCCTGTTCCATGGTATGCCGGCCTCCACCAAATTGTACAAACGCAGTGTAATACCTCATCTCTTAAATGCGGCGAAGGCTTTGATCCCTAGGTTTTGGAAACAGGCCAAATGCCCGACCCTCCAGTACTGGAAAAAGGAAGTAGACTCCATTATGGAGGCAGAACGGTGGATATCTGAGGCAAGGGACAACTATGACAAGTTTAGAGATACCTGGATGGGATGGCAGTACTATTCACAGGAGATCCCTTTGAATGACTAATTTATCAACCTTGTCCTATGCATGTCCTCCCGGGTGTTACACCACGTAGACCATCTGAGAGTAAAGTGGGGACACCCACTAGTTCATTATGCGTGCTACCTGTTCCCTTTGAGATAGTTCTCATACTGGTGACTCCTTCTTCTAACCTTCTTTCTTTCTCTTCCTCTTTCTACTCTTTTCTTTTCTTATCCCATACGGGAACTCTAGTCTTACCCATTCCAGGCCTTCAGATAGTTTGCTCTAATGGATGACGATAATACACATGATGTTGCATGATAAGTGTACTGCCTGCTGTTTTTCATTGCCTAACGAATAAATAGATGAACGAGAGATATTTGAAGGGGGCGTGTTGGCCCAGACCCCTTCACCTCGCCTTTGGATGCCCAACCTGCTGAAGGCATCGGGGCGGGGGGCGGGGCGGGCGGACTCACCCACTTGAGAACTAGTTCCGGCTGGGTCCTCCCGGACTGGGGCTTTGGCTTATTTGATCGAGTATTACTGAAACTGTAGGCCCTACCATCCTACTGGCGCCAACCCATTTGTACTCTTTACTTGAAATGATGACGTGGAATGCCTGGATAAACTCCTTTATGTTTAAATGTATGTTTTTTTCCCTCTGTTTTTGTCCATCTGTCTTTTTGGTATTATGACGAATTACTGTTCTTTTGATTTGTACTCTGAAAACGTAATAAATCTTGATTATATAAAAAAAAAACGGCCTGCTGTAGTTTACATCTGGATGTGCTGAAGTTGGTGGTGAAGGTGTTACGCTGACCACATGAGGAGGTGGTAGAGGAGGAAGCGCAGTAGGAGGAGGAGGCAACAGGAGGCAAAGAGGAATGCCCTGCAATCCTGTGTGGCTAGCCGCCTCAGGCCCACCCACCACTACATTTGCTCAGTGTGCAGTTAGCGAGATATAGCGTCTCTGCCCGTGCTTACTGGTCCACGTATCAGTGGTTATGTGGACCTTGCCACAGATGGCGTTGCGCAGTGCACACTGGATCTCGTCCGCAGTGCACACTTGATCTTGTCCCCGACTTGTTTGTGCAGGGAAGGGATGGCTCGCCTGGAAAAGTAGTGGCGGCTGGGAGATTTTTAAAACTGTCCGTGTCCACCAAAACGGAATGACAGCATTCCAAAGGCCAGGAATTTTGAAATGCTGGCATTCAGGGCCAGGGATCGCGGGTGGGTAGGAGGTTACTTCCTCTTTCTCTCCAGTGTTTGGGAGATGGAGAGCTGCAAGCTTCCATGGTAATCGTGTGGAAATGCTTGGGGACGGTGGCGGACATGGTGGCGTTGCTGTCACATCGTCTGTTTGCTGGGTGGCAGGTGCCACTGGCAGTGTAGAGGTGGAGGAAGAAGCCAAGGCAGCAGCAGAAGAGGAAGCAGGAGGAGGCCGAGACCTTTCTTGGACTTATTCCACTGCAGCGAGTGCTTTGCATTTAGATGCCTGATCATGGAGGTGGTGCTCAGGTTTAGAACATTTGTGCCTCGCTTCAGCCTCTCATTGCACAGTGTGCAAACCACTTGTGTCTTGCAGTCAGCACATTGTCTGAAGAACTGCCACGTCGGGGAATGCCTTTGAGCTGCCTTTGGTGTGCTAGGTCCCTGGATGCGGTGGGTAGTAGCAGGCGTACTTTCTAGGGGATGCTCGCTCCGCTTTTGCAACCGGCTTCCTCTTTTGCTGTGCTGGTGCCTCTGTGCGACCACCACCTCTTCCTCCAAACTGCACACGTCACACATGACCTTCATTCCATGTGGGGTCTAGGACCTCATCATCCTCCACATCATCTTCCACCCAGCCTTCACCACTGCCCTCCTTGTCAGTCTGCACACTGTGGAAAGCCGCAGCAGTTGGCACTAGAGTTGAGCGAACCTCTGGAAGTTGGGGTTCTGCTGGTCCGTCCGAACTTCGGGACAAAGTCCGGGTCCGGGTCCGGACGGAACCCGAACGATCGCACAGACACCGAACCCCATTGAAATCAATGGGGACCCGAACTTTTAGGCACAAAAATGGCTGTAACAAAGTCCTGGAAAGCCCTAGAGGGCTGCAAAAGGAAGTAAAATGGGGGTAAGGGTAGGGCAAGTGCCCTACAAAAAAATGGGGACAGGGAAATAACTTTAAATATTTTTTAAAAAATAAAAACATAAAAAAAGCAAAAATGGAGGTGAATGTGGATCATCTTCAAACTGTGTCTGAAAAGTATTAATTAACGGTAGAAGCCATATAACTGTTCTAAAATCATCTTCAAACTAGGGCAAGTGCCCTACAAATAAATGGGGATAGGGAAAATAAATTAAAATCAAATAAAAAAATGG
>BLSH010437506.1:140142-164637 GCA_018402905.1 Glandirana rugosa
TACGATACCAAGATTCCGACCCAAGTGTGATCAGGCTAAGAGCCTGGCTGTACTTCTCGTGTTCAACGTAATGCAGTGTTTTTGTTACCAAGGGATACTCTCGGCAGAATTGACGAGGCTGTACACAAAAAGTTTCAGCCTCGCTGAAACTTTTTCCAAGGACATGATGAAAACAGGCTGAAACTAGGATGAAGTCGGGTAACTTTCCGTAACTTCAGCCTAGTTTCAGCATAGTCACAGAAGTGACTAGGCTGAAACCGTACGCTGAACACGAGACCCCTAGAACTTCCCATTGAGGTGTGGTATAAAAATTCCTTTTTTGACCTGCCCCAAAGCACCCATACTCCCCATGTTGAGGGCACGCTGCCTGGTATGGTCCAGGAGGGAGGGGGCCGCTCGCTCGTCCCCACCCCCTTTCCTGGCCTGCCGGGTTGCATGCTCGGATAAGGGTCTGGTATGGATTTTGGTGGGACCCCACGCTGTTTTTTCCGGCATGGGGGTTCCCTTAACACCCGTACCAGACCAAAGGGCCTGGTATGCTCCTGGAGGGGGACCCCATGCCAGTTTTTTCCTTAAAAATATGGTGTGGAGTTACCCTTCAAGATCCCCAGAGCACAAGTCGCATGCCAAAGTCGGATCAGTGAAGACACTGATACGACTTTGATCCGACTTCAATGCCTTTCAATGGGCTGAAGTAGGATCAAAGTCGGACAAAAGTAGTACAGGAACCTTTTTCAAAGTCGCTCCGACTTTGAAAAACACATGTCGGAGCAGTTAAGACGGCTCTCATAGGGAACCATTGTTTTTGTGACGTAATGCAACTTGTGCTCTTCATGTCGGTCCGAGAATCGGACTAGTGTGAACCCAGCCTTAGAACCATAGCATTCCACCAGTAGGAGCTCCTACACATCTTCGCCACAAGAGGGACTCTAGGGCACATAACTAGACTTGATAGGCTGCGCAGTACCACCTGTGTTTTAAAGTTGTCCAATATATTCTGTCATATATTAGGTACAGCAGCAACCTAGCACTTTTTTACTAATCATTACTTACCACTAATTATTAGCTG
Source organism: Glandirana rugosa (assembly GCA_018402905.1). Lineage (NCBI taxonomy): Eukaryota > Metazoa > Chordata > Amphibia > Anura > Ranidae > Glandirana > Glandirana rugosa. Next base: position 141,212 of record BLSH010437506.1, read on the forward strand.
CCATAGTAGCGCGAGGACCCCCACACCACATGTCCCTTATTTGACGCTCTCCTCATTCTGGATGCAAATGTACTATTTAGCACAAATTTATATTATTTTTTAAACCGGCAATGTAGACGCACTTTTTAATTTTGTGCAAGAAATGCACAGCAAGGTGCAAATGTACTATGTAGCACTATTTTTTTTTTTTTAAACCAGCAATGTCGACGCACTTTTTAATTTTGTGGAAGAAATGTACAGCAAGGTGCAAATGTACTATGTAGCATTATTTATTATTCTTTTTTTTTAAACCAGCAATGTAGACGCACTTTTTAATTTTGTGCAAGAAATGCACAGCAAGGTGCAAATGTGCTATGTAGCACATTTTTTTTTTTTTTTAAACCAGCAATGTCAACACACTTTTTAATTTTGTGCAAGAAATGCACAGCAAGGTGCAAATGTACTGTGTAGCATTATTTATTATTCTTTTTTTTTAAACCAGCAATGTAGACACACTTTTTAATTTTGTTGAAGAAATGCACAGCAAGGTGCAAATGTACTATGTAGCACTATTTATTATTCTTTTTTTTTTAAACCAGCAATGTAGATGCACTTTTTAATTTTGTGCAAGAAATGCACAGCAAGGTGCAAATGTACTATGTAGCACTATTTTTATTTTTATTTTTAAACCAGCAATATCGACACACTTTTTATTTTAGTGCAAGAAATGCACCGCTGGCCGCAAATGTAGTATTTAGAATTTTTTTTTTAAACCAGCAATGTAGACACACTTTTTATTTTTGTGCAAGAAATGCACCACTGGCCGCAAATGTAGTATTTCAAATATTTTTTTTTTAAACCAGCAATGTAGACACACTTTTTATTTTTGTGCAAGAAATGCACCCCTGGCCGCAAATGTAGTATTTAGAATAGTTTTTTAAAACCAGCAATGTAGACTCACTTTTTAATTTTGTGCAAGAAATGCCCCACTGGCCGCAAATGTAATATTTTGCAAAAAAAAAATTATTTGTCTAACTGCAATGCAAAAGCAGTATTTAAATATGCCAAAATGTTGCCAACTGAACTAACAGAACACAATTAAAGTAGTGTCCCTTACACACAAGCAGTTGCAAGTGCACTGCACTTGCAAAAATGGCTGCAAACGCCCACCTAACAAACAGAAAAATTGCTTAGGTTTTATATGAGGCACTTTGCTTAGCAAACAAAATGTACTCTAGCAAACAAAAATATCCTCTAGCACCCACCCACCAATAAATCAATGTTTTTAACAGATTTTCTAAAGCTAATCTGTCCCTCACAGCAGCAGCAGCAGCATCCTCTCCCTACACTAGTATGAGAGGATTTTCAAAAGCTAATCTGTCCCTCGCAGCAGCAGCAGCATCCTCTCCCTACACTAGTATGAGATGATGTGACATGCAGCACTACGTGACTCCAGCTTATATAGAGGCTGGGTCACATGATGCACTGGCCAATCACAGCCATGCCATTAGTAGGCATGGCTGTGAGGGCTTCTAAGGGCAAACGAGTGAAACGCTTGTTGATTGGCTGTCCTGCAGCTATTCAAAAGGCGCGAAAAAGGCATGAAAAAATACCCGAACCTGGACTTTTTCTCAAATGTCCGGGTTCGGGACACGGACACCCTAAAGTCCAGTACGAACCCGAACTTTACAGTTCGGGTTCGCTCAACTCTACTGACGTGCAATCTTGGTCAGCTTGATGTGGCACGGCTCCAGTAATATTTAACATTGGCTTCTATGGAAAATCTTGGTCAGCTTGACATGGCACTGGATCAGTGCCATGCCAAGCTGACCAAGATTTTCCATAGATGCACATTAGTGCTGCATGGTGAGGAGTGAAACATGATTTAAAAATGCCATTTATTTATTGTTCTCTCAAATTATTGAACAAACAAAACAAATAGTATACAATATTTGGTAGCACACAAGACTAGAGTAAAAAAAGACGTACAAAATCCTTTGATGAGCTAACAGTACCACTGCATATGAGCAAGCATTCCCACAGAGCCACCATTCCTTCAACAGAGAGGGAAATAAATAATAAAGATGGGTGAATGTTCTTGTATAATAGCATCAGAAATATCTTAAGAAGCATATATGGCTATATTAGCCTTGCCCTGTGAGTAAAATACAGTATATAATACATAACCCATATGGCCAACATGTTCCTATATATATATATATATATAAATTCCTATATATATGTAAAGAAACCCAAAATTATGTAATAGTGTTAGATATATTCCAAATAGCATATTAAGTTAAATAAACCTTGCCCAAGGAGTAGAAAAATATACTGCATAACCCATATAGGTAAGGCCAACATACTTCTCTATATATGTAAAGAAACTAGAAATAATGTAATAGAATCGGACATACTTCTACTAGCATATACAGTCATATAAGCGGAGTCCAATGAGTGCAATATTTACGTCCAATTCCTACTACCAGGATCACATTGTAATCTTTGATGCAATTCAAACTCTGAAGCCCCAACTTTTCTAAAACTCCAAGTAGGGATGCACCAATACCATTTTTTAAATACAGAGTATGCAGGTACTCACCGATACCAATTACCCATACCTATCGCCTAGGAAGAGGGGTGGTTTGGGAGGTGGGGGGAGATGGTTGTTAGGGAGTTGGGTGAGGGCAGGGAGGGAGTAGAGGGTAAGTGAGGGTAAGGTAGTTGAGGGTGGGGTGAAATAGGGATTGTGGGGTGGAGGAGTTGGGATGGAAAAGGCTGTGATCGCTGGGGGTAAGAGGATAGGAATAGGAGGGTTATTGGGAGACATGTGGACAGAAGTGACAGCTGGTGGAGGAAAGGAGGAGGCAACAGGCAGAAGTGACAGCAGTGACTGCAGACATTGTACAGGAGACCATCAGAGACTGCAGGCATTGTACAGAAGACCATCAGAGACTGCAGGCATGGTACAGGAGACAGCCAAAAACTGCAGGCATGGTACAGGAGACAGCCAGAGACTACATGGTACAGGAGACTGCCAGAGACTGCATGGTACAATAGACAGCCAGAGACTGCATGGTACAGGATACAGCCAGAGACTGCATGGTACAAGAGACAGCCAGAGACTACATGGTACAGGAGACAGCCAGAGACTACATGATACAGGAGACAGCCAGAGACTACATGGCTCAGGAGACAGCCAGAGACTATATGGTACAGGAGACAGCCAGAGTCTACATGGTACAGAAGACAGCCAGAGACTGCATGGTTGTCAGGAACCATGAATCAGACCAAGACAGAAGTGCAGTAAAATTAACATTTTTAATAGAAACTAAAACGATATAAACAGAGTAAACATGGTCAAAACATAGCCAGGGTTAGGTAACCAAAGCAGATAGTCAAAGGAAGCCAGTGACACAGGAGTCCAGATATCAGAGAGTTCTAACAAACTGAATGCAGGGTCAGGAGCCAGGAGGAGAGTCAGCCGAGCAGGGTCTTGAATCCAGGAAGCAGAAGGAAACGTCAAACAGGCAAAGTCTTTCACAGGAAAACACAGCAGAGATTTCTCCAGAGATGTTGACCAGGGGAAGGCATTTGATATCTGATCCAGGCAGTTTATATAGCAAGGTATCGCTAATGAGCAGGAAATGGACATCAGGTGAGACACAGTGGAAGCTGAGACTGGCAATTAACACTAAGCTGAGCAGCTAGCTCTATAAGGGCGGGCTGAGCCAAACTCTGGCAGTACCCCCTCCTCAATGACCCCCCCCCCTTGTGGGGCCACCAGGCTTGAGGGGAAAACATCTATGGAAAACACAAAAGAGAACAGGAGCATGTACGTCTGAGGATGAGACCAAGAATGCTCTCTGGACCGTAACCTTTACAATGAACCAGGTACTGTATGTGCCCACAAAACCTACGGGAGTCAATGATAGATTGTATTTCATACACCTGGATGAGGACGTGGTACCGAAGTGGTAAAGCGGCTGCATACCAAAGGTTTTAACAAGGATACATGGAATACATTAGAAATTTGCATATCAGAAGGTAGGTCTGAGCCACTGGGTTGATCTTGTGGAGGATACGGAAAGGCCCAAGGCCAGCTTCAGTGAGGGAACATGGAGTTCGAGGATGTGAGAAGACAGCCAGACCCTCTCCCCAACTTGGTAAGAAGGCACAGGTGGGTGTTTGCGGTCAGCATGGCATTTGTACCCATCATTGGCATGTCGCAAAGACTCCTGATCCTGTACCCAAGTGGAACAAAGACCTCCTCCAATGCAGGAATTTTCTGAGAACAAATGAGTCAGGCAACATGGCTGATTGGAAACCATAATTCGCCAAGAACGGAGACAATCCGAAAACGGTATTGACGGCACTATTGTGAGCAAACTCTGCCCAAGGTAACAGGTCAGACCAGTTGTTATGGTGGTCAGAATATAGCAACATAAAAACTGTTCCAAGGACTGGTTGGCTCGATCTGCGGCCCCATTGGACTACGGGTGATACGCAGAAGAGCAAGAAAACTAAATTCCCAAATGTTCACAAAAGGCTCGCCAAAACCTGGGCACAAACTGGCTACCCCTGTCCAAAATGATCAGCCCAAGTAAGCGAATGATCTCCCGAGCAAAAATGGATGCTAGTTCCTTGGACATGGGCAAATTCTTATGTGAAATACAATATGACATCTTAGAGAATCGGTCAAACACTATAAGGATAATTGTGTTATCCTGAAAGTTAGGTAACTCAACAATAAAATCCATAGACAGGTGGGTCCAAGGCCGCTCTCCATTGGGTATGGTTTGTAGAAGACCCACTGGAAGATATCATGTTTTGTTCCAGCAGTGACCAGCAGCTTTGGGAGAATAGTAAGTCTGGAGCACAGCAGTACGTAGACTCTCAGGGACAACCAGCGGTCACAAGGTTTCTCAGGAGGAGCATGGACCTGAGCAGCAAGAATCTTGTCACCCAAAGGTGAAGTGAGACTGGTACGAACTGTAGCCAGAATACGATCAGGAGGTATCACAGGTAAAGGAACCAAGTCCATCTTGGAAATGGAGGTAAACAGCCACGACAATGCATTGGCCCTTACATTCTTAGTACCGGGTAAGAATGAGACTATGTAATTGAAACTTGACAAGAACAGAGCCCATTGCACCCTCCTGTGGGAGAGGCAGTTAGCCTCAGACAAGGATGTGAGATTCTTGTTGTCAGTCAAAATGAGATCCGGAACAGTGGTACCCTCAAGGAGATGCCTCCATTCTTTAAGTGCTAAAATGATTGCTAACAATTCTCTGTCCCCAATATTGTAATTGCATTCCACAGGAGAGAACTTCTTGGAAAAGTAGCCACAAGGATGCAAGGCTCTCTCAAAGGTGGAACGTTGAGACAGAAGGGCACATACTCCAGTCTAAGAGGCATCAACCTCAAGGATGTGCCTCAAAGTGCTTCTGTGACATACTCCACCATGTCTTTATCCTCCGGGACAGACAAAGGGTAAAACCCAGCCAGGAGAGGGTATGGCACCAGGTTGAAGGTCAATTGCGCAATCAAACAACCAGTGTGGAGGCAAACTACCGGCTTGACCTTTATCAAAGACATCACTAAATTTGCAGTATTCCTCCGGCAGGCAGGAGAGTGAAGAGGTACACAAGACCTTAGCCACTTACGGAAAACATGTCTTATTGCATTGTGGTGACCAGGAAAGAACCTCATCATGAAGCCAATCAAACAAGGGGTTGTGCCTCTGTAACCAAGGGTAACCAATAACCACCGGGATTTACGGAGAGGAAATGATTGGAATTGGATTATCTCATGGTGAAGAGCCCCTATGGCCATGGTCAATGGAGCAGTCTCATGAGTCACCTGGGCAGGCTGTAGAGGTCTCCCATCAATTGCCTCAATGGCAAGTGGAGTAGCCCAAAGCTTCAGCAGAATCAGGTGCTTAGACACAAAGACACTATCTATGAACAGGCCTGCAGCCCCAGAGTCTATTAGAGCCTGAATCTCGATGGATGACTCAGACCAAGAAAGGGTAACCGGAACCAGGGGCTTATCCCTCTGGATAACTGGGGAAGTAACAATGCCACCTAAGGTCTACAGGACCTTAGGTGCTGGTGTTTCCCGGACGGGTAGGACAAGACTTCAAAATGGGACCTGCCTGGCCACAATAAAGGCACAATCTCTCCCTCTTCCTAAAGGCTCTCTCATCTGTCGAGAGACATTTGAAATCTGACTGCATGGGTTCAATTTCACTGACAGGCTCGGAACCAGAACATATGGTAGGTGAGGGAGGCACGGGTGGGACTACAAAGCTGAGAGCCAAACATACAGGAGGCTTCCGCAAGTGCTCCTTAAAGGAAGGTCTCTCTCAAAGTCTGGAGTCAATGAGAATGGTAAACGTGATCAACCTCTCCAGCTCAGTAGGTAAGTCTCAGGCTGCTATCTCATATTTGATGTTATCCAAGAGAGCATGAGAAAAAGCAACCTCGAGAGCCTCATTGTTCCAAGCGACCTCTGCTCCCGGAATATGGAATTCTATGGTGTAATCAGCAACTGTTCTCGTACCCTGCTTGATGGACATGAGGCTTTTGGCAGCGGTAGTGGGAGCGTGTGGGAATGTCAAATATCCCTTTTAAAGGAGGCCACAAACGCTGGGTAACTCTGGACAATGGGTTTTTGCATCTCCCATAGAGAGTTTTCCCAGGCCAAGCCTCTGTCAGAAAGCAAAAAAATCACGAAGCCTACTTTGCTTCTATCCATGGGGAATGCCTGGGGCAGCATCTCAAAGTATATCCCAATCTGGTCGAGAAATCCTCTGCATTGAACTGGATCGCCCCCAAATCACTGGGGAAGTGGAGCGGAACCAGACATACCCCTTACCCCTTATAGAGGTAATATTTGAGGTGGGTGCTTGCACAGAGACTTGAGAATTTGCAGGAGCGGCATGCAACACAGGTTGTGGCAGAACGGCCACCATAGGAGGTACCAGGTGAGCATTGTGATTCAGGAGCATCTGTAACACTATGGCAAACTGATCCATGTGGTGATCCTGCTCATCCAATCTGGAAAAAATATTACCAGCAGGTGGATTATATGCATCTTCTGAGTTCATGGCCTTTGCTTACTGTCAGGAACAATGAATCAAATCAAGACAGAAGTGCAGTAAAATCACAAACATGGTCAAAACATAGCCAGGGTTCGGTAACCAAAGCAGATAGTCAGAGCAAGCCAGTGAAACAAGAGTCCAGAGATTAGCAAAGACTAACAAATGGAATGCAGGGTCAGGAGCCAGGAGGAGAGTTAGCCGAGCAGGGTCTTGAACCCAGGAACCAGAAGGGAACATCAAACAGGCAAAGTATTTCACAGGAAAACACAGTAGAGATTTCTCCAGAGATGTTGACCAGGCAAAGGTGTCTGAAATCTGATCCAGGCAGTTTATATAGCAAGGAGAGCTGGCTAACGAGCAGGAAATGGACATCAGGTGAGGCGCAGTGGAAGCTGAGAATGCCAATTAACCCTCAGCTGAGCAGCTAGCTCTGAGAATGGCGGACTGAGCCCAGCCCTGACAATGGTACAAGAGACAGCCAGAGTCTGCATGGTACAGGAGACAGCCACAGACTACATGGTACAGGAGACAGCCAGAGACTACATGGTACAGGAGACAGCCAGAAACTACATGGTACCAGATACAGCCAGAGACTACATGGTACAGGAGACAGCCAGAGACTACATGCTACAGGAGACAGCCTGCATGGGAGAGAGCCTGCACCTTCTCCTCTCTGCCTCAACATTCAGCCAGAGAGAGCCTGGATCCAGCGCTCTGTGTGGCCGAGAGTCAGAGCTAGAGGAGGGAGGTGTGCAGAGCCAAGACAAGGCTGGTGGGCTGTTAGTACAGGCAGCCTGGTGGCCCTGCCCAGTGATGACACTGGTAGGAGGAGGTGGGGATAGCACTGGCCAGAGGGGAGGAGGAGGCGGTCCGCTCCCAAGCGACATACTTCCGGTATTGGTTTTGGGTATCGGAGCATTTTCACAAGAACCGATACTCTCAAAAACAGCTAGTATCGGTGCTGATAATGATATCAGTATCGGTATCAGTGCATCCCTAATTCCAAGCCTGAAATGCATTTCAGAGCTGCATTAGCCACTCCATTGAATGTTATCAGGGTCTGCCATATGAGGCTACAATCTGATTTTCGCGCACACCTACTAGGGCCAATTTAGACAAAAGCAAATTAACCTATAAACATGTCTTTCAAATGTGGGAGAAAAACTATGCAAGCATGGGGAGAGCATACTAAATCTATGCAAATAGTGTCTTAAATGATATTCTGTTGCATAGAATATTGTTTTCTTTACCTAACATATCCTAGACTATACAACTTGTTATAGTTGTTACATTATTGCTATCTCTGTACAATCTCATTACAAAATTGTGGCACTTAATAAAATAAATCACAATATAAAATTACATAAGGGAATAAGATAGTCCAATGATAAGGAGAAGTATGGCCAAAAATGTTTTGGCTGTACTTCTCCTGTGGGTCACAGGAGTGAAGTTATCTCTATACTCCTGTGACCCATTTTCAGTGGAGAGTGGGCCAAAGCTCACTGTTGGCTGATGTCACAGAACCGGCTCATTCTCTAATAAGATACAGACCATATGGCCAGGAAAGCTGGCCCAGCCTCTCAGTGAGCCGCTGAGAGGTTGAGACAGATGCTCCTGCCCCCTCCACAGTCTCGAAGAGGCAGTCAGAGACTGACAGCCACCAGCTCTCTGCAGGCTGAGGACTGAGAGCTGAGTGATCTGCAGTGTTTGATTGCTTAGATCTCATTATTATGGGTAGGGATGAGCTCCCCGTTCGAGTTGAATGTATGTTCGACTCAAACATCGGGGGTTCATCAGTTCACGCCATTGCGAACATTATGGGGCATTTGCGGGAGCTCTGCATACCCCATAGTGCATTCCAGTGGTGGCAGAATGCCGCCCGCTGATTGGCCAAAGCATGCATATGACCCGCATTCTTTGGCCAATCAGCGAGCGGCCTGCTGTGAGAGCTATGATTGGCTAAAGGCACGATGCCTTTAGCCAGTCACTGTTCAGCAGCCTCAATCCACCCCCCACACTATATAAAACCGCTTGTACAGCGGCTCTATGTAGTGTGTCTTGTCGGCGGTGCTGGAGTGATCAGATAGAGAGAGTTTAGGTTGCGGATTGCAGGCAGTTTAGCTAGATAGCTAATTGTGAAAAAAAAAAAAGGTAGATAAAAAGATAGATTACATATAGATCACCTTATCTATCTATCTGTCAGTTAGTGCAGGCAGGTTAGTGTAGTGAAATATATACTAGCTAGATAGGGCTATCTGTATACAGTCAGGCAGTGCAAGAATATATATATGCCTTCCTAGTGCATATACAGTATCTCACAAAAGTGAGTACACCCCTAAGTGAAAATGTCCAAATCGGGCCCAATTAGTCATTTTCCCTCCCCAGTGTTATGTTATTCTTTAGTGTTACAAGGTCTCAGGTGTGAATGGGGAGCAGGTGTGTTACATTTGGTGTTATCAGTCTCTCATATTGGTCACTGGAAGTCCAACATGGCACCTCATGACAAATAACTCTCTGAGGATCTGAAAAAAAAATGTTGCTCTACATAAAGATGGCCTAGGCTATAAGAAGATTGCCAAGACCCTGAAACTGAGCTGCAGCACGGTGGCCAAGACCATGCAGCAGTTTAGCAGGACAGGATCCACTCAGAACAGGCCTCGCCATGGTTGACCAAAGAAGTTGAGTGCACATGCTCAGCGTCATATCCAGAGGTTGTTTTTGAGAAATAAACGTATAAGTGTTGGCAGCATTGTTGCAGAGGTGGAAGGGGGGGGGGGGTCAGCCTATTAGTGCTCAGACCATACGCCACACACTGCATCAAATTGGTCTTCATGCCACCCTGTAGTATTCCTTCACCAGGCCACCCTGATCACACAGGTGCAGGCGATTGTTCAGCTGATTGGCAGCTCTTCCATTCTCAGACTTGCTCCATGTGAAGTGGATGTTTGAGCCCAGCACTCTGCATCTGACCAGGAAAAACTTTCCACCCCAGCACTAGCTGTCTCAAGATTAAGGAGGAACCGACCACACACCCACTAACATAAGGCGTTGTTAGATTCCTGTTATGGGAATCCATCTCATCTGGTAAGTGGGATGTGTGATCAGGGTGCCTGGTGAAGGAATACTACAGGGTGGCACAGCGGATTGCTTACAGATCCACTGTTTATTTCTATGACTGTTTATTAGAAAATTGGATAAAGCCACTGGTTATTTTGGACTGGTTGGAACCCGGATTATCCTTTGCATTTGCACATTGTTTTTGCACTGTTTGCACTATTAATGTGGATTACGTCAGAGACTTTCGTTTGCACTTTTTTTGCACTATTTTTGCACTTTGTATGGCTTATCTTGCACCTATTGTATGCACTTTGTATTAACGAGAGATGCTCATATTACTATGTATACTAATTAAGATTTGGTACAACTATTACTACAGATCATCATACAGCACCAGCACTTTATTTATGCACATTCATTGGTTCATAATACCGAGCACCAGCACACATATATTGGTTTACAATATGTCCAAGTAGACACCTGGCATAGGTGATCCTCAAACGATCACGGTAGTTTCAGGAGGAGCGCGGTTCCCCCTTTTTCTTTCATTATCTTGTGGGTACATTTACTCATATTCTTGCAGCTCTTCCTTATTTTGTTTTTTTGTTTCATTCACTCTGACATGAGAGTACACATATATATTTTCCGTTGCCCTGGTTTCCTACACTCATTTGAAGATTGAAGATTGAAGATCAAGAGAGGAAGCAAGAAGACTAAAATAAGAAGCAGAAGACTAGAAGAAGGACCGGGCCAGGAAAAGATGGAGGAAGAAAGAAGAAAGAGCTATTTTACAAAATAAAGGATTTGTCAAAAACTGACTCTTTTTTTTTTTACACTACACTCCTTTTTTGGTGAATGGGTAGGAGTACAATGTATCCCAAACCTATTCACATGGGGGGGGGGGGGAGTCGGGATCTGGGGACCCCCTTATTAAATGGGGTTTCCAGATTCTGATAAGCCCCCTGCCCGCAGACCCCCACAACCACCGACCAGGGTTGTGGGGATGAGGCCCTTCTCCCCATCAACATAGGGACAAGGTGCTTTGGGGGCAACCTCAAAGCATCCTCCCCATGTTGAGGGCATGTGGCCTGGTATGGTTCAGAGGGGGCTCGCTCATCCCCACCCCCTCCTGTCATGCCAGGGCTGCATGCTGGGATAAGGGTCTGGTTTGGATTTTGGGGGGATCCCATGCCATTTTTATAAAAAAATTGTAGCGGGGTTCCGCTTAAAATCGATACCAGACTTGAAGGGCCTGGTTTGGATTTTGGGGAGGGACTTCAATTTAAAAAAAAAAATGGTGCGGGGTTCCCCTTAAATTCCACACCAGACTTAAAGGGCCTGATTTGGATTTTGGGGGGAACCGCATGTCTTTTTTTTTAATTTTAGCACGGGGCTCCCCTTAAATTCCATACCAGACCTGAAGGGCCTGGTTTGGATTTTGGGGGGAACCACACATCATTTTTTTTCATTTTGGGGGGCACTGTTGTTGTAAATTAGTTAAAAAATTGTGATAAAATCCCCCAGTGAAATAGGTGGCGAAAAATTGGGCCTTGGGTGCTGGCGGTGCCAGAACACTGGAACCCCTTGCAGTTATTCTTGTTGGACGGAGGAACTGGGCCCGATGTTGTAAATTAGTATAAAAATTGTGACAAAAGCCCCCAGTCAAACAGGTGGCCAAAAATTGGGCCTTGGTTGTTGGCGGTGCCAAAACACTGTAACCCCTTGCAGTTACTCTTGTTGGATGGAGGAACTGGGCTTGATGTCGTAAATTAGTTTACAAATTGTGATGAAATCCCCTAGTCAAACAAATGGCCAAAAATTGGGCCTTGGTTGTTGGCGGTGCCAGAACACTGTAACCCCTTGCAGTTACCCTTGTTGGATGGAGGAACTGGGCTGATGTTGTAAATTAGTTTACAAATTGTGAGGAAAGCCCCCAAACAGGTGGCCAAAAATTGGGCCTTGGTTGTTGGCGGTGCCAGAACACTATAACCCCTTGCAGTTACTCTGGTTGGACAGAGGAACTGGGCTGATGTTGTAAATTAGTTTACAAATTCCGACGAAAGCCCCCAGTCAAACAGGTGGCCAAAAATGGGGCTTTGGTTGCTGGCGGGTGCCAGAACACTGTAACCCCTTGCAGTTACTCTTGTTGGATGCAGGAACGGGGCCTGCTGTTGTAAATTAGTTTAACCACTTAAGCCCCTGAGCCTTATTTACACTTGTTGTTTACAAGTTAAAATATTTTTTTTTGCTAGAAAATTACTTAGAACTCCTAAACATTATATATTTTTTTCAAACACCCTAGAGAATAAAATGGTGATTTTTGCAATACAATTTGTCAATCTAGGAAAAAGGCACCCAAAAGGAAGCAAAAAGACTTACTTGACTGTAAAGGAACCAGCACCACTCAGCAATCCTCTTCGGGCCCAGTCAGGAACATCACACAATTTGGTAGCCAATGGAAACAAGTCCAGGCTATTCTCAATAGGCATTGGCACATATTTACCAGGTGTCCCCAAATTAAATCAATAGTGGGACCAAGACCTTCACTTACTGCCAGAAGGGCTAAAAACTTGGCCAATGAATTGGTTTGATCAGAATACACAAGATCACCCACCCGGTCCTGGCTCACGGATCTGTCCCCCTTAAGAGCCATGTTTGCATGTGGTAGATGTCAAGTATGTAAATATGTTGAAAAACCGGATCCATTTTTTGACGCTGAACACAAGAATCAATATAAGATACAGCATTCTATTAACTAACTCTGAAAGGGTGCTATACATGATAAAATGTCAGTGCCAGAAGATTTATGTGGGCAAAACAAAACGCCCTTTAAGGGTTTGCATTGGTGAACACCTTTCAAGTATTCATGATCCCACCGATGAGTCCCCATTAGCACAGCATTTTGCTAAATATCATGATAGGCAATTAACAGGGTTTACAGTTAAAAGTATTTATGTTCTGAAGGAGGGGGGCTTTGATAGAGTCCTCTTACAAAAAGAGAAGGAATGGATATTTCGGCTCGGGAGTCTTGCCCCAAAGGGGTTAAACACAGAGTTAAATCTACAAGTTTTCTTAACCCTGTGAATCATCACCAGGCCACTTGTTCTGAGTTTTGTCTTCCCTGTGAATTTGCTCTGGTAATGAAGATAAGAGTGTGAACTGTCTGAGCAACCTGGTATGCATGTGATTTATATGCATGGAGTGAACTAAACAATGCTAGCGATATATATATATATATATATATATATATATATATATATATATATATACATATAGATGAATTCACTTCACCCCTAGGTGACAGCATTTTCTATGTCTTTGGTTGATTCACATGGAATATGTAACTGTATGGGTTAACTTTTCAGGCAACTTGACAGGCTGAAGTGATGACACCAGTCACCCTTAATGGGTGATTTGAGAAGCCTTTTAAGCAGACACTGACTCTGATGTCATCTCACCCTGATGAAACTCGTTTAAGTGAGTGAAACGCATCGGTGCTGTGTCCCCCTGCACCCCAGTGGACCCCAACATGCCAAGGAGTCCAGTAACATGATGTTCTGGACACCATCCACACTCACAGCGCATAGAGTATGGAGAATGAATCAGTGAAATCTGCAGCATGCAGCTAAGGCAGAGACTGACTCATCAGCGCACAGCCGTATCAACACCCTTAGAAGCAAAGGAGGGCAGACTGAGGAATTTGGAAGCCTTGTCCCAGCAATCATCCACAATGAATCATGAGTTGCGCTGTGTGTACACAATAGAAAAAAGTACACCAACCATATCAAAGTCTGCCAACATCCCATTGGAACAATAGAAAAAGTACCCCCCCAGTACGATAGTGGGACTTTAAACGGCAGTACATATATCAAGACATAAAGTAAAATCAAGATATATTTTATTGTTTACTAACTTACATATAAAATAGTAAACTAAGAGGTCATATACACATAGTAAAATAGAAAAACACAGTGTGGTATGTGTATGCATACCAAGGTAAAAACCTATATGGTACAAAGCAATTGTCTTCTTGGGCATGGGCCCAACATGTTTCGGGACAATAACCCTTCTTCAGGGGCGATCATGTATCCCCAAGATAAATGCTCATACAATACAGAGATGAGCGTACAAACCATACCACAAAGGCCACCGAACAGAGGTCCAACAGAGGGGACCAATAGAAAGAGGAAGCAAGGCATATTTTATATGTAAGTTTGTAAACAATAAAATATATCTTGATTTTACTTTATGTCTTGATATATGTACTGCCGTTTAAAGTCCCACTATCGTACTGGGGGAGTACTTTTTTCTATTGTTCCAATGGGATGTTGGCAGACTTTGATATGGTTGGTGGAATAACTTACTGTGTGTACACAGGGATCTTGGAGGAATAGGCCCCCCTCCCCTGTGAGGAAGCCGACCTCAAGCCGCATCTCTACAGACACTCTGGATTCCTGGATGGATCACTAGCGGAGAGAGAGATAACACTGTGGCTCGGCTGGATTGTTTGAAATACGGGGGCTGCTGCGAATGACTAAGTGTCCTATTATCTACACTGCTCACCTAGAGCCATATGATCCTGCATACTGATACATTTGTTTATGTGTACATGCTGCTAGCTCTAACTTTATCTACTGATTCACTCTCTTACATTGAGGATTATCAACTGCTGTCACATTGCAGTATATTCACAGCTAGTATACATTATTGGATCAATTAGGGATCTGGATGTCTTCTCAATAAGCACATAACACTTTCAGTGTAAGTGCCTGAGTGGTTTCCCTAGAATCCTTAAGATTTCTATGTTTATCCTGCTATGTGGATGAGTGTGAAATGTGCATGAATGGCGACCGTACGGTTGGTGTTTTTATATTGACAATGTTGTCTTTTTAAAATTACATGCGTATATTGTCATTTTTCATCAAATTGTTTCCACTATATTTTTGTAGATTTAATCCAATAAAGATTTATAGGAGCATCTCTTCCCCAGCTGGGGATATGTACTACTTGTTGGGATATCTATATCCCTATATCTCTTCTTTGATTTTGAATAATTCCCATTTCTGTTCTGTGTTCAGCGATGCCAATATTCCCTCCCAGTCTAGGACTTGGAGAGCATCCCTCATCCTTGGAAAAAGTGTTTTTATCTTTCCAGTATTTGTTTGTTGCTTACAGCTAACATTAAATTAAATTATGTTATGGCGATTGCTACCCAGATGTTCTTTCCTATGGACATTTGTAATAAAGTTTTGCATGGCTTGAGATTGCCAGGTCCAGCAGAGTATCATTCCTAGTTGGGGCTTTTATGAACTGGACCATAAAATTGTCTTGCAATATGTTTATACATTTTTGCTCTTTAACTGTGCCTGCAGTGCCATTACTCTAGTTGATTTCCATGTAGTTAAAACCCCCCATTATTATCACTGTTCCAGCCCTTGCAGCCCTTTCTGTCTGCGCAAGGAGCTGAGTCTCCACCTCCTCATTAACACTGGGTGGCCTATAACAAACACCAATGATTACCTTTGTAGTACACACACCCATGTGCAGTTCCATCCATAATGCCTCAGCCTCATCACACCCCCCATCAACTAGGTCCTCTTTCACACTTGCTTTGAGATCACTTCTCACATAGAGACAGGCACCACCACCTTTCCTTTTACCCTGTCTCTCTAGAAGAGAGCATAGCCAGGTATATTAATTGCCCAGTAATGTGAAGAATGAAGCCAAGATTCGGCAATACCCATTAAATTATAGTTCTCTTCGTGCAACAAAGCATCCAACTCACCTATTTTGCTTGGCAGACTTCTGGCATTGATGAACAAACACTTAATTGTCACATTTTGCACATGTATTTTGCATATTTTTTATTTTGGTTAAAATAGTACCATTTCCAATGGCTATTTGTAACATGGGAACATTCTTATCACCTGCCATAGCCCTCCCCCCATCTTTCCCCATTTCACCCCCCCATAGAGACTGACCCATGTCTGACCTGTCTGCCCCATTGTAATTTAATTCACTAGACATGTGCAGGAAGGAAAAATTTTGGATAGATTCGTTATGTTACTAATTTAATTTCATTGATTCGTTTCAAAATTTGTTTAGCTTCCTTTAGTTTCATTTAGTTTTGTTTTGTTTATTCATTTTTGAATAAATTCTAAATTTTCATAACGATTCAAATTCATCTGAGTCAAAAAATTATTGACCAATTTGAATTCTGTGTGAATAGCCAGTTGTTAAGGAGCAGGCCACTGTGTCCTTAACAACCAATGACTCATCAGCTGTCAGTGGGCTTACCAGGTTTTAACCATGCATTCAGTTCTCTAATCTCCCCCTGTCTTTCCTGTGTTGCCCATGACACAGGCAATATTTAAGAGAATATCACCTTGGAGGTTCTTCCCTGCAACTTGCAGCCTAGTGCCTTAAATTGATTCTTAAGGATCTCCCATCTTCAATGTATTCTGTCTAGGGATGGATGAACGGTTCGACCCGAGCATGAGTTCGGGCCGAACATTGGCTGTTTCCCCATTCGCCAAAGAACCAAATTATTAAGAAGTTTGACTGTTTGTTCGGCCCGCCAAATAACTACAATGCACTGTGCTGCCGCACAGTGCAGTGAAAGCCCTGATTGGCTAAAGTAGTGAAAGATTCACCCAATCAGAGCACAGAGCACTGTCAGAGCCATGATTGGACACTGTCATGATGACTCAATCCAATCATGGCTCATTGCTTTTAGTCCTGCCCTACACTATAAAAGTGTTCTTTCAATAGTGGCCATTTTCAGTGTGATATTGGCGTGGAGAGAGATAGAACAGGGCTCTGTTCAGTACTACTAGACAGTTAGTGTGCTATAGTGTGCTATTGTGATTCTATTGTCAGTGTAGAATATTAGTTTAGTGTGAATCTAAGGACAGTTCGGTCAGTGTAGTTTAGTGTAGTGACCACATTCATCTTTACATTAGTGTGTATCTAGGGACAGTTCAGATAGTGTGGTTGTAGTGTAGTGACCATCATTCATCTTTCCATTAGTGTGCATCTAGGGACAGTTCAGTTAGTGTCAGTGTATTGTCACGACTACCACCATTCATTTTTACATTAGTGTGCATCAAGGGACAGTTTAGATGACCGTTTAACATTGTATATTTCATTGCATTACTGCAAGTTTAACGCAATATAGTTCTGTGAGTTACTGCAAGTTTAACACTGTATAGTTCTGTGCATTACTGCAAGTTTAACGCAGTATATTTCATTGCGTTACTGCAAGTTTAACATCGTATAGTACTGTGCGCTACTGCAAGTTTAACGCTATATAATTAATTGCATTACTGCAAGTTTAATGCCGTATAGTTCTGTGCGTTACTGCAAGTTTAATGCTGTATATTTCATTGCATTACTGCAAGTTTAAAGCCGTATAGTTCTGTGCGTTACTGCAAGTTTAACGCCATATATTTAATTGTGTTGCCACAAGTTTAACGCTATATATTTCATTGCGATACTGCAAGTTCAATGTGGTATAGTTCTGTGTGTTGCTGCCAGTTCAACGCTATATATTTCATTGCGTTACTGCAAGTTTAATGCCATATATTTCATTGAGTTACAGCAAGCTAAAACACTGTATAAGTCTGTGCATTACTGTAAGTTTAACGCTATATATTTCATTGCATTTCTACAAGTTTAATGCTGTATAGTTCTGTGCGTTACTGCAAGTTTTAGCACCATATATTACATTGCGTTACTGCAAGTTTAACACCGTATATTTCATTGCGTTACTGCAAGTTTAACTCCATATATTTATTTGCGTTACTGCAAGTGTAACGCTATATGTCTCATTGCGTTACTGCAAGTTTAATGCCATATAGTTCTGTGCATTACTGCAAGTCTAACGCAATATATTTCTGTGCGTTAATGCCGAAAATTTCATTGTGTTACTGCAAGTTTAATGCCGTATATTTCAGTGTATTAGTGCACATTTAACGTAGTATATTTTGGTGCACGTTTGACGCAGTATATTGCAATATATTATAGTGTATCTGTGGAGTGTGTCTGTGTAGTGAGTACTCAAGTTAAAGTGCACAAACACAACTTTCCATTTATTAAATTGAATCCACGTACACATTTCCACATCTTTATTACATTTTGTTAATTAGCATACCCACCCCCCATCATGTCTGGGAGGGCAACAAGGAATGACAGACATTCCCATGGCACTGTAAGGGGGCCAGCAGCATATGTGTCCACAGGCAATGGTGGACGTGGTCAGTCCTCAGGCAGGGCATCATTTCTTCTGTTTAGTGATGTTGCCCATGCTATCCAGCCTCAGCATGCTGAGGAGGTGGTGGATTGGCTTACTAAACCACCCTCATACTCCTCATCCTCTGTCACCCAAGCAGAGACTAGCGCCCAGTCACCTGCAGCTGCCAGAGTGGCTAAACCTGCCTCCTTGTCCACAACTATTCCTACGAACACAGCATCCGCCACTAGCTCCTTGATGATGCACAGCCATTACTTGATTCAGATGTTAGTTTTGAGGTTTAGGAAGACATGAATGTTAGGGCAATTATAATACCTTGTATGCATGATAATTTGCCTGCGCTAATAAGCGCACTTTTCAGCTCTTTTGCATAATGCATTTGAGTGCACTCGTGTTAAAGCAAGTAAGACAGACACAAATAGCTGTTCTTCACATGGCAAGCTCGCAGGGTTGTCCTGGGTGGCCAAGCTTTCAGGCTTTATTTATAGTCAATCAAACAGGGGTAACAAAGAAACTTGGTGGCTTCACAATCAGCCAATCAGCCTCCAAGGCACAGTCACATGACATGAGCTCAATACAAAACCACCAACCAATGACACACTTGTTTATATTCAAACGATACAATAGAAGAGGCGTGCATGCATGGGGGTTGGCCGGCCTGTATGAGCAACAGCTGTCTCCAGATAACAATGAAAGCCATGTGGACACATGGCTTCCATTGAAACCAATGCGCTGTCTCACAGAGGCCCTCCAAGCAAAATGCCATGCATGCAAACCTCAAACTGCCATTACAACGAATCGCTATCAAATACAGCTCTATGAACTATACTCCATGGCGATTATACTACTGTTCCATTAAAGGGTCAATTATGCACAAAGGAATATAGCTGTAGATTTCTGTCACATTGATCAGATGCGACAGAAAGCTTACAGATCATTATCCTTACATAAAAGGCAATACTAATTCCATAACGCAAGTAAATCGCCGCCAAGCAGATCAATCTGTACATAATACAGGGGCCCCCCGATTGACGGTAATACACCCGTGCCACAGAACGTGCATAGCACCTCAAAGATCCGGACCGGCGTTTGCTCCAGCGTTTACCGCTCAGGGCGCCTGCTGGCCGGGATGATCGGGCGGGTAACGTGTAGTTATCAAATAATGGAAGGTTTCCATTGTAAATGGCCTTTCCTCAATATCGGTTAAAGCCATATTCGCTGTACACAGAAAATATTGTTAAACCGACACTGGGAGACACTGTGACAATACATAATACACATCCTAAATTTCTACAACAATGAACATGAGCCTACAGAGAGGGGAGAACACTGGAACACTTATTGGCATTCATGTTCCCACAGCCACAGCGTATTGCCAAGTTGTCTCCACTGGTAATGAGGATGGAAGAGATGATGATGATGATATCATTGAAGCGACTTTGTGCCAGATCGAGCAGAGGAGGAGAGTGAGGGTGAAGAACAGCCCCAACGAGGTAGCCATCATGGAAGAATAGAGAGCAGCCACACTATTCCATCACATTGTGGAGCTGTTATCTCCTGGCCCATTTCCCACAGCTCAGCTGTCTGGGCCTTTTTAGAACATGTGCATCCGAACGCACTGTTGCTATTTGCAAACTTTGTCTCAAGCACATCAAGCGTGGCAAAAACACCAGCCATTTTGGTAGCACATGCTTGACAAGGCATTTGACCTCCCACCACTCAGCCTATTGGCAAGAGCACCTAAAAGCCACACAAAAGGGGTACAAATCTGTCCCTCCTCCTTACTCACCTCAGTCTGCCCCTGCTATACCTCATGACCTCTCAGCAGGCTCCACTGACAAGGATGACGGTATAGGGCATGGTGTCCCAGGTCCTTGCAGCACATCTGCCAACAGCACACCACCAGCTGTAGACTATAGCTGACAAATTTCTCTGCCCCATCTGCTGCAGCAGAAAAAAAATACAGTCACTGCCACCCACATGCAGGTGCATATCATTGCAATTTTTGACAGAAAGGCCAATCAAGGGTACCTCAATAAGGTTACTGTGTTAAGGCATCACCGACACCCAAAGACCAATTTTTCCTCACCTGTTTGACAGGTGCATATCATTGGAATTTTTGACAGCAAAGCTAATTCTTGCTTTCATCAAGAGTACCTCTTAGAGGGTTATGGTGTGAAGACACCACGACACCCAAAGCCCAATTTTTTCGCATCTGTTACTCCTATCCAAAATCTGTGGAAGAGACTGTATCCAAAAAATCTCTAATCTTGTTCCCAGTGCACTAGATTGTGGCCTCATCATACACACTGGCTCCCCAAGCCGTTTCTTACTAAATAAGAAAGCTTGCAGGGAAAATGTAATTTTTTTGGCTTTATAAATGTAATTATTGCTGCAGCAGCTTCTATACACAGTACAGATGTGCCACTTTACAGGTAGGCTAAGCGGACCTCCAGGCACTATATTGAAAGGAATTTTTCAATTTTACGCTTTCACTTTAAGCATCAATAAAGCACTGCTCATTTAAAAATGAAATTTTTTACAAACTTTCTTTCATTGGTACATGTCCCCATAACCAGTGTATGCCCAATTACTTGCATATAAGCCTCCAAAATGGGAACTTTTGATTTTTGGGTTCGGGTCCCATTAACTTCAATGTGGTTCGTTATTCAGTTCCGCGATTCAGCAATGTTCGAAAGTTCTGTTGCAAACCGAACAGGGGGTCGTTCGGCCCATCCCTAATTCTGTCATTGGTTACAACATGGACCAAGACAGCTGGGTCATGCCCAGCCCCTCCCAGTAATTTGTGTGTCCACCACATGCTGAACCCTGGCACCAGGGAGACAGCCCAACCCCCCCCCCCAGTAATTTGACTAACATAAATATATATATACAGTATCTCACAAAAACAAAAGTGAGTACACCCTTCACATTTTTGTAAACTATCTATCTGTCAGTTAGTGCGGGCAGGTTCGTGTAGTGAAATATATACTAGATAGATAGGGCTATCTGTATACAGTCAGGCAGTGCAAAAATATATATATGCCTTCCTAGTGTATATACAGTATCCCACAAAAGTGAGTACACCCCTCACATTTTTGTAATTTTTTTTATATCTTTTCATGTGACAACACTGAAGAAATTACACTTTGCTACAATGTGAAGTAGTGAGTGTACAGCTTGTATAACAGTGTAAATTTGTTCTCTCCTCAAAATAACTCAACACACAGTCATTAATGTCTAAACCACTGGCAACAAAAGTGAGTACACCCCTAAGTGAAAATATCTAAATTGTGCCACATTAGCCATTTTCCCTCCCTGGTGTCATGTGACTCGTTAGTGTTACAAGGTCTTAGGTGTGAATGGGGAGCAGGGGTGTTAGATTTGGTGTTTTCGCTCTCATTCTGTCACACTGGTCACTGGAAGTTCAACATGGCATCTCATGGCAAAGAACTCTCTGAGGATTTGCTTTACATAAAGATGGCCTAGGCTATAAGAAGATTGTCAAGACCCTGAAACTGAGCTGCAGCATGGTGGCCAAGACCATACAGCGGTTTAGCAGGACAGGTTCCACTCAGAACAGGCCTCGCCATGATCGAACAAAGAAGTTGAGTGCACATGCTCAGCATCATATCCAAAGGTTGTCTTTGGGAGACAGACATATGAGTGCTGCCAGCATTGCTGCAGAGGTTGAAGGGGTGGGGGTCAGCCTGTCAGTGCTCAGACCATACGCCACACACTGCATCAAATTGGTCTGCATGGCTGTCGTCCCAGAAGGAAGCCTCTTCTAAAAGATCATGCATAAGAAAGCCTGAAAACAGTTTTCTGA
This sequence comes from Glandirana rugosa, assembly GCA_018402905.1. Taxonomy (NCBI): domain Eukaryota; kingdom Metazoa; phylum Chordata; class Amphibia; order Anura; family Ranidae; genus Glandirana; species Glandirana rugosa. Next base: position 163,433 of record BLSH010437506.1, read on the forward strand.
AGACAAGTAAACTAAGGACATGGATTACTGGAACCATGTCCTGTGCTCTGATGAGACCAAGATAAACTTATTTGGCTCAGATGGTGTCAAGCATGTGTGACGGCAACCAGGTAAGGAGTACAAAAACATGTGTGTCTTGCCTACAGTCAAGCATGGTGGTCAGAGTGTCATGGTCTGGGGCTGTATGAGTGCTGCTAACACTAGGGAGATACAGTTCATTGAGGGAACCAAATGCCAACATGTACTGTGAAATACTGAAGCAGAGCTTGATCGCCTCCATTCAGAGACTGGGCCACAGGGCAGTATTCCAACATGATAAAGACCCCAAACACACCTCCAAGATGACCACTGCCTTGCTAAAGAAGCTGAGGGTAAAGGCGATGGACTGGCCAAGCATGTCTCCAGACCTAAACCCTATTGAGCATCTGTGGGGCATCCTCAAACGGAAGGTGGAGGAGCGCAAGGTCTCTAACATCCACCAGCTCCATGATGTCATCATGGAGAAGTGGAAGAGGACTTCAGTGGCAACCTGTGGAGTTCTGGTGAACTCCATGCCCAAGAGGGTTAAGGCAGTGCTGGAAAATAATAGTGGCCACACAAAATATTGACACTTTGCACCCAATTTGTACATTTTCACTTAGGGGTGTACTCACTTTTGTTGCCAGCGATTTAGACATTAATGGCTGTGTGTTGAGTTATTTTGAGGGGACAGCAAATTTACACTGCAGCTGTACACTCACTTTACATTGTAGAAAAGTGTCATTTCTTCATTGTTGTCACATGAAAAGATATAATAAAATATTTACAAAAATGTGAGGGGTGTACTCACTTTTGTGAGATACTGTATATATATATATATATATATATATATATATATATATATATATATATATGCAGTCATTTTACATTTATTTGATATTTAATCTTAATTTATAATATCCATATAACATCTAGTCAGTCAATCTATCTTTGACATTCTAGGGATTTCAGTCCATTCAACATTTAATTTGACCTAGTATCGCCTCTGGCACTGCTCTCTGGTATGCGTATGAATGTGTTCTTTGGGGTCCTGTATACGTTCCATTTCCCCTGCTTGCTTTTTGAACTTTTTCAGTTTCTCAATACGGAGTTCCTTCAAATTGCAGTTCCGCTTCAATGTCGTGTTTGAATGTCATGCTCAAATAATGCCCCCCCCCCCCCCCCCC
>BLSH010437506.1:166405-177211 GCA_018402905.1 Glandirana rugosa
ACCCATGTCACATCATACTGACTCATTAACAGTAAGTTTTACACTCTCGTGACTTTCGACTTTTAACCAGACCAATCCTTCCCCCAAATTCACGGGTCACCAGTTCACCAATTTCGTATTTTTACTTTTTGATTAAAGTTATATCACATACCCCTACCTTGTTTCTTTGACTTGACCAATCGGTGTGAGGACACGTTACTAAAAATAAAAAACTAGTTTTCTACGTCGTATGTCGTTCTCCTACCTGAAGTTCTTTGTCGACTACACAAAGCGTGGATACCCACGAATCAGTATCGAACCTTTTTGTAAACGTGTACATGACCATATATTCTTTAAGAAGTCCTTGTAGGATTTCATTCAGAATACAATTACAAATGTACACTAAATTCCTTAAAACCATTTACAGCATTGGGGGTTGAATAATTTTGAACACAACTGTATATATATATACCAGTACATGTGCAAATGTTTTTCCAAGCTATGACTAAGCACCCATAGGTGCGAAACACATCAGCTGTTTCTTGAAGTCCATCCTCTTGCTGTATGCTGCATCTTTTGATCAAAAAATAAAAATCATTGCACAGGAGTGTGGCTAACCAGTTCAGTTTCTTTGTTCCATCCCCATACACTATATTGAAATTAGTTTTTCATTTTTATGCTTTAACCACTTGACCACTGGGCACTTAAACCCCCTTCCTAACCAGACCAATTTTCAGCTTTCAGTGCTCTCACATTTTGAATGACAATTACTCAGTCATACTACACTGTACCCATATGAAATTCTTGTCCTTTTTTCACACAAATAGAGCTTTCTTTTGGTGGTATTTAATCACTATTGGGGTGTTTATTTTTTGAGCAATAAATGGAAAAAGACAGAACATTTTGTAAAAAAATGCATTTTTCTTTATTTCTGTTATAACATTTTGCAAATTAGTAATTTTTCTTCATACATTTTGCCCAAAATTTATACTGCTATATATCTTTGGTAAAAATAACCCAAATCAGTGCATATTATTTGGTCTTTGTGAAAGTTAGAGAGTCTACAATCTATGGTGCCAATCACTGAAAATTGATCACACCTGATGCACTGACGGCCTATCTCATTTCTTGAGGCCCTAACAAGACAGAAAAGTACAAATACCCCCCAAATTACCCCTTTTTGGAAAGTAGACAGTCCAACATATTTAGTTAGAGGCATGGCGAGTTTTTTGAAGTTGTAATTTTTTTCCCACAATTCTTTGCAAAATTAAGATTATTTTTTTTCAGTTTTTTTTCACAAAATTGTCATATTAACAGATTATTTCTCACACCCAGCATATGCATCCCACCAATTATACCCCAAAACACATTTGGCTACTCCTCCTGAGTATGGCAATACCACATGTGTGAGACTTTTACACAGCCTGGCCACATGCAGAGGCCTAACATGCAGGGAGCACCATCAAGCGTTCAAAGGACATAAATTACACATATCATTTTCTGACTACCTCTTGCACTTTTGAAACGCCCAAAAAATGACCCCATTTTGGAAAGTAAACACCCCAACATATATTCTATGAAGCATAATGAGTATTGTGAACAGTTCATTTTTTCCACAAGTTCTTGGAAAATGTGGAAAGAAAATGAAAATGCATTTTTTTTTTACACAAGGTTGTACATTTATACAATATTTCTAACACACAGCATGTACCCAGCAAATATTTCACCCTAAAATATATTCTGCTACTTGTCCTGAGTATGGTGATACCACATGTGTGACACTTTTACACAGCCTGGCCACATACAGAGGCCCAACATGCAGGGTGCGCCATCAGGCGTTCTAGGGGCATACATTTCAAATCTAATTTGACTACCTATTACATTATTGTGAGGCACTGTGGTGGCACTGATGGGTGCTGTAGTGGCAATGATGGGAGCTGTAGTGGCACGGATGGGTACTGTAGTGGCATGGATGTGTCATGGATGAGAACTGATGTGGTATGGATGAGCATGAATGAGGCATAAATAGGCACAAATGGGGGTGAATAAGCCATAGATGGGGATGACTGAGCACGGATGCATTGGTGAGCACGCATGCATGGGTGAGCATGCATGCATGGGTGAGTACAGATGGATGGCTGGTCACGGATGGATGGGTGAGCACGGATGGATGGGTGAGCACGGATGGATGGCGGAGCATAGATGCATGGGTGAATATGGATGAGTCTGGATGGGTGAGCATGGATGAGGCTGCATGGGTGAGCATGACTGGATTGGTGAGCACGGAAGCATGGGTGAGCATGCATGCATGGGTGAGCACAGATGGATGGCAGAGCACGGATGCATGGCTGAGCACAAATGCATGGGTGAGATTAAATGCATGGGTGAGCACAAATGCATGGGTAAGCACTAATGCATGGGTGAGCACGGATGCATGGGTGAGCACGGATGCAAGGGTGAGCACAAATGCATGGGTGAGCATGGATGGATGGGTGGGCACAGATGGATGGCGGAGCACGGATGCATGGTTGAGCACGGATGCATGGGTGAACACGGATGAGGCTGGATGGGAGAGCATGGATGAGGCTGCATGGGTGAGCATGATTGGATTGGTGAGCACGGATGCATGGGTGAGCATGGCTGGATGGGTGACCACAGATGCATGGGTGATGGGTGAGTGAGAACGGATGGGTGAGCACGGATGCATGGGTGACGGATGAGTGAGCACGGATGGGTGAGCAAGGATGCATGGGTGACAGATGAGTGAGCACGGATGGGTGAGCATGGGTGACGGATGAGTGATCATGGATGCATGGGTGACGGATGGGTGAGTATGGATGGGTGAGCATAGATGGGTGGGCATGGATGGGTGGGCATGGATGTATGGGTGACAGATGGGTGAGCACAGATGCATGGGTGATGGATGAGTGAGCACGGATAGGTGAGCATGGACGCATGAGTGATGGATGGGTGAGCACAAATGCATGGGTGACGGGTGGATGGGCATGGATGGGTGAGCACAGATGCATGGGTGACGGATGGGTAAGCACAGATGCATGGGTGACAGATGGGTGAGCATGGATGGGTGAGCATGGATGGACGAGCACAGATGTATGGGTGACAGATGGCTGAGCATGGGTGACGGATGGGTGGACACGGATGGGTGAGCACGGATGAATGGGTGATAGATGGGTGAGCACGGATGCATGGGTGATGGATGGGTGGGCACAGATGGGTGAGCACGGATGCATTAGTGACGGATGGGTGGGCACGGATGGGTGGGTACAGATGGGTGGGCATGAATGAGGGTGCATGGATGAGGCTGCATGGATGAGGCTGCATGGGTGAAGCTGGATGGGTGGATGGGGGTCCCTGCCTGGCACATATCGGTGCTGTGGGCACTTCAGATCCTGTCCACAGCACCACTGCATCTCCTCTCTCCCCCCTCTCCTGTCACACTGCACCGATCGGTGCAGAGGGGAGAGACAAGCCAGCACTTCCGCCGGCTTGTATACATGTGATGCTCTGTCATTTGACGGAGTGATCACGTGGTAAACGGCCGCTGCGATCACGGATGCTCCCAGGTACGCGCCGATTCTGGGAGGACGTAATAGTACGCCCTCCCAGAATAATGGATCGCACTATACATTACACTGTTGGCAAGTGGTTAAGCATCAATAAATCACTGCTCATTTAAAAATGAAATTTTTTACAATCTTTTTTCATTGATACATGTCCCCCAGGGCAGAATCCAAGCCCCCATAACCACTGTATGCCCAATTACTTGCATATAAGCCTTCAAAATGGGAACCATTGACTTAAATGGGGTTCATAATTTGGTTCCGAACGTTAGTGATGTTCAAACGTTCTGGTGCGAACCGAACAGGGGGTCGTTTGGCCCATCCCTAATTCTGTAATTGGTTCCAACATGGACTAAGAAAGCTGGGTCATGCCCAGCCCCTACCAGTAATTTCTGTGTCCACCACATGCTGAACCCTGGCACCAGGGAGACAGCCCAGCCCCTCCCAGTAATTTTTGTGTCCACCACATGCAGAACCCTGGCACCAGGGAGACAGCAAACCATTCATTTGAGGCAATCCTCTATCCGTCTTACTGATTATAGAAGCTCCTATTACCACCAACTGTCTAGGCCTTCCTGCAGTACCCTCAATACCACAAATTGATGGGCTGCACTCCCAGCTGCTAGGAATAGCAGTGACATCCAGGGTTGCCAAGTCTGAGTTTACCACCTCCCACATCTTCACCCAACTTGGTAAATGTTGACCCTGAGCAGCACTGGAAGCCAATAGGGTTCTATATACAGTATATATAAATATATATATATATGAACTTAAACACAAATGTTTACATGCATATAATATAAAATACTGTCAAAATACTGACATGAACACAGATTTCTCAAGTTTTGTTTTATGTAGTTTACCACTTCACCCCCGGAAGGATTTCCCAATGTAGGATCAGAGCACTTTTTGCGATTCGGCACTGCATCGCTTTAACTGACAATTGCGCAATCGTGCAATTTTGTACCCAAATGAAATTTGCATCTTTTTTTCCTCACAAATAGAGCTTTCTTTTGGTGGTATTTAGTCACCTCTGCATCATTTCTGATCGCCGCTATAAACAAAAAAAGAGTGACAGTTTTGCAAAAAAAAAAAACAATATTTCTTACTTTTTTGCTAAAATACAAAGTCAAAAAAAAAAAAAATTAAATAACAAATTTATTCATCGGTTTTGGCCTATTTATATTCTTCCTCATATTTTTGGTAAAAAAACTAAATCGCAATCAGCTTTTATTCATTGGTTTGCGCAAAAGTTGCCGCGTTTACAAACCATGAGACTTTGATATTGGGGCGGACATGTTGGACATTTTTTACACTTTTTGGGACCAATGACATTTATACAGTGATCTAAAATTTAAATGTCCACTGATTAATGTATAAATGTCATTGGCAGTGAAGGGGTTAACCTGCAGGGGGAGATCTAAGGGTTAACTGTGTTCCTTAGGTGTGTTCTAACTGTGAGGAGGCTGGGCTGTCAGGGGCATAAGAGATCTAACTGATCCCAGTGACAGGGATCTGTATATCTCTTACATGCTGCCTGTCAGAACGGGGAACCGCCGTGTTTTCTTGGGCGGTTCCCCGTTCTTTCCCTCTGGCAGCTCATTGCGGCTCCCCGGCAGACATGGGGTCTGCCCGAGCCGCGGGCACACTGCAGTGCGCTCTCTCCCCCTAGCTGCACGTCCACGAATCACTGCTTATTTACGGCTATTTGCTGAATGCAGCCACATTGCCGCAGTAAAAAGGCAGTGCACGGTCGGGAACCAGTTAATACTATAAGCCAAAATGGAACAGTGGGGATAGGCCTTTAGTACTCAATACTGCTTATTTCAGATCCCTATAAATTATGGAGCTGAACACAGAGTATTGTAGGCCTTTGTGCATGAAGGGCATGTACACTTTACTTTGTGGGGTAAATATAACATTTCCATCAGCAACACATCCTTGCTGGCATTAGGGTAATGCATTGCACTGCAATTCCAAAACATCAGAAAAAAGTATCTTTTTATTTTTCATGCCAAGTGCACAGTGTGTTTTTTGTGGGTGTTACATTAAATGTGACTAAATAATCTGAGTTTAGTTTGGAACAAAATTACATACAATACTGTAGCTCACACATAGGGCTAAGGCTGAATAAGGACCTTACTGATATTACATAGAGTGAGCACTAATGTCTCTATACACTTGGTGACCTATCACTCCCCTGTGCACCTCAATACCATTAAGCTCAACCCTCTGCATTTCCTCATAGAAACTCAGTAACTATAATAATATAATGATTAAAAATACTAATTTGCAATGACAAAGGGAGGCATTTCTAGATACTACCTCGGAAATGTTGCTCTATGATTTAATTAAAATCATATTTTATTTTAATGACTGCAAAACAGACCTGGATTAGTCACTTGTTTGTTTCCATAAAATCATCTGGTGTTATTTATGTCTGGCTACATTTTATAGACTGACCTGGCATCATAGCATTGAGAATGCATTTTACATAGAAGCCAGTAGTCCTGTGGTAAAACTCTGTTATGTCTAATTGATCTTTTGGCCACAGACCTCCCAAGTGTCAATAGTAAAATGTTACAATTTAAAATACTAGTTTCTACTACTTACAGTTCAGTGTAAAAGCGTTCACACTCTTTTACATATTTGAAATTGTACATGCTGTTTTTCAAATTAAATTTTCACTTTAAAAATATATATATATATTGCTCCTTTAGCAATTCAACTTTCCAAAAGTACATATGCATTTTTTGGCTGTAGCTTTAATTTAAAGAGGATAAAGTGAACAACTGCTAACTAACAATAAATAGAAGATTGCTGAATTAACAAGAACAGTGTATGGATTAAGTGATGGAATGCACTAGGTGCAATCAGTGTAATGGTTATTCTGCTAAGTAGAAGCACAGCTAAATCCAATGATTACAAAAAGTATATAGGTCAAGTTGTAATGCAGCTTTAACATGATTCAAAATTACACATCAGTTGATCTTAAATTAACTTTGGTTGCTGTGGTTGTCTTAGTAATGTTATATTTAAACGCCTGAGGTCAAAAGTTGCCCAGCTATGAACTATGTATGCTTTATACAAGAAATCCACTTTGCATATTTAATACAAATCAATACATTTTATCTATTTTTGTACAATACATAACCCATTGCTCAGCTATATGAATATTGATTATGTCGCAGAAAAGCCAGATATACTTAGCAAAGTTTAGAAATGCTGACACAGGTTGGAGAAATATTGATTTTGAAAGAAAAAAATAGATAGGATATATGATTTGGAAAATAGCAGAGTTGTTTGGATTATAGATCACAACAATTGATAGCAACTTATTATCCAAATGAGAAAGATGGTTATTATGTACTAAGATTTTCAGATGTAAGGACATTGAGGTTAAGCGGGTTTAATCCCAGAGACTGGTTATCCAATCCACCAGATTTTTTTTACCTTTTTCTTTAAAAATGAAAAAAAAAAATTCCCTTGTTGATACCAGCCCTAATATTTGTGAGTGTTAAGGTGATGTTTTAGGAGGAAGATGAACCAAAAAGTACCCCATTACAGATATCTAATTTTGTTATCTCTTAGACCAGTGAAGTGAAATGTTTAATTTGACAAACACCTATTAGCACACAATGTAAATGTTAAAAAAACAAAAAAAACAACAACAAGGAACTTAAAGCTACCAGAGTGGTAAACTAGTGGTTTCCTCTCTGGCAGCTGTTCATTCTGGCTGTGGTAGGGGGCAGTGTAGTTCACAATTCAGCGCATCGCACAGCTTCCTTTTTTTCCTCACTGAAGTACACTTCATTCATCTCAGTGTACAGAAGCATGACTTGCTGCACTGCTGTATGGTAAAATGCGTCCTGTACAGTGTGCTACAATAAAATGCAGCATGTCTGCATCTTATCACAGCTCTCTGCAGCACAGCTCCAGGTTGAATTGCAGCATGAATGGGACAAGTAGAGAACAATTGTTTTCTATGTGTCCTTGCAGTGAGCAGTATTTTACAAAAAGAGACAAGTTGAGCCAGTTGTGACGAACGCGGGTATCAGATCGCTGCCCTCCTCACTGACCGGTGACCGAGGACCGCCCTGATCCAATACCACACTTTTCACGAACGTAACGATGCCACTCTCAGCTGCTTTCAGCACAAAGATTCCCCAGTTTGCGGGACCACCGTCTAAATGCCAGCCGCCTGAGAGCGATTGTTACCGGGCTAATTCAAACAATTAACCCTTTCACTGCCACCACTTCTGGATTCCGGCCAGAAGACCTGTATGCTAGCAATACCAGTATTTCAGAATAACCACCTGTACACACACTGTCACCGCAGACAGATATATTCAGATGCGTTATCTAAAAACAGTAGCGCTCTTCAAAGGAACAGATTCGTAATAGTTGAATTAAGAGCTTTAGGGACAAAATTAACACTTTTCAAAATAAAGTTTAATAATGAAAAGGTCAAGTTTTAGGTGCAGTAAAATATTTACAGAAAAATAAAAGAAGGTTGCAAGATTGAGACAAATTTACAGCAAAGGGACAGAATAAAAAAAAAGAAATACCTTGCATTTGAAATGTCTGTGCCTAATCAGTGTTTCTAAGATGATTTCCTGGTTCTCTGATGTTTCTGATGGTAAGTGAGAACTCCCAATTGCTCTTGACAGTCCTTTTTTCTATGGACCACCAGGGTGAGGCCATACCTCCCTGGCCATTTGTATAAGAGGGCGTTTCCTTAGACAATGTCCAGGGCGGGCCGTGGAGATACATGCCTCATAATCATGCATGGATCATAACTTGTGATTGGACCGTCCGACACAGCTCCCAGCAAGAAATTTAATTTCAGCTTGCATAAAGCTTTCAAATGACTCCAAACATGAGAATTTTAAAACCTTATAGGACCCTGGAGAGGGAATGGACTGATTCTATCCCTCCTTGGGTAACAAGGGGTAAATGTTTATACTTGAATTATCTGGGCCGAAATTCTACATTCAAGTATGTATGTTTTATCACTATGGCATATTCCTACTGGAAATTATGGGTTGATGTAGCTGTTATGTAAGTTTAAGGCAGAGAGAGAGAGAGAGAGAGTCATCCCTAGGTCAGACCTGCCAGGGTAATTTATGGGCCAACATCAGTTTGTTGTATGTTTGTTCAAGATAAGCGGACAGGCCTTCTCCTGGCTGGCCATAAACCATAATCAGAGGCCCCTTTTTAGTTGATCTGGCCAGAGCCACAGGGGGCGTAAAGGACAAGCTTGTTCTAACTGCCATGTTAGAAGGAGAGAAACAGAACTTAACCCTTTACGTAGCTTCTCTTCCAAGATGGAGTCAGTGTTGCTTCAGGCCTGGTATCATTACTTCACGTGGGTCTCATGAGTGATACCATCACACCAGTCTCTGAGGTTATCATGAAAAAGGAACTATGGAACTAAGGAAAAAGGAACTACTATGAAAAAGGAATCATGCAGAAAGCTGCTGGTGAGCATTACATCTACAAGTTTGTGCATGAACCTGAGGCTCTGTTTTCTCTGGCTTTTCCTGACAATCAACATCCTGCCTTAATTATAAGGAGGTGTGCAAAACCATAGACAGAGGGATGAGGGTGGACATTGTATATTTAGAATTTGCAAAAGCATCTGACACAGTTCCCCACACATGGTTAATGTGTAAGGTAAAGTCTACAAGCTTGGAACGATCAGTTTGTAAGTGATCCAAATTCAGAGAGTACTGGTTAATGATTCATACTCTGAATGGTCTAAGGTTATTAGTGGCGTACCCCGAGGACAGTGTTGAGACCATTACTTTTTAATATATTTATAAATTATATAGGGTGTGGGATTAAAAGTAGCATTTCAGTGTTTGCAGATGACATAAAGTTTGCAGTGGATTAACATCCTTACAGGATGTCTTCAACCTACAAGCCAACCTCAATGAACTGTTTCATTGGGAAACTGTGTGGGAAATTAGGTTTAATGTTGATAAATGTAACCTTATGCACTTGGGGCTAGAAAAATACATGCATCTTACATGGGGGAGAACAGCTGGGGGAGTAAATGGTGGAGAAGGATCTGGGTTTTCTAGTAGACCATAAGCGTAATAATGGCATGCAATGCCAAGCTGCAGTTTCCAAAGCTAGAAAAATCCTTTGTATTAAGAGAGGTATGGACTGCAGAGAGAGAGAGAGAGAGAGAGAGAATTTTGCCCCTGTACAAATAATTAGTAAGACCTCCTCTGAAATATACAATTAAGTTTCGGGCAAAAGTTCATAAAAAGGATATTGGGGAATTGGAGAAAGTGCAGAGAAGAGCAACCAAACTGATAAGAGGCATGGAGGAGCTCAGCTATGAGAAACGATTGGTGCACAGAATGTATTCTCTCTTGACAAGAGGAAATTAAAGCAGCTATGATCAACCTGTATAAATACATAAGTGGTCCATATAGTGAACCTGGGGTTGAATTATTCACTTTAAGGTCATCACAGGACAAGGGGGCACTCTTAACGTCTGGAGGAAAAGAGATTTCATCTCCAAATATGGAAAGGCTTCCTCACAGTAAGATCTGTGAAAATGTGGAATAGACTCCCTCAAGAGGTGGTTCTGGCTAGCTAAAGGCTTGGATTCTTTCCTAGCCACTTGACCACTGGGCACTTAAACCCCCTTAACAAGCAGACCAATTTTCAGCTTTCAGTGCTCTCACATTTTGAATGACAATTACTCAGTCATGCAACATTGTACCCATATGAAATTTGTGTCCTTTTTTTCACACAAATAGAGCTTTCTTTTGGTGGTATTTAATCATCGCTGGGTTTTTTATTTTTTGCGCTATAGTTAAAAAAAGACCGAAAATTTTGTAAAAAAATTATTTTTTCTTCGTTTCTGTTATAAAATTTTGCAAATTAGTAATTTTTCTTCATAAATTTTGGCCAAAATGTATAATGCTACCTATCTTCGGTAAAAAAAAACAAAAACAAATTAGTGGATATTATTTGGTCTTTGTGAAAGTTATAGAGTCTACAAGCTATGGTGCCAATCACTGAATATTGATCACACCTGATATACTGACGGCCTATCTCATTTCTTGAGAACCTAACAAGCCAGGAAATTACAAATACCTCCCAAATGACCCCTTCTTGGAAAGTAGACATTCCAAGGTATTTAGTAAGAGGCATGGTGAATTTTTTGAAGTTATAATTTTTTCCCACAATTCTTTGCAAAATGAATTTTTTTTCCCCCCAAAATTGA
>BLSH010437506.1:182209-196576 GCA_018402905.1 Glandirana rugosa
GCCACTCAGACGTGATAAGTTTGAAAGTCGATCTCAGGATTCACCGTCAAGGAATATCGAACCGTCGTGACGATGTGTCGTTATAGGTCAGATAGGGGGGTCTGGAGTTCTGATCTCAACTCGTTTGAAGACATTCAGGCCCAAGACGACCAAGCCGGCTTGAAGCCCTGTTTCACGCCCAAGCCCTCCACATCCACCTCCATTTTTGATTTTTTTATGAAATTATTTTTTTAAAAATGCTTTTAGTTATTTCTCTGTCCCCATTTCTTTGTAGGGCACTTGTCCCACCCTTACCCCAATTTCCTTCCTTTTGCAGACCTCTAGGACTTTCCAGGACTTTTTACAGCCATTTTTGTGCCTAAAACTTCGGGTCCCCATTGATTTCAATGGGGTTCGGGGTCTGGGACAAAGTTTGGGTTCTGTCCGGACCCGAACCCGCACTTTGTCCCGAAGTTCGGCCGAACCAGCAGAACCCGGACTTACAGAAGTTTGCTCAACTCTAGTCTTGAGGTCTGGGGGGATAGACTGGATATTGCTGTGTAGCAGTGCTGCCAAGCTATAAGGAACTGCCACTTAGGACTCTAGCTGAAAGTTTGAATAGTGCAGACTCACCGCTCTAGGGCAGCACGGCTCGTGTGGATCTGGTGTGCTGGCTCACAAAGACAGGTTCAGGCTGATGAAGCAATCAAATAGTAACAGCAGCAAAGGATGGAAGTAGCTGCACTCAAACGATCCAATTTCCAAAAATGTTTTATTGCATCAAAAGGGTGATACAGACAACGAACAGAAGTTCCAGCTAACGTGTTTTGCATCCTTCAATAGGTGCTTACTCATAGCTAAGTGTCTAGCTATGAGTAAGCACCTACTGTAGGGTGCGAAACGCGTTAGCTGGACCTTCTGTTTGTTGTCTGTATCACCCTTTTGATGCAATAAAACATTTTTGGAAATTGGATCGTTTGAGTGCGGCTACTTCCAACCTTTGCTGCTGTTACTGAAAGTTTGAATAGCTTGATGTTTGTGAGATCCAATCTAGGCAGATTCGGAGTAGGCATGTAAGATTGTAGGTCCGAATATTAGGTAGGTTTGTCCCCCCCTCGCTCCTGGGCAGAAACAGCTTTTGTAAGGAAATAGGGGGTTTTCGGCCTTGCCAAAGAAAGATGGAGATTGCTCTCTGCAGCCTCTGTATATTGGAGTGTTTCAAGAGTAGAGGGAGTGTTTGTAGAGGGTATAACAGTTTTGCGAAACTGACCATTTTGAAAAGATGACATCTGCCGAAGAGCGAGAGAGGGAGGTTCCACCACATTTCCAGTTCTGCTATAACTTTAGTAACCACTGGAGAGAAGTTGAAATGGTATAACCCAAATGGTGTCTTGCTGATTTTGATGCCTAGGTATGTGATGAATTGTTTCGCTATTGAGAAGGGTGCCATATGTCCCCACTGTGGAGGCCTGGTGTCCTTTTGTAATGCCGTGAAGCTGAGGATGTGAGAGAATATAGCGGTATAGTGGCTCTAGGGCCAAGTTAAAAAGTAGCGGGGATAGGGGGCATCCCTGTCTTGTGCCCTTGTGTAGTTTTATGTTGGGTGATGTGTGCCCTGCAGTTACTACATTGGCTGTAGGGTCCGCATACATTGTAGAGATTAAGTAGGGAAATGGACCAGCGAAGCCGAATTTGCAGAGGACTTTCGACAACCACGGAATGCTAATGCTGATGAAAGCCTTCTCTGCATCTAGAGAAATTATTGTATTGCCAGTGTCAGGGTGGGCTTTGGCATGTTCTAGAGTAGCAATAACTTTCCTAATATTTGAGGATGCCGAGCGTCCTTGGGTGAAACCTGCTTGAGCAGGGTGGATCAGCGTGGGAATTATTGTTACTAGGCGGGAGGCTATGATGTATGACCCAGGTTCATTTGAGTCTTTTCCCTTTTTTTGCTATTAATTTGATATCGGTCTGGTACCCTGTAGGGAGATACTTTCCCCCATCCATAATGTTCTGGTATACCTGGAGTGGGCTTGGGGTGTCTATGCTTTCAGCTGGCTTAAAGAATTCTGGGGTGTACCCATCGGGGCCTGGATATTTACCCTTTTTCATTTTCTTTATGGTGTTTGAGAGCTCCTGTTCCGAAATTGGGGCGTTTAGTTAGTTTAGGAGGGAGGGGTCTACCTGGGGGAGAGAGATGTGGTCCAGAAATTCCTGAGCTGTTTTGGGGTCTAGGTTGTCTTTGCTGTAGAGCGTGGTGTAAAATTGCTCAAGTATGGTGTTAATCTCCTCAGCGTCAGATGTAAGGGTGCCCTGTGCATTTTTTAATTGTGTAATATGGGTTGGGTCGGACGGACCTTTGCATAGCCTAGCAAGAATTTTGCCGGGCTTGTTGCCAAATTTGTGGTAGTAGAGGACAAGGTGCATTTTGTAGATATCCTCTTGAGCTCCCGCCCACAGAACGAAATTCCTTTTAGCATCCCGGAAGATTTCCCTGTTATAGGTAGTATTTGAGGTCATCAATGCCCTTTGAGTGGCATGAAGTATATCACTGCCCTCTCTGTATTTTGTGAGTACTTTCTTTTTATGTGCCACTGCAAAGGCTATAATTTTACCTCTCAGCACTACCTTATCGGTTTCCCAGTAAAGGACTGGGTTGTCTAGGTGTGCCTTGTTGGTTTGGTCATCCCCCGCCCAGGCCTGGGTTAGTGTATAAAGATTGTAACACCCGGGTAAAAAAAACCCTACTGCCGTCGTCCCTGAACTATAAGTGTAAGTATGAGAACAAATACCCCAAAGAGAATGGGACTTTTGCAGGCAGACTGACTATATTAGACCGATTTTAAATTGAAATACATTTTATTTGTACATTAAAAACAAAATGATGGGTGTGATCATAACACCCAAATTATACATAAAAGCAAAATACACATGCGAATATTGACAATTGGATGTGTAGACTTCTCAAAGCCCGACGCGTTACAGGATCTTGTCCTTTCTTCAGGGGCAGTAACAGAGAGAAGAATATTCTACAATAAAATATTAATACATTAATAGTTTAGACATTTTTGGAAAGCATATTAAGCATGAGAGAACCATCAGAACATATCACATAGGTACCTTTAAATGGCAAACACTAAGGTGATTCACATGCATTACACCAGCCTTACATAAGGTTATTTTTGGGAACAACCTGTGAAGTGGCGGTTCACAGAGGCCACCGCTGCCGCCTAGCCTCACCAGTCTCCACTGATCCTCCAAACTTTTAGCCGAACCCAACGTCCACAGCCCCAACTCCAGAATAGCTGAGAAGAAGGGGAGTTGCTTGGCGCTGATCCCCTGGTTGCGGATATTGAAAAGGCTAAAATGTCTAAAAGTGGAAGAAAAGAATAAATATGTATATAAAGAAATGTTTAGTGGGTTAGTGTGGTTTTAAGTTCTTGATTGGAAGCTAGGTAGGATGGAAATCTCCAAGCCCTTCCAGCGTTTGTTTGTGTGCTATCATGGAGGCAGAGGGAAACAGGCACATGGTCCGAGATTGCTATCTCGTGTATATGAGGGTCCATGGTTGAAGGGAGTAGGCATGGGTTGGTAAACAGATAATTGATTCTGGATAGAGCGTGGTGGGGTGGGGAGTAGAATGTAAAATCCCTTCCCTCTGGATGTGCCAATCTCCACACATCTATGAGTTGTAGCCCTTCTGTAAAAGTGGAGAGTGAAGAAGTTGGGTTGGGGGGTTTAGGTGAGGGACCGATCCAGCCAAGTGATTTGTCCTCGCCTAGGTGCATAACTGCGTTGAAGTCCCCTGCCACCATCAATGGGAGATGGACATAGTTGGAGATGTGGCTCGTTAGTGCTTGAAAGAATGACTTGTCTGGGGGGTTGGGTGCATAAATGTTCGTGATCACCAGGTCTTTGAGTGCTTTTCTGAGATGGACAGTTAGGATCCACCCCGATACATCTTGATCTACATGGATTACTTCCCAAGGGCAGTGTTTGTGGATAAGAATTATTACCCCCGCTTTGCCTTTTTACAGAAGCAGACCCGTGTACGTGGCATACCCTCAGTTTTTGCATGTGGTGGAAATCTTTTGACTCTAAATGGGTCTCCTGTAGGAGGGCTACATCAGTTTTGAGGCGTTTGAGGTGGTGGAGGATTGCCATCCATATATGGGGTGAGCGGAACCCTTTGACATTCCGAGATATTATTTGTATGGTGCTTAGTATTTGTCAGAATAGTTTAGATGTGGAGGGGGGGAGGAGATCAGAAATGTCAGTATTGTGTGCGAGGGGGACTTCCAGCTGGCTGAGAAAAAAAAAGGGGGGTGTGAGGGAAGGGGGAGGGGTGGTATTATAAGTCAAGTTTAGGAGAGGAAGGGGGGACAGAGGTAGGGTAGGGTTATGTCTCCCCTGTGTGTGCAGTTGTGTGGTGATGATACTGAATCACAGAAGCGGAGGGTGGATGTACCTTATTCTCAATCTCCAGCGGGGAAAGGAATAAGGCAGCAAGGAGATGCAGATGTGTAGGGAGGTATAAGTCAAAGTTAATTTAATTTGCTGCCATGTAGAGTGAGTCTAATAACAACCTGCAAGAGTACCAGTAGGTTATACCACTTACAGTTATGAAGTTTTGCACTTCTCTTTTTTCAACACGTATTCCTCTGACAGCGTTACCGGAGAGGTGAGTTTAGGTTCAGTTGATGTAGACAGTGACTATTGTAATGCACAGTGCCAAATCGGAAGCGTAGGTGTAGGAGTAATGATGCTCTATAGCAATCAGGCTCTCCTATTCTCTGGTGAAGCTGGAAAAGGGAAATAGGTTAACGATAGCGAGATAAGAGAACAAAACATTCTGTTTAGACATAACATGGTGCCATGGTGTTAACTGTGAGCCATATGTTGGGGACCAAGAAAAAGATCTATTTTGATTTTGGGTCATTTGAGTATCTGCCTCTTTTAGGGGGATCCTTGTGTGGACTGCTCTGGTCCCTGAAGTGGGTCTGGACGTGAAAATGCCTTGGAGTCCCCCAATTGATCAGTGAGCCTGAGAACTGCCGGAAAGGCCAGGGTGAATTTTATACCCTTGTAAAAGAGAGTTGAGCAGATAGGCTGAAAGGCTTTACGCCTACGGGACACCTCCTGCGTATAGTCTGCAAATATCATCAATTTGTGGCCATCTATTTGGAGAATGTGAGAGTTGCGGAACGATTTTAAAATCATCGCCCTGTCAGCGTAATTCAAGTAGCGGGCCCCCATGCGATGAGCTCTTTCAACTATGCAGGTGGATGTGATTCCCAATGCTTCAGGGAACTGGTTTGTGCATAGGCCAATTAGTGATTCTGAGCTGCATGTTTCAGGGTGGCCTATGAAGCGCAAGTTATTCCTCCTGGAGCAACATTCTAAGTCATCCAATCTCTCTAGGATGCATTGCTGGGTTTGATGAGAGTGGCGTGCTTCTGTGAATGAGCTTTGCAGTTCAGTCTCCATTTCTGAGATACGGTGTTCTGCCTCAGATAGACTGCCCTCAGGCTCTCTCATCTCCCTGCGTAGCTGGTCTATGCCTGCTGAGACTGCCCTGTCTACTGCAGCAGTAATGGTAGGGGAGAGGAGAGCTGTGACTGCCTGTGCTATTTTGTGATATTCCTCCTCAGGGAGGGAGGGGGTGAAGCCGGATTGCAGGCCTGTGTGACTTGCACTGTGTTGGGCCATGCCATCAGCCATCTTGGACGCCTGTGTCTCCACAGAGTGGGGCTCTGTGAGGGAGCCTGGAGCCGTCCCGGTGCCACTGTGGATGAGGTAGCGATCCATCCGTGTTCCCAGTGCCGTGGGGAATCGCCACTGCCCGTGCCGTCTATCTGCCGGTTTTATATAACCCCCTCCGGAGCCACTGTCTCTCCATCCTCTTACATGTAGCGCTGGAACCAGAAGTACCCTGGTGATTTTGGCCTGATAACATGCACACGAGTTGACACAAAGGGGGTTGAATGGCTATTAAAGGTAACCATCCTCACCTCTGATCTGTTTGCTTATAATTGGTGTGTGTGTTTAAAAGGTCAATGAGTTTATGGACTCCTGACAGATCCAGTGCTGCACTGACATTTCTGAATTATGAGTCATGGGGAAAGCAAAAGAATTGTCAAAGGATCTGTGGGAAAAGGTAGTTGAACTATATAAAACAGGAAACGGATATATAAAGATATCCAAGGAATATAGAATGCAAATCGGCAGTGCTCTAACTCTAATCAAGAAGTGGAAAATGAGGGATTCTGTTGAAAAAAAAATCACGGTCAGGTAGACCAACTGAGATTTCAGCCACAACTACCAGGAAAATTGTTTGGGGTGCAAAGAAAAACCCACAAATAACTTCAGGACTCTCTGAAAACATGTGGTGTGGCTGTTTCAAGATGCACAATAAGGAGACAGTTGAAGAAAGCATGGTCGAGTCACTAGAAGAAAGCTATTACTACGCAAATGCCACAAAGTATCCTGCTTAAAATACGCTAAACAGCACAGAGACAAGCCTCACACCTTCTGGCACAAAGTCATTTGGAGTGATGAGACCAAAATTTAGCTTTTTGGCCACAACCATAAACTTTACATTTGGAGAGGAGTCAACAAGGCCTGTGAAACACAGAGGTGGATCGTTTATGTTTTGGGTGTATGAAACTTTCTCATTACTTTTAAAGGCAGCACTGCCTCCATCTCCCATCCTGAATATGGAACCACACTGCCACATAACTGGACCCTAACTGCCTCCTCCACCAACGCTGAGCCTCATCATTGCAACCATCCTTCTCAGGATTTCTTAGGTTTCTTTGGAATATGTACTTGATTAGCAACACTCTATATAATGTTGGAGCTACAAAGGCACAGGAAGTTTGGTCAAAATTGATGGCAAAATGAATGCAGTATGTTATCAAAAAATACTGGAGGAACATTTGCATTCATCAGCCAAGAAGCTACGCATGGGACGTACTTGGACATTCCAACATGACAATGTTGCCAAAACACAAGGCTAAGTCAACCTTTCATTGGCTACAGCAGAATAAAGTGAATGTTCTGGTGTGGTCATCTCAGTCTCCTGACCTCAATATCATTGAGCCACCTTGGGGAGATCTCAAACGTGCAGTTCATGCAAGACAGCCCAACTGGAGGCTTTTTGTCAAAATGAATGGGCACCTTTACCATCTGAGAAGCTAAAGAGCCTCATCCACAAATACCACAAAAGACTTCAAGCTGTCATTGATGTTAAAGGGGGCAATACACAGTATTAAGAACAGGGGTATGTAAACTTTTGATCAAGGTCATTTGGGTAGTTTCTGTTGTCATTATTATTTAAAAAGTGTAAACACAGTTGATTAACCTCCCTTGCGGTAATCCCGAGTGTGGCTCGGGGTGGAATTTCAGTACTAAGAGCGGTAACCCCGAGCCACACTCGGGATTGCATTGCTGGATCCAGGCAGCGCTACTTACCTTGTCCCATGGATCCAGCGATGTCCCCCACAGTGTCTGCGGGCTGTGTACGCCGCCAGATGACTCCTGTGTGCCGGGCTTCGTTCCCTGCGAGCGCCGCGTCGCACGGGGACGGAGACCGGCGGGAAATTCAAAAAGTGAAACACACACAGCACATACAGTGACAACAGCGACAATTCTGCAACTGAGCAAATTTCAGTGTTTTTGATTTGATTACATGATTGAATACATTTTATTACTATTACGTTATTATTTTTGATAATTATTTTTAGTTATTTATTATATTATAATTTATGATTTCATTTTTCAAACTTTATCATACCCCGGGATGTCTACTAGACTCTTGTTTGGACAGATTTAAGTGAGTTATTCCTAAGAATTACAGGCCTACAATATAAAACGCCAAATTTTCATGCAAAATAATCGTACCGCTTTCAGCACCAAAAATCTGAAATAATCATACCGCCAGGGAGGTTAATAATAAATGGCTTCAGCCAAATACTAACCATGAGTGAAAGAAATGTTTTGGTGTTATCATTCATATTCTCTGAAAAATGGCCAAGGAATCATAAATTCTGCCAGAGAATGTAAACTTATGAGCACAACTGTATATATAAATATACATATATTTTTTTCCTTCTATTGGTTGAACTAGATGGACTAAAAAACAAAGATTATGAGTGGGATTATAGGGTCTATGACAGATACCTGGCTCGATCAGAGTCATAATTGAACAATACATTTGGAAGTCTAGAGTGTGCTTTGAAATGATAGAAAATACAAAGAAGCTAAAGTATGAATAAAGATTTTTGTGATAGTTCTTACAGGGTGGAATCTGTATGAGGAAGTATAAACAATAAAAATTCATAGTTACATTGTTAAATAGCAGATAACATTGAAAAAAAGACACTGGTCCATCCAGTACAATCTATGTGCGTATGTACCAAGAAAGTCACAAAAGTCTTGTGCTAGTTGTTCAAAAAGGCTATTATATTTGTCACTGTATGCTCCATAAAACAACACATCAGACTGATGAAACACTTATTTCTATGATAATTTTAGGGTTAGGGATACACACTGATTTAGAGTTAGGCAGGCCATACATTATGCAATTTTCTTTCCTTCAACCCAAAATTGCTTGATTCCCCCATCAACACAGTCAGTAAACCTGCGAGTGCCATCAGGTGTCTGATGTTGATTAATGAATTCAGCTTGATCTGGGTGGGTCAAGTATGGCAAAAGTGAGTGTAGCTGGTTGAAATTTAGCATATATTTTAATATCAGCATTTAATAAAGAAATAGGTGTGAAGATAGCTGGATCAGTGGGGGTTTGCCAGATTAGGGTATTATTATAGTAAGTGCTGCAAGAAATTCCTTCTGAATAAACCTGTCATGCTTAACACAGATGGACAGACACTATAGCTAGCTTCTGTTTTCTTCACCTTTAGCAGCCCCCTTTACCATAATGCAAGCAAACATCCCGGTACTTGGTTGCTCACGGAACTTATACACAATGCTATAGTGCCTGATCGCCACCCCAGGGCAGGTGTGAACTGAGCAAAGCAAACAGGTACTTGTGGTAGGCAGGCAGGCAGAGTGGTTCAATGACAGTCCAGGTACAAGGCAGGCAGGGTTCAGAATAGTCTGAGGTCATCAACAAGGAAATACAATCTAGCAGAGCAGGGCAGACAAACAGGGAACCTGGAACATGTATTACACATGCTATCAGTGTGAGACTGCAGGCTTGGCTGGCTTAAATCAGGTTTGGTCTCCACCCAGAGACTGACCACACCAATCACCTTGCAGGTGGGCAGACAGACAAGGATAATGTCACAATCGATACCAGGATGCTGGAACCAGCAGCTATGATGTAGCAGGAGTGCAAACGCTGCCTGATTTGATATGTTGCTTAGATAGGGAGACAGAGAATATACATAAAGGTCTTATAGTATTTGTTTGTAAATCTGACTGGACCAGGTAATTTATTAGACAGGAGAGTATGAATTATTTTTTCCACTTCAGTGGCTGTAAAAGGTTTAAATAGTACAGATAGTTGGTCATGACAAAGTTGGGGAAGGTTTATTGATCCTAAGGAGTCATTAAAGTGTTACTAAAACCACAAAAAGTAAAATCAGTCTGTATATGCAGCATAGCATGCTTGTTATACTCACTGTGGAACTTAAGGAGTTAATCCTCAGCATTGTGTAAACAAGGCTGTTTTATCCTGTATGCATAGATACTTCCCTCCTGCTCTGTCAATATGAGCAAGCCCATATAATACACCGCAGGGTGGTAAAGCTGCACATGCTCAGTTTGGTCTCTTATGCTGGATAAAACATTTCCTCTTTCAGTTTAACTGTTTAGGTCACATGATATTGACATCACACATGTGGGCATGTATACAGGCTAAAGCAGAAATCTCCTCCTACTTTAACACACAGCTATGGACAAGCTGTGCAGGTTATCAGGAAACTGTGGTATACAGATCATACCAAAAGGCAGGGCAGCCATTAGAGATTTCGGAGCCTCTTACCCAGATTTAAGCCCATGCCCCCCCCAAGCCTGACCACCAACATTCCCCAGGGCGGGGCAGGCCCGCACACAGGCCATCCCACGAGTCCTTCTGTGCATCCACTTTTATTTTAACACTCTTACAACTTAATATATGAAGATCAAAAGTGTATTCCAAGTCATCAGTGCTTCCAAGGTTAAACAGTAAGGAATTATATTTTGGCCAAAAAATATGAAGCATTCCACCACAACGACAAGGTAGACTCTTTTGAGCAGGACCCTACACTAATACTAACTGCACTACCTTTTTAACCACTTGCCGACCGCCGACCTGCGTCTGACGGCGACTGCGAGATCCTGCACTGTGAGAGCGCGCCACCGGAGGTGTGCTCGTGAGCTCACTGTGTTCAGGGGGGAGCCAAGGATCAGGGTAGGGTGGACTTGATCGCCGATGGCTACCCGCGATGCCCCCCCCCCCGCAGTGAAAGAACGGAGGTCCGTGTATGTAAACACGGATCTCTGTTCTGACAGAGGGGGAAGGGCTGTGATCACAGTCTTCCTGTATATGGAAGTCATGATCACTCCCCTCCCCCTGCCAGCCCAGCACCAATACAGGTGGAACACAGTGAAGGAATACAGCTAACCTTTAGAGCACCCCCTCCAGGTTAACCCCTTCACTGCCAATGGCATTTACACAGTAAGCAGTGCATTTTTATAGCACTGATCGCTGTATGAATGCCAATGGTCCCAAAAAAGTGTCAAAATGGTCCTACATGTCCGCTGCAATATCGCAATACTGCTAAAAATCGCAGATCCCCGCCATTACTAGTAAAAAATAAATAATTAAAACCTCATAAATTAATTATCATCATCCGTAAACGTGGCAACTTTTGCGCAAACCAATCAATAGACGCCAATTGCGATTTTTTTACCAAAAATATGAGGAAGAATATAAATTGGCCAAAACCAATGAAAAAAAAGTTTTATTTTTTTTTTTTGGATTTGTATTTTAGCAAAAAGTAAGAAATTTGTTTTTTGTTTTTTGCAAAATTGTCGCTCTTCTTTTGGTTATAGCGGTGATCAGAAATGACGCAAAGAGG
Organism: Glandirana rugosa; assembly: GCA_018402905.1. Classification (NCBI taxonomy): domain Eukaryota; kingdom Metazoa; phylum Chordata; class Amphibia; order Anura; family Ranidae; genus Glandirana; species Glandirana rugosa. The sequence continues at coordinate 193,273 of BLSH010437506.1, forward strand.
ATCAAATACCACCAAAAGAAAGCTCTATTTGTGGGAAAAAAAGGACACAAATTTTGTTTGGGTACAACATTGCACGACCGCGCAATTGTCAGTTAAAGCGACGCAGTGCCGAATCGCAAAAAGTGCTCTGGTCCTAAAGTGTGAAATCCTTCCGGGGCTGAAGTGGTTAAAGAGACAGCTCAATCTAGCAAAGAGACATCCCCATTTATTCAGCAAAGAGACATCAGAATATATATAGCAAAGAGACATCCCCATATATTCAGCAAAGAGACAGCCCAAGAATGATACCACCCAGGCTGCTAAGTGGCAGAGCCGCGGTCCAGATAGCACTGTCATTCACGGACTGCGGTGCGTCATTCAGGCCAGCCATCAGAAATTTATGTAAAATAGCAGTAAAGTCCAGGACAGGAGCCTCTCATGGGGCCCCCAGGCAGTGCCCAAATGCCAGTCTGCCCCTGAGCCTAGGCCCCTCAGGATGCCAGGGCCCCCTACATGTGTATGTGCTGTCTCCCCCGATGGCTGCTCTGCCAAAAGGTATATAGTGCCAGTATTTTAATGTAAAAAGAAGATTTATAAGATGTGGGCACTGTGGGGGGGGGGGGGGTAGGCAGATTAACTATTTTCATATTGATGAGTTTAGTAACACTTTCATTTAAGTATCAGTAGGTAGGATGAAGTCAGGGAGTCTTTGAGATTGTAAAGATTAGCATAGGAACTGCTAAAGGAGTTGGCTATGTCAAAAGGGTTAGTAAGTCTCCTCTTGAGTGGGTCCAATAAGAAGGCAATTTTAGTTGTTGTTTAAAGTGCCTTGCCAAAAAAGGTCCATCTTTGTTAGCTTGAGTATAACATGTGATTTTTTTTTAAGCATGAAATCATTTTGTTCAATAAGAAAACATCTCAATTTATGTTGCAACTCAAGGTTTTCAGACATCTGAGTATTTAAGTTGTGTTTATAACGTATTTCAAGGAGTCATATTTGGGAACGAATGTCTGAAATTTCTCTAGATTTTTTCCTTTTTTCGACTCTAATTTAAGAATTCCTCTTAGATACATTTTATGTGTGTTCCATAATAAAAAAAAGCCTCAATAAGAGCTGTTTCAGTTGATTTCTATCCTGTAGATTTGTAAGCAAAGCAGATTTGAGCCTCCACGCAGTTGTATTCTTGTGAAATGGTGTGCAAAATATTTCCATGGTAATTAAAGCATGATTCAACCAAGTGATGGATCCAGTCTCTGACTTTGATTCAAGCTGTAAGGTATGCTTATCAACCAGGCATAAATTGATCCTTGAATTGCAATGTTGTGATGGGGAAAAGAAAGTGAAGTCTTTTTCATACTTGTGAAGACATCTCCGAGTACCATATACTGTAAATCTTCCGAGTCCATAAAAGGATGGAGGTTGGAAGAATGTTTGCGGGTCAGGATGAAGAATCAAGAGAAATTTTTATAGTTTTGTTGAACTCTGCACATAGCATAAGGTGGACATGCCTATATTGTTAAAATTTAGCAGAGAGACCTCTAAAGAAGGAGTTTTGGTGTACATTAGGAGCATATACTGTACGTTGACCAAAGTCAGTGGCATATTGTTAATTGTTGCTTTTACTTCCTGGTCAGTATGGATATTTGGATATTAATCTGTTGCCATCCTAGGTCGTATCAACTTTTTCTCACATATAGGACCCAAAAGAGAGCGATACTCATAGTGTTCAATGTTTTTCTAACTTTGATAAGGATAAAGAAATTCACTCACCTAATATAATATATAAAATTGACTGTATGTATCTCAATGGATGCAACCTCTGTGTACCTCTATTCACCTCCAACAAAATGGCTCTCCGCTTACTTCTGGTTGTGGCATCACTGGTTCCTCCTCCCTATGCGCTACGTCACTATACCATGTAACTTCATCAGGGTATTTTCAGTAATGGGTAAAGCAATAGCGAAAGAATCACACAAATTAAATTCTAGGAAGTTCAACCCAGTTGTGTGAGGCGTGTGGATCCAGATAGATTCTTTTGCAAGGAGCAGTTACTGGGATGCCCCAGGATGTAAGATATTTGATTCCATCATTTGGAGTCAAAATCAGGACCATTTTGTTTTGGTAGCTAACTAGAAGATTGGTGGGGTACCTCTGTTTATATTTAATTTTGCATGAATGCAATGAATGCAAAAAATCTGTGATGTTATTAAATTGTACAGTAGAGAGAGAAATACCAGGAAAGATAACAATATTTGTGTACAGTTCTGGAGTTAAAATGTCCAGTAGCGAACATGAGAGCATCCTTACCATGATAGAAATATATTCTTTTGATAACATCCCTAGAAATAGTGGCTGTGAGATAGCTCAGCACTAAGTCTGTGCTCTCTGTCTATAGAGAGGTCCTGTGGTGCCTGGGCACACCCTAATCACCCCTTTCACTAGTGCCATCCAGTGTATCATCCAGTGTACATAAGTATGCAGGGCACATAGGCACAATGGAAGGGGGGCCCACTGTGCCCTGTCACACACTACACAACACAAGTAATCCATTCTATTTTTCTGCAGCACTGGATCAATTGCATTATCTCCTTTGCCGGCCAGGAGGGGGCAGAGTGCACTATGCAGTGCCCATCTGATCGGCAGTGCCCAAAACAGTGTGTACAAACAGGACAGAGGAGGCTGAATCTGCTCAGCCTCCCATCCTATCCCTGCTGAATATACCCTGTCCCACACTCCACCCCCTAACTTGAACACACTGCTATGAAAGGGCTTTTAATGAATGTGGCAGATTAAAATGTAGAGGACACATCAGTTGTAGATCCTGGCTGCCTGAACTTAGGAAAGACCAGCCTGGGGCTATGATTGTGAGTAGTTGGCATATTGAACACCCTCCTCTCTCTCATGCCCCTCTCTCATTCCCCTCTTTCTCTCTCACCCCTCCCTCCCCTCCCTCTCTCACACACCCCTCTCTCTCTCGATCACTCTCTTTCACCCCCCTCTTTTCCACCTCTCTCTCACCCCTCCTCTCTCTCTCACCCCCCTCTCCAAATCCCCTCTATCTCTCTCTCCCCCTCCCTCACCTCCCTCTCTCCTTCGCCCCTCTCTCTTAACCCCCTCTTTCCCCCTCTCTGTCTCACCCCCTCTCTCCCTTACCCCTCTCGCTCTCCCACCCCCTCTCTCACTCCCCTCTCTCTCCATCACATCCCTCTTTCATTCACACCCCCTCTCTCTCACGCCCTCTCTCATCCCCTCTTTCTCACCCCTCTCTCTCTCTCAAACCCCTCTCTCACCCAATCTCTCTTTCTCTGACCCCCTCTCTCCCCC
>BLSH010437506.1:201700-221112 GCA_018402905.1 Glandirana rugosa
CGCTTGGGCCTGACATTGCAAGCCCAGGCATGGCTTGAAAACCCACAGGCACCGTGCCTGGGCCTGGGCCTGTAAAGTTTTTAGCAAGCCCAAGCCAGGCCCCAAGACGATAAAATGAGGTGCACAACTCTTCGACGTCCCGTCGGTTAGTTGTTCGCAAAGTGACCAAACGGGAATCTTCGGTAGTGTCGGTACGGATGATTACCGTACCGACACTAACCGGCCACGTAGTACACTGGGTCGGAGAAATATTCGACCTCAGTGTCACGACGTCAGTGTACGAGGAACCCAATCATATCCCTTTCCATCGACTGCCGCACTCCCTGTCTAAAATCGGTAAAATTCTGGACTAGGACGTAGGACTCTATCTAATGAAATGATGACGACAGACACGACAACGAGACTCCTGTGAACCCGAACGATTTTTGAAATGTCCGGGTCCGGGTCCGTGCCACGGACACCCAAAAGTTCGGTACGGACCCGAACGTTACAGTCCGGGTTCGCTCAACACTAGTCTTGACAAATTTGAAATGAATAAAGATGTAAATTTATTTTTCCCGTAAACTATTATTCAAAAGTTTTCACTACAAACAGAGCCAACAAGAAAAAGAAGAAGTGGCCCCTAATCTTACAGCAGTGGATTTCAGGGCACTGCGTGACTTGAATCTACTGCTGCAGTAGAGTGGTTGGACTGAGACTATAACAGCTTGGGAGGAGGGGATAGAGGGGGAGGATGAGATGGAGTCAGGAGAAGCCCAGAATAAAGTAGACATTGGTCGGTTCAAAAGAAAATCACATAAATTTCCCTCTTTGACACAAAATCCAGCCTTGGGATTGTTTGTACGACAAATAACCAAGGATATTGAGAATATGAAACTTGCCTCTTATAGAGGAAATCTTACTTTTGAACAAGAACAAGCACTAAGATTACTTCAGAACAATGCCAACATCACAATCAAGTTGGCAGACAAAGGAGGAAATATTGTGATAATGAACAACGACCAATACGAAAACATGTGTCAAAAAATGTTAAAGAATTCCCGCTGCTATAAAAAGATCTCAGCCGCTATGGTGGATAGTTTCTACCATTAATTGTATTCCTTGGTTGATGAGGCTAGACAACAAGGCATTCTCACTGTTGAGCAGTGGGAATTTGTACGTACTAGACATCCCCGTATCCCGACCTTTTATGCTCTCCCCAAAGTGCATAAGAGCCTACATGACCCCCCGGGATGGCCCATCATCTCCGGGAATGGGTGCCTTACGGAAGCAATGAGTCAATTTATAGATTGGCATCTAAGACCCCACGTCCTGGGGCTGGCTTCATATACCAAGGATACAATTCACCTGTTGCAGATTCTGGAAAACATGGTAATTCCAGAGACTGCAATGTTAGTAGCTGTTGATGTGGAATCACTCTACGGCAGCATCCCCCATCATCTTGGGGTTGCTGCCATGGAGAGAGTTCTGCATCAGCACTCGACCCATGAGTGGAGATTCAAGTCCTTCATTTTAACTATGTTGGATTTTATTTTGCGACACAATGTTTTCATGTTTAAGGGTTCCCACTACCTCCAGATACAGGGCGTGGCGATGGGGACTTCATGTGCCCCATCATACGCAAACCTGTACCTGGGGGAGTGGGAAAAAGAACTTCTCTCACGTGATGATCTAACCCAATATATGGAACACGTTGTGATATGGCAAAGGTACATCGACGACGTGTTCATAGTGTGGGATGGGTCAGTAGAATTACAAAAAAATATCTAGAAGAGATGAATAGGAATGTGCTGAGCCTATTCTTTACTATGACCTACCATGAAAACAGGATCAGTTTCTTGGATATTCATATCCAAAAAGATAGTGGGGGCAAGTTAAGCAGCACCCTGTATAGAAAAGAGACTGTGGGCAATACTTTATTGCATGCAAATAATTTCCATCCGGAACCCCTTAAAAGGTCCATACCCTATAGTCAATTCTTTCGACTAAAACGGAATTGTACCACCTTTAAGGACTTTAAAATAGAGGCTGACTCCCTATATGAAAGGTTATGCGATAGAGGCTATACTAAGACAACACTGAGAAAGGCATTCAATAGGGTTAAAAATCTGGACAGACATCAACTAATCTTTAAATCTACGAATAACAAGGGAAAGTCCAATACTGAAACCATAAGATTGATCACAAAATTCTCCCGAGAACATGAAGGCATACGCAAAATATTGAGTAAACATTGGTCTATAATAAGGGAAGACCCCATTTTGGGGAAATTTGTGGGAACGCATCCTCAGATCACCTATAGGAGGGCGGGCTCATTACGGGACCTATTGGTCCAAAGTGAATACAGGGGCAGCAATCGGGGTGACCCATGTGGAGTTAAGGGTACCTTCCCCTGTGGGCCATGCTCCTGCTGCCCCTTTATCGGCGGAAGAGATTCTATAACTTTGCCAAATGGAGAAAGGTTTGCTCCTAGACATTTTGCTAATTGCCGTACTAAGGGGGTGGTTTATTTGGCACACTGCCAATGCGGCTCCTTCTATGTGGGCAAAACTAAACAAGAATTTCAAGCACGGGTAAGCAAGCATTTGCAGGGCATGCGAATGGGCAACCTATATCTCCCTTTGGGGAGACATGTAGCCAAATTTCATAATTACCACATGCCAAGGATTTTATTCACTGCTTTGGATAGGATACATGTTCCGGCCAGGGGGGGTGACTGGAACAAGACTCTCGTCCAGCGCGAGATGCGCTGGATCAGACGTCTTAGGGCCACCGCTCCCCCTGGCCTGAATGAGGCTGAAAGCTTTAGGCCCTTCTTGGAGGGCTATAGCTCGGGTAAAACTGATTAAATCTGATAATAGGCCTGAACTCTTTCCCTCTCCCTTCTTTTCTTCTTCCCCCCTTTCTTTTCCCTCTTTCCTGTTCTTGACGTATGTAGTTGACCACTGGAGTTCTTCCTGGGATGAGTCCTCTTATTTGCCCTGGCCTGGGGTTCCCCATCCCTGGACGACCCAGTCCTAGATATACCACTCCAAACCTGGAGAATTTTCAAGATGACTCAAGAAGTATTGTAATATGTAGATAATCTATGGTCTTTGGCTTTGTATTTTTGTTTTTGTTGCAAGTTGTTGATCCATTTAGTAGAACTAAAAAACAATTTTCAAGCACAACTAGATTCTCAATGGTCAATTCCTGGTGTCATACTTAATTCCTGCGGTTTTGGTCTCCCTTATGTCCAGCACAGGAAGGGCCCTTGTGGTATGGCTTTGTGCCGCCCTGGGGCTTATCTTGACAGCACCTTGTGGAGGGGCAAATTTGTTTTTCTCCACTGGGTGGTGCTGTCCTATCCTGTGCTGTTGGTTATAGTCCATGACCTGTAGTCTACCTCCTCCCCGAACGTACGTTCGGGGATTTGGATATGACGGAACACGCGATGACGCACTTCCTGTGGTACGTCGGCGTGTGCGCGGTTCTTAAGGATGCCGGGGATGGTAGCCGGCGCCATTTCCATTTCGGTCGATGTAACTGTAGGCTGTAGAGAATTTGTGTGGAGACCCTGCTGAGGTGAGCGGACCTTTTTGAGGGGGAGAGTCCCCTTCTCCCTTGGGAATATCTCACTCGGAGACGGCAGCTTTCTCCCCTTGGTTCCGCTCAAGGGCTGGATACAGGACCTTTTTGTGCAATACCTATATGGAACAGTAAGTCAATTCGAAAAAACTTATTTGGAGCCTGTGTTTGCTCCTCTTTAGGAAACTTGATTGAAAACTGCCTTTTCTATTTATCTAGAAATTTTTGAATGCACATTTTTTAAGCACCAGCTGTTGGCAACTTTTGCCGACCATTGTGACACAATGGGAAATGGACCTCTAGCGGAGTGTGTGATCCCCAGGAAATAGGACCTTTCGGGAAACTAACAGATTGTGCTGCTGTGTAAGTGTAATAAATCATGCATTGTGTATAAGCTGTTTCAAACATATATGTAAGGTATTAGTTTGTACATTGTTTATTTTTACATAGATGGCGATATCTTATCCCAACAAGCCATGGGACCATCTGGGCTGGTGATATCACCTATATATAATGCACAACCGTTATATCTTTCATTATTAATGAGAATTATGATTGGACTCGCTTTGATTTTATGCTATGTGTAACTTTTCTAAATGTCAATGGTGAAATGGTTTTTCTAAATAAAATAATATTTTAAAAGAAAATTGTTATAATTGCCTTAAAATCCCCATAAAAGTAAGGGGTATTTGTAATGATGAATTAAAGGGATGATGGCAATGCACACCCCAGCTTGTGGAGGTACTTTTTCTTCCTACAAGTATTAGATTCAGTAAGCTCAGGAATAACAGCACAGGATAAAGTAAAATGTTTTTTACTCACTGGATCTTTGCCATATGGCGATTATAGAGGGGATGATACAGGTCTTTTGGACAGCTCTTTTACCGGGGAAGCAGGATAAGTGATATTCTCATCAGAGGTAGAGGGAAAGCTAGGTCTCTCTGTGTTCTGTGTCTCTGAGCAGCCCCTGGTGCCCTCTTGGCTGCATGCAGTGTCGGGCTGGGAGAACTACGTCAGTCTCTATGGACCTTTAAGGATCCCTTTCCCTTTAGTCATACCGATAACCAGCGGTGTGTTCCAGACCCTGGTGGAGTCAGTGCGGGTGCAGAATTTTTGGAAAAAAAGAAGATTGTATAAGGGGTCCAAATCAGAAGGTGAACGCATACTGTGATTTGTAAGCACTAGAGTTGATTGAACACCTGGAAGTTCGGGTTCTGCAGGTTCAGCCAAACTTTGGGAAAAAGTCTGGGTTCGGGACCGAACTTGTCCCGGACCCCGAACCCCATTGAAATCAATGGGAACCCGAACTTTTAAGCACAAAAATGTCTGTAACAAAGTCCTGGCAAGTCCTAGAGGTCTGCAAAAGGAAGGAAAATTGGGGGTTTTTCCTTGAGAGCTTCTGCCTGTCCCCTGCTCTTCCTCAGCTGATATGGCTATTTTATACTAAAATATGCACTCAGGACGTAAACGAAGAACCAAGAACAGCTCTAAGGAACTCAAGACGGCAAAGGCCGGGGGTGAGATCATACACTAATTAACTGCCGCCGCTGAAGTTGCCCAGACCTCCAAGATGGCGGAGCCATGTGCCACACAGCCAGAGCTCCCATTCCAGGGAAACCCACCATCGCCTGCTCCCTCGTCCTTATCGGAGTTTGGAACTGATACACCATCCATCTTCCGCACGGACCCTCAAAACCCGGCCCCCTGCCCTTAACATTACAGGTGGATGCGGAGCTGCGCTCCTTGCTGATGGCTCTGTCGACCAAGGCTCTCATCACTAAAGTAGAGGAGTCCCACAAGCGTGAGCTACAGTAGGTCACACAAGAAGTCCAATCCTTGACCGACAGACTCACGACGGGGGAGACCTCTCTGGCTGGGATGGAGCGACGCTTGACTGCCATAGACTGCACAGACAGCCCAAGGGGACTTAACTGCGGAGCTCCAGCTACACCTGGAGGAAATGGAAGATCGGAGCCACAGGAATAACTTGCGACTCCGGGGGCTGCCAGAAGCCGCTTCCAAAGAAGACCTACAAGCCACGGTCGCCGCCATCTTTCGGCAGGTCTCAGGGGACTTTTTACCTGAACGGGTAGAACTAGATCGGATCCACCATGCTCTGGGTCCACGCCCGACGGACCCCAACAGACCGAGATATGTCATCTATTGAGTCCATCACTATCTCCACAAGGAGGTCTTGCTGCGGATGGCATGGGAGATCGGCGACATAGACTTCGATGGGGCCCGGATCCGAATACTCCCGAATATTTCAAGATCTGCCCTTCAGCGGCGGGCCCTTCTCCATCCTGTATTGGACTTGTCACGCCAGCTGGGTTTTACCTACAGATGGGGCTTCCCCCTTTCGGTTACCTTGCGGAGGGACGGGAGGTCCTTCACACTGAGGAGACCCAGTGATCTCCCGGCTCTCTTCACATTCATGGAGGCAGACCCGGTCCCCATCCCAAATTGCCTGGCACCGCTACCAAGGCCCCAGGGACATCCAGGTCCCGCATCCACCAGCCGCACCTTCTCCCCAAGACCACAAAGATCCCGTCGGCAACAGCGGGGCTCCGCCCTGGAGGAGTCCCGGGAATCCTAAGTCCTCTGAGTCAACACTGTCCCAACATCATCCCTTTTATCATTGCCTCGACAGACCCCACGGTGAGCTGAAATACGATGCCTTGTTCTCCCCACTGTGTGTGATACCTGGCCCCCTTATATTCTATGTGTTCCCTCTGAGACGATCGGGTCCCCATAGGCATGGTCCTGACCCTGGGTATAGATTGAACTAATGGCTCCTTTCCCCTTGTTGGTGATTGCTCACCCTGGGGCCCGGTGCTAGGTTTCATGCTAGAGAACATTACAGAGACACCTACTCCTGTGGCAGGACGATCACTACCCGTCTTAGCCTGTTTTTGCTGCTGAATCCCTTTGTGACCTAGCTGAGCCGATCTAAGTACTGTGATCCAACCTAACGAACTTTGTGCAGTGTTGCACTTCTGAGGGGATGAAGGAGATGGGGGGCTGACATGGGGGACCCCTGTTTAATACAACTCTCAATCAGTGGCCGGCTGTGGCTCTTGGTCCCTGACGGGGAGTGCAGGCCAAGGGATGTCCCCATCGGAGGGGTGCATACACACTGTCACTTTTTATCCCTTTGGCTACGGCACCGAACCCCGTCTGGGACGGCAGCGGGATGGGACACTGGGTAGCGAGTGAGGGTGGAGACAGAAACTCGCCTTCCATCTCTGCACAGGGAGTTTGCTCCCATATGTCCTGGCTCTACTATCCACATCTGAACAGGCAGGAGAGATTTGAGCCGGTATGGAGAGATTATGAAGAGGGGATATGGAGCCTCATACAGCTAGAGTTGGGGGTCTGAATAGCCCTATGAACATTGTAGAATAGCATGAGCCACCGCACTGACCAATCTGTTAGGTTGCTAGCCCGTTGCTATATTTCTCTCCCCAGGGGATTATTACCTAATGAGAAGTTTGATTGGAGGTCATAGTTTTAAGGCCAGAGAAGGGAGGTGGAGGTACTGGTGCTGCCCCGTGGGGTCAGCTTACCTGCTAGGGGTCACTGGAGGCGTTTACTTTCTACATGTTTGAAAATTTTGTTCGGTCATTTTTGTTATATGATTCTTATGTTGCTATAAACTATATAGTATAACATATACCTCTTCATTACACAAAGCTGGGGGGGAGACGGGGGGGGGGGCACTCGCTTGAGGTGCCTGTCCCAGCCAGTCTCCCACCTAGGCTAACGCTGGTCCCCTGTTAAGGGAGTGACAAGCGTTGTAGACAATACTGTGTTTGTCTTTTGCCTACTTAATTTTATCTTTATCTTCATTTTTCTCCTTCTCCTATTTCTGCCTTTTCCTCTCTCTTCTCTCTCCTTTTCCGGCGTGTACTCCCTTACTTTCGGCCCTTCTCCACCTCCTCCATGCTCTCCACCCATTTTTTCTTGTCCTACGATATCCCCCCCTTTTTTTTTTCCTTTCCTCTTCCCCCCCTACGCGAGGTGATGATGGATAGTCTTAAACTGCTGTCGCTGAATGCTAGGAGACTCAACACCCCTGAAAGGAGACGTATGCTACTGACTGACTTGAAGCAGAATCACATAGAGGTGGCGTTTATTCAGGAGACACATTTTAGGGATGACAGACTCCCAGTCCTCCGAAATAGGCTTTACCCAATAGCCTATCACTCCACCAACACAGAAGCTAAATCGAAAGGTGTGTCCATGCTCATCTCAGGTAAAATACTGTGGTCATACATAGACGAACGCAAAGATCCCTCGGGAAGATATCTTTTCATTAAAGGAAAGGTGGGCAACATATTGATGACCTTCGCCACGATTTACGCACCCAGTACTCATCAAGACGTCTTCCTTAAACACACCCTGGGCTTGCTCACGGACTTTCAGGAAGGCCATTTCATTCTTGGTGGAGACTTGAATGTCCCCCTGATCCCCTCCACTGACACCTCGATAAGTTCTTCCTCGGTGCCCCCCCCCCCACTTTAGGAAAAAGGTAGCACAATCCCTTTACAGATCTCAATTAATTGACGCATGGAGACTGCAACACCCGGGCGAACGAGACAATTCGTTTTATTCCCCCTCACATAAACGCTACTCCCGAATCAATCTCTTTCTCATCCCTCATGGCCAACTACATGCGGTTTGAGATACACGTATAGGTTGTATTACGTGGTCAGATCACGCTGCGATCACCCTGACCTACAGGCTCTCTGACGCAAACTCTTCTAGATCCAGATTCTGGCGCCTAAACGACAGCCTTCTTCAAACCTGAAGGTCCTGAAGGTCCTGAAAAAGATCACACAAGAGTTACACTACTACTTTACCACAAATGACTACGAAGGCTCTGACCCTAGGCTCCTTTGGGATGCCCACAAAGCAGTTATCCGGAGGGTACTAATTAAGCACGGTGCACGTATCAAGAGACTCCGTAACCAACACTCAACCTCCCTATTGCAGAAACTACACCAATTGGAGGGGAAACACAAGCAAGCCTCAACACCCATGTTAGATGCTGAAATCATGCTGCTTCGGAACCAAATTGCAGAACTTCTGCACTACAGAGCTAAAACGGTGCTGCAATCATGCCAAAGAATTGGGTACGAGTCCAGCGATAAATGTGGCAAACTCCTAGCCAATGTGGTCAGGGAACGTAAAGAGGCCTCATACATTCCCGGCATCGCCACCTCGGGAGGCACCAAGGTCATTCTTCCCAAACGAATCGCACAGACGTTTGGGGAATTTTACTCAAAACTTTACAATTTACCCGACCGAACCCCCACGCAGACCGACATTGACAATTACATCGAGACGTCACTCCTTCCCTCACTGTCAGAAGAAGCACAGACAGAACTAAATCTACCCATCATGCTAGAGGAAGTGCAGAAAGCGGTGTCGCAGTCACAAAAAGTAAAGCTCCGGGCCCTGATGGTTTTACCTTAGCGTATTATCAAACACTCCTACCGACACTAGGCCCCCACTCGGATAAACTCTACAATAGCATAACGGCAGACAAACCCCTTTCTCGAGAAGCATTGCGAGAGCACGTATCAGTGATCCCGAAAGAAGGTAAAGACCCCTTGCAGTGTGGTAGCTATAGGCCCATCTCACTGTTGAATATAGACTTGAAACTGTTCACAAAAATTTTGGCAATCAGAATAGCTAAACATCTACAACCCCTAATACACCTTGACCAAGTGGGCTTCATCCATACCAGGGAGGCACGGGACAACACGACGAAGGGCCTTAATCTAGTTCATGCTGCCTCGGTGACCCATACACCCTGCATCTTTCTCAGCACAGATGCTGAGAAGGCGTTTGACAGGGTTAATTGGAATTTCATGTTCTCCGTGCTTCGACATATAGGGTTAGGTGACACCATGATCAGTTGGATAATAGGCATATACTCACAGTCCACGGCCCAAGTGAAAGCTAACGGCATCCTGTCTGACCCGTTTACAATTACTAACGGCACATGGCAGGGGTGCCTGCTTTCCCCTCTCTTGTTCGCCCTCTCACTAGAACCCTTCTTTTGTAGAATTAGAATGAATCTAGATATCCAGGGTCTAAATGTCGGTAAAACTGCACATAAGATCTCCGCATATACGGATGACCTACTATTTACTCTCACTAATCCTACAATCTCCCTCCCTAACCTTATGAAAGAATTTGATATTTACGGCTGGTTAGCAAATCTTAAAATTAATTTCAACAAGTCAGAAGCGATGGGAGTGGCGCTTACTAGCGACCTCTTACAGACACTGCAATCCAACTTTCGTTTCAAGTGGACATCTACTGCACTGAAATATTTGGGCACCTTCATACCAACGGACATCACCCGGACCTTTGCTTTGAATTTCTCGCCCCTAGCAACTAAAATTTGTACCTTGCTAGACCACTGGCATAAAGGCCTGCACTCTTGGTTCGGGAGATGCAATCTGTTAAAAATGTGTATCCTACCCAAGTTTCTTTTCTTATTCCAGGCCTTGCCAATAAATATCCCTCCAACATTTCTTAGGCAAATACAATCCCTATGTACGCTCTTTATTTGTTCGCACAAGAAACCCCGTCTCTCCCATATGCATTTGGCGCTACCTAAACGATTCGGAGGGCTTGCAGTCCCGAATATCAGAAGGTATTATCAGGCAGCTCATATAGGCCGGATTATTGATTGGAACTGACACGCGAACCGCAAACTATGGGCACAATTAGAGCAGAATCAGACACACATACCCCTGAAAGGAGCACTTTGGTGTTGCCACTCCCTACCCCCCGCTCCAAAGACCCATCCGTTGATTGGAACCACACTCCGCCTTAGCTCACAAGTGCTCAGGAAATCCTCATTGACGTCATCGGACTCTCCACTCTACCCCATTTTGGGTAACCCACTCTTCCCCCCGGGCCTCTTCAAAAGAGATTACGGACACTTACAGGACGCCGGCCTTGTCCGAGCCGCAGACTTTCAACGGTGGGGACGTTGGCCCGACATTACCTCACTGATGGACAGTGAGGGACCATACCACCTTCCGTTCTGGCCGGCACTTAGACTGCACCACTTCTTACACTCATTAACCAACCCGACGAGGTTCCATCGCCCCTTGACGACGTTTGAAGAATACTGTTCAGACTCTGACGACTTACCACAAGTCCTGTCCAAATCCTACACCATGCTAAACACACCAGCAGAGCAACCTTACCTATCATGCCGGACCAGATGGGAGTCGGACCTTGATCGCACCTTTACGACAACCCAAGTCCAAAACATCATCCGCTTCTCCTTGAAATCGTCCCTATGCACTAAGACCCAGGAGACAAAATTTAAGTTACTGACCAGGTGGTATAATACCTCTGTCAGACTAAATTCTTGCTTCCCCACAGTCACAGGCCACTGTTGGCGGTGTCAACAGCATAGGGGCACTCTACTACACATTTTTTGGTCGTGCCCCCAATTAACAACCTACTGGTCGAAGATTCATTCTGTCGTACAGAAATTCATGGAATATCAGGTACCAAAAGATCCTACTTTCTTCCTTCTTCATGTTTCGCAGATATCACCCAAAAGATTTAGTAGATCCATACTACGGCATCTGCTAAACGCAGCCAAATCTTGTATCCCCCTTTAATGGAAAAGACGGGACTGGCCATCCATAGCCTGTTGGTTCCACAAGGTGGAGCAGATCAATAGGATGGAGGATCTTATCCTAACCTCTCAGCACAAATGCGACCAATATACCAAGAAGTGGGGGTTGGGGAATGCGTTTACCCTGTCCGAGGAGGGCAAAACTCTACTGAGTGCCGCACCCTCTTGAGAATTACAATACCTAGCAATCTGATAGGCCAAGGGGCCACATTGTCGAACACCATAGTCGCCTCTCATACTTTATCTCCTGCACCCTCCTGCTTTTCTCCCCCCCCCCTTACCCCCCTTTTTTTTTTTCGTACCCCCTCCTTTTTTCTTTCGCTTTTTTCTGTATCTTTCCTCTTTTTTTATTTCAAATAGAAAAGAGATGGCAACAAGGGCCGTACAGCCTCTGTTAAGCGGAGTTTCGGTATGGATAGCCAGGGGCTCCCCAGATTGGGGGGAGGGGCCCAGGGCTAAACTAATTGCAGGTTGCCTCCCATTCCTACCTTTTTAGATGCTATTGTACGATTGACATTTAATAAAATGTTATGCCCTTGTTGGATGTCAATAAAGATTAATATTTGAAAAAAAAGAAAATGGGGGTAAGAGTCGGACAAGTGCCCTACAAAGAAATGGGGATAGGGAAATAACTTAAAATAATTTTTAAGCTAAAATCACATAAAAAAATAAAAAATGGAGGTGGATGTGGAGTAGGAGGTTGAGGAGGCGGTGGAAGTGGCGGTGGAGGAGGAGGAGGTAGCCAACACTGGTTTTTTTTTCATTTTTGTGCAAGAAATGCACCGCTGGCCGCAAATGTAGTTTTTAGATTTTTTTAAACCAGCAATGTAGACATTTTTTTTTTATTTTTGTGCAAGAAATGCACTGCTGGCCGCAAATGTAGTTTTTGGATTTTTTTTTTTAAACCAGCAATGTAGATGCACTTTTTAATTTTGTACAAGAAACAATAATCTGTCCCTTAAAGCAACAGCTGGGACCTTTCCCTATAGAACTTGGAGATGATTTTAGAACAATAATCTGTCCCTCTAAGCAACAGCTGGAACCTTTCCCTATAGAACTTAGAGATGATTTTAGAACAATAATCTGTCCCTCTAAGCAACAGGTGGAACCTTTCCCTATAGAACTTGGAGATGATTTTAGAACAATAATCTGTCCCTCTAAGCAACAGCTGGAACCTTTCCCTATAGAACTTAGAGATGATTTTAGAACAATAATCTGTCTCTCTAAGCAACAGGTGGAACCTTTCCCTATAGAACTTGGAGATGATTTTAGAACAATAATCTGTCCCTTAAAGCAACAGCTGGAACCTTTCCCTATAGAACTTGGAGATGATTTTAGAACAATATTCTCTCCCTTAAAGCAACAGCTGGAACCGTTCCCTATAGAACTTGGAAATGATTTTAGAACAATATTCTGTCCCTTAAAGCAACAGCTGGAACCTTTCCCTATAGAACTTGGAGATGATTTTAGAACAATAATCTGTCCCTCTAAGCAGTGGACTCTACCTAGTCCAGTCAGATTGTTCTGTGCAGCAGGATGAGGTCTGCAATCTGTCCCTCAAAACAGCAGTACTAGTAATCTCTACCTAGTCCACAATCAGATCATTCAGTAATGCAGGATGAGATGTTATATAATGTCTGCAATCTGTCCCTCACAGAGCCAGCAGCATCCTCTCCCTAAAGTAGCATGAGAGCATATGACATGCAGCACGGTGACTCCAGCCCCATATAGAGGCTGGGTCACACGATTCACTGGCCAATCACAGCCATGCCATTAGTAGGCATGGCTGTAATGGCTTCTAAGGGCAAACCAGTGAAACGCTTGTTGATTGGCTGCCCTTGGCAGCTATTCAACACGTGGAATAAAATACCAGAACCCCGAACCAGAACTTTTTTTGAAAAGTCCGGGTTCGGGTCCGGGTCCCGGAGACCCCAAAGTTTGGTACAGTTTGGGTTCACTCTATTCTAGTAAGCACATAGAGTGTATAAGATTGATTATTGTGCCACCCTCCTTGTGAGTGTAGGGTCCACCTCAAATTAAAATATACACACAAATACACCAATAATGCAAATCTTCCTTTTGGGAAAAACGAAATAACCTTAAAATGTACAATACATAAATAAATCATGTGAATAAATGATAAATACATGTGAATATCATCAAACTAAACACTCAGTGTGAACCAAATAAATATATAACAGTCGGTGGTTAATATTATCAATCTGCAAATGTTTTGCACCATGTGGTAATCTTTACTAGTACTTTCACTCTTCTTATAGTGATTCCCACCACCATTCTATTTATGCGCTCACCTTAGCTTATAGACGTGAAAAATATTTAGATCAAATGCGCTTTTCCCCTCTGGGGATCAATCCAATACTCCCTTCTGTGATGTCCACAACCTTTTTCCCTGCTGGGATTAGAACATCTTCATCACAGATCGCTTTGTGGTAACCAGGTGTGCAGCCCCTTTACGGACTCTAATCAATGTTCCTCTGTGCTCTGCAAACAGCTCAGAAGAAGCAGGAACCTCATATAGTGTAATCACTTTTAAAACCACTTTTTTTAGATAAAAATTGCACTTACAGGGCATAAAACAAGTTAAACACATCTATATATTGCGGGTCAGTTCTGGTTCAGGTTTCAATCACATTACCCTGGCAACAGCTCTACATGTATCATCACACCATGTAACTTCCTCAGGAGGTATGAAAGAAAAAAATAGTGGAGAGGAGTGGAGGGTGAGGAAGTGGAATAATTGAAAATTCAGAAACATTGCAGATCAAGCAAAACTTTTAGATTAATTTGGGAGTGACACAGTGTTTTTGCAAAGGAAGCACCATTACATCTTACATATATATATGAATGTATTTGTAGTAGATTGATTCTTTCAAACTAAGCAGGGAACACTTTATTATCATATGCTGGTATAAAGTATAAGGTTTATGGATTATCTAAAGCACTTTATAAAGATCTGGTAATGTCATTTAGGGATGGGCCAAAGACCCCCCGGTTCAGTTCGCACCAGAACATTCGAACACCATTAAAGTCTATGGGACCCAAACATAAAAAAAATAAAAGTGCTCATTTTAAATGCTTATATGCAAATTATTGCCATAAAAAGTGAATGGGGACCCGGGACCTGCCCTAGGGGACATTTATCAATGCAAAAAAAAGTTTTTAAATCAATCGTTTTTTTAGGAGCAGATATTTAAATAATGCTTAAAGGAACCAATAAAAATGAAATATTCCTTTAAATAATGTGCCTGGGGGGTCTCCTTAGTCTGCCTGTAAAATGGAACATCTCTGTGATGTTTAGAACAGTGCCACTGCAAAATGACATTTGTAAAGGAAAAATTATCATTTAAAATTGCGGCTGTAATGTATTGCCGGTTCCCGGCAATATACAAAAAAAAAAATCACAAAAAATTTGCGTAGGGTCCCCCATCATCAATCACGGCGCGCGGCGGACCCAGAAAAAAAAAATGCAACAGCTCCTCCTCCATGGGAGTGTTCCCGCCCACTGAGCTTGGTTTGTTTTGACAGTTTATTTATAGTGAAGGGTGGGGCCACCCAGTGACATAATTGAGTGACTCGCCCCTCTGACGTCACATCGTCAGAAGGGGTGGGTTACCTATACGTCACTGGGTGGCCCCGCCCTTCGCTATAAATAAACTGTCAAAACAAACCGAGCTCAGACGGCGGCAGCCCGTTTCCACACTATGCATTATGGGGTGTTCGGCGGTGCCGACGTTGTGCCGAACAACCTATAATGTTCTAGATTCGGGGATCAGGCGAACAACGGAAGTTTGGCCTGAACTTATGCTCGGGCCTAACCGTTCGCCCATCCCTAATGTCAATGTATTGATAGAAGCACTTTATAATTGTATATAATATTCCAGAGATGGTGTAGTACATTGTATAAAATTAGCTTTTGAAGAACCTTATGGCTGTTTGGTAAAGCTTACAGCACACCCCTTCCCAACCAGGCATTTTGAGATGTGGCTCTGGGGGGATATGAAGCAAGCGATTTTTAAGGTTATACAAAATTAAGATATGGATGGACATAGCTACATTAATGTTAAAAAATAAAATGGGTTTAATACTGCTTCTTTAAGAGCACTCATACCCAAAGAACCAATGTTACTTGCGGCCACCCTATGGTACTTAATAATTCAAAATATTAAGATGTCAATATAAATGAATGTCCAATATGCATGACACAGAACTATTTAAATCATAAAAATATCTTCTTGAGTGAAACACTTTTTATGATTATGATTATTATTATCATAATACAGAATTTATATGATGCCAATAGCTTGTGTAGTGTTCTACAAAAATAATTAGAGACAGTACGGATGCAATGCAATTCAAGACAGTTAGGAGGGCCCAGCTCATGAGAGCCTGTAATCTAAATAAAAGGGCAAGTGATACAAAAGATAATTATATGTAGGAATGAGCTGTTTTAGAAAACAGAATTCATTTTTTAGCTGGTGGAATAGGCTTGTCTGAAGTTAAGGCAAAGTAAGATGTAGCCTTAAAGGCTGGGGTACAGCTAGGTTAATATTATGAGCTCCATTTCTAAAAGGTGAGTTTAAATAAGCAGTAAGTGGTTTGATATTCATACTGGTAAGTCAGTTAAAAATGAGTGATGCATGGGGACCTGGCTTTCCAGTGGAGTGGATGGAAGCCTTATATCTTGGATTCGTAGACTACCCAGGGTTAAGCGGCTCCTAGGCGACGGTGATAAAGGCAAAATAACCCAGCTACATCCCGGGACACCCTGCTACCTCAGGGCACTATGTCAAGGAACAGAAATCTCCTAAAGGGCCTGCAGAAGTAGACAAATGTTTTCCCAGTAGCTGATGTGGGCTGCAGCCAAGATGGCGCTGGTGGCTCTCACAACCAGGCAGCGTGGCTCCTCTCACCCCACACTGCCATCTCCCACAACAGCAGCTCATCTCTTCCTCTTCAAAGGCGGACAGTGAGTTATCTCCCCCTGCATCCCCCTCCACAGCCAGCCCGGCCAATTCAAAGCCCCGCCGTGAGGCAACAGCTCCCATCAGTTTAGTAACATCTCCTTTACACTGCTAGTCCCTGACCCTCAGCAACCCTCGGCCATAGACTCATTCCCTGCCTCAGAGCAACCAATCTCTGAAATGACAATTAAGAATATGCTAATAACACTGAGGCACACTCTATATATTGATCTGTCAGCCACTGTCTCTTCCCTGGCCACTGTAGTACAAGCAGAATATCAGCAATCACTGCATGTAGAAACAAAAATGTCAGATCTATTCACTGCACATAATGAGCTGGTGGATGAATACACTGAACATGATGATGAACTGCAATTGATCAAACTCAAACTGGCAGACTTAGAGGACCAGTCAGATGGAATCATTTAAAATTCTGCAATATTCCAGAAACAGTTCAACAACCTGACCTGGTCCAGTATCTACAAGCTCTGATGTGGTCTATCGTACCAGATCTGATTGATTGAGATTTCGAAATAGACTGGGCCCATAGGCTTCCAAAGCCCTCCCACCTCCATGAATCAAAACCCAGGGACGTGATTGCACGCATTCACTTTTTTACTACAAAGGAGACAGAGATGACTGCAGTAAGATGCGCACATAACATCTGAGATTCATTCACCACAGTCACGCTATACGCTGATTTCTTAAAAGCGACACTGGACAACCACCGACAACTGGCCACCATCACAAAACCACTACAGAACCACTGCATTCCCTACAAGTTGGCATTCCCTCGTACATTGCTTATAACCCATCAAGGCAAAACTCACACCATGAGAATACTTACAGGGGCCTCAAATGTTTAAGAGCTTGATGTCTCATCCCCGAAGAAACCACACCTAGCAATCCCTCAACTTCTCAAATGGATACTGACTAGAGTTGAGCAGACACCTGGATGTTCGAGTTCTTCGGGTTTGGCCGAACCTCGTGAAAACATTCGGGTTCGGCACCGAACTTGACCTCGGACACCGAACCCCATTGAAGTCAATGGTGACCCAAACTTTTGGGCACAAAAATGGCTGTAAAAGAGTCATGGAAAGGGCTAGAAGGATGCAAAAGGAAGCAAAATGGGGGTAAGAGTAGGACAAGTGCCCTGCAAACAAATGTGGATAGGGAAATAACTTAAAATTGCATAAAAAAAATAAAAAATTGGAGGAGGAGGTGGATGTGGAGTAGGAGCCTGGAGGTTGAGGAGGCGGTGACCGTGGCGGTGGAAGTGGTGGTGGAGGAGGAGGAGGTAGCCAACACTGTTTTTGTTTGTTTTGTTTTTTTTTAGAATTGGGGTAGCCCCAAAATATTGAGACATATTCAAAAAAATAAAAAAGGGATACCAATGGCTGTGTGAGGCCGGTCTAAATGTCTATTCTGCACAAGGTACAGACAAGTCTTGTGGGATCCATGCCTGGTTCATTTTAATAAAGGTTAGCTTGTCCACATTGGCTGTAGACAGGTGGCTGTGCTTGTCTGTGATAACGCCCCCTGCCGTGCTAAACACACATTCAGACAATACACTGGCTGCAGGGCAGGCCAGCACCTCCAAGGCATAAAGGGCAAGCTCAGGCCATGTGCCCAATTTGGAGAAACAGAAGTTGAATGGGGCAGACCCATCAGTAAGTACATGTAGGCGTGTGCACACATACTGTTCCACCATGTTGCTGAAATGCTGCCTCCTGCTAAGACGTTGCCTATCAGCTGTTTCTGGTGGCGTGCTGCTGACAAAGTTTTTCCACATCTCGGCTATGCTAACCCTGCCTTCTGAGGTGCTGGCGGTGCCCCAGCTGTGTTGGCGACCTCTTCCTCCTCCTCCTCCTCTGCCTTCGCCTTGTGCTTCCACTGTGCCCCCGGTGTCATTTTGGAATGCCCTCAGCAGCGTATCTACCAGAGTGCGCTTGTAGTCGCGCAGCTTCCGATCTCACTCCAGTGATGGAATTAAGGACGGCATGTTGTCCTTGTAATGGGGATCCAGCAGGGTGGCCACCCATTAATCAGCAGGTTAAAGCAGAAGTTAAAAAGTGGACAACTCGGCTGTTGTTGAGCAGACACTGCAGCATGTAGTCACTCATGTGTGCCAGGCTGCCCAGAGGCAAAGCCAAGCTGTCCTCTGTGGGAGGTGTATCATCTGTGTCCTCCGTATCCCCCCAGTCATGCTCCAGTGATGCCCACAAGCTGTGTTGGGTGCCACCCTGCTGTGAACATGGTTCCTCCTCCTCCTCATCATCCTCGTCCTCCTCATCCTTCAGAACTGTCCCCTGGCTTGAAATTTTTTGACCTGGCCTATGCTGGTGCAGGAACCCACCCTCCGAGCCACCTGTGAATGCGTGGCCTGATAACCATGGAAATGACCCCTCTTCCTCCTCCTCCTGTGCCACATCCTCTTCCATCATGGCTCAAGTGTTTTTTCAAGGAGACATAGAAGTGGGATAGTAACGCTGACAACAGCATCATCGGCACTGGCCATGTTGGTGGAGTACTCGAAACAACGCAATATGGTACACAGGTCTCGCATGGAGGCCCACTTGTTGGTGATGAAGTGGTGCTGTTCCACAGAGCGACTGACCCGTGCATGCTGCAGCTGAAACTCCACTATTGCCTGCTGCTGCTCACACAGTCTCTCCAGCATGTGCATAGGAGATGGTGAGCGGAAATGCCGAAGTTCTGCTGCAGCGCAGACAGGCGAGCAGCAGCAGGGTGAGAACGCCGAAAGCGCGCACAGATGGCCCGCACTTTCTGCAGCAGCTCTGACATATCCGGGTAGTTTTTTTAGAAATGTCTGCACCACCAAATTCAGCACATGCCCCAGGCAAGGGATGTGCGTCAAACCGGCTAGGCCCAGAGCTGCTAAGAGATTTCGCCCATTAGCGCACACAGCCAGGCCGGGCTTGGGGCTCAGTGGCAACAACCACTCATTGGTCTGTTGTTCAATGTCCCTCCACAGCTGCTACGCAGTGTGGGGTTTATCCCCCAAACATATCAGTTTTAAAACAGCCTGCTGTTGTTTCCCCCTGGATGTGCTGAAGTTGGTGGTGAAGGTGTTACGCTGAGCGGATGAGGAGGTGGTAGAGGAGGAGGAGGAGGAAGCGCAGTTGGAGGAGGAGGCAACAGGAGGCAAAGAGAAATACCCTGCAATC
>BLSH010437506.1:221122-234600 GCA_018402905.1 Glandirana rugosa
GTCGCATAGGAGGCGGTGAGCGTGAAGGCTGAAGATCCGCTGCAGCGCAGACAGGCGAGCAGCAGCAGGGTGAGAACGCCGAAAGCGCGCACAGATGGCCCGCACTTTCTGCAGCAGCTCTGACATATCCGGGTAGTTTTTTTAGAAATGTCTGCACCACCAAATTCAGCACATGCCCCAGGCAAGGGATGTGCGTCAAACCGGCTAGGCCCAGAGCTGCTAAGAGATTTCGCCCATTAGCGCACACAGCCAGGCCGGGCTTGGGGCTCAGTGGCAACAACCACTCATTGGTCTGTTGTTCAATGTCCCTCCACAGCTGCTACGCAGTGTGGGGTTTATCCCCCAAACATATCAGTTTTAAAACAGCCTGCTGTTGTTTCCCCCTGGATGTGCTGAAGTTGGTGGTGAAGGTGTTACGCTGAGCGGATGAGGAGGTGGTAGAGGAGGAGGAGGAGGAAGCGCAGTTGGAGGAGGAGGCAACAGGAGGCAAAGAGAAATACCCTGCAATCCTCGGTGGTGGAAGGACATTTGGCAAACGGCTAGCCACCTCAGGCCCACCCGCCACTACATTTTCCCAGTGTGCAGTTAGCGAGATATAGCACCCCTGCTCGTGCTTACTGGTCCATGTATCAGTGGTTATGTGGACCTTGCCACAGAAGACGTTGCGCAGTGCACACTTGATCTCATCCCTGACTTGTTTGTGCAGGGAAGGGATAGCTCGCCTGGAAAAGTAGTGGCGGCTGGGAACCACGTACTGTGGGACAGCCACCACCATCAGGTTTTTAAAACTGTCCGTGTCCACCAGACGGAATGACAGCATTTCAAAGGCCAGGAATTTTAAAATGCTGGCATTCAGGGCCAGGGATCGCGGGTGGTTAGGGGGGTACTTCCCCTTTCTCTCCAGTGTTTGGGAGATGAAGACCTGTAAGCTTCCATGGGACCGTGTGGAAATGCTTGGGGACGGTGGTGGACATGGTGGCGTTGCTGTCATATGCTCTGTTTGCTGGGTGACAGGAGACACTGGCACTGTAAAGGTGGAGGAGGAGGCCGAGGCAACAGCAGAAGAGGAAGCAGGAGGAAGCCGAGACCTTTCTTGGATTTTGAGGTACTTATTCCACTGCAGCAAGTGCTTTGAATTTAGATGCCTGGTCATGCAGGTTGTGCTCAGGTTTAGAACATTTATGCCTCGCTTCGGGCTCTCATTGCACAGTGTGCAAACCACTCGTGTCTTGTAGTCAGCACATTGTTTGAAGAACTGCCACGCCGGGGAACGTCTTTGAGCTGCCTTTGGTGTGCCAGGTCCCTGGGTGCGGTGGGTAGTAGCAGGCCTACTGTCTAGGGGAGGCTCGCTCCACTTTTGCAACCTGCTTCTTTTTTTGCTGTGCTGGTGTCTCTGTGCGACCACCACCTCTTCCTCCAAACTGCACATGTCACTTGCATGACCTTCATTCCATGTGGGGTCTAGGACCTCATCATCCTTCTCCACATCATCTTCCACCCACCCTTCACCACTGCCCTCCTTGTTAGTCTGCACACTGTGGAAAGCTGCGGCAGTTGGCACCTGTGTTTCGTCATCATCAGAGACGTGCTGCGCTGGTGTTTCTATGTCCTCATCCTGCAACAGAAGTGGTTGGGCATTGGTGCACTCAATGTCTACCACTTCTGGGGCAGGGCTATGTGGATGGCCCACGGAAAGCACACCAGGAAAGTCATCAAAAAGCATAAGAAACTGCTGCATGACTTGAGGCTCAGACTGCTTGGCTGATTTACAAGGGGCTGAGGTGAAAGACAGATGGCCATGGGGTTCAGGTGCCAACTCTGAGCTTTCATCAAGGGACCGGGTGGGAGACAATGTGAAGGAACTGGAGGCATTATCAGCCACCCAATCTACTATCGCCTGTACTTGTTCTGGCCTCACCATTCATTGAGCGCCATTCGGGCCTACCATATAACGTTGAAGGTTCTGCCGGCTACCTGAGGAAGGTGTTTCACTTGTGCCTGTAGCTGGCACAGATCGACCATGTCCTCTCTTTGCAACAGGAGCTTCAGCAACACCACCAACACCAGCAGCACCAGCAGCACCACGACCATGACCACGTCCCTTATTTGACGCTCTACTCATTCTGGACACAAATGTACTATGTAGCACTATTTATTAATACTAAAAAAAAGAATAATAAATTATTATTCTTTTTTTTTTAGAAAAAGAAAATTTTAGATGCACTTTTTATTTTGTGCAAGAAATGCACCGCAGCAGGGACCTCTCCACCGCTCACACCAGCAGCAGCAACCTCTCCCTACACCAGTATGAGATGATTTTAGAACGATAATCTGTCTTTCACAGCACCGACAGGAACCTGTCCCTATTGCAGTATGAGATGATTTTAGAACAATAATCTCCCCCTCACAGCACCGACAGGAACCTCTCCCTAATGCAGTAGGAGATGGTTTTATAACGATAAACTCTCCCTCAGAGCACCAACAGGAACCTCTCCCTAATGCAGTAGTAGATGGTTTTAGAACGATAAACTCTCCCTCAGAGCACCAACAGGAACCTGTCCCTAATGCAGTAGTAGATGGCTTTAGAATGATAATCTGTCCCTCAGAACACCAACAGGAGCATCTCTCTAATGCACTATAAGATGGTTCTGAACGCTAATGTCTCCCTCACAGCACAGACAGTAACCTCTCCCTAATGCACTATAAGATGGTCCTGAACGCTAATGTCTCCCTCACAGGACCGCAATGAAGGTCTCCCTAATGCAGTCTGAGATGGTTGTGAACGCTAATCTTTCCCTCACAGCACCGCCATGAAGCTCTCCCTACTCTAGTCTGAGACGATCTGACGCGCGGCGCTACGTGACTCCAGCCTCATATAGAGGCCGGGTCACATGAGGCACTGGCCAATCACAGCCATGCCATTAGTAGGCATGGCTGTGATGGCTTCTAAGGGCAAACTAGTGAAAAGCTTGTTGATTGGCTGCCCAGCAGCTATAGAAAAGGCGCCAAAAATACCCGAATACCGAACCCAGACTTTTTTTCAAATGTCCGGGTTCGCATTCGAGGCACGGACACCCTAAAGTCCGGTACGGACCTGAACTTTACAGTCCGAGTTCGCTCAACTGTAGTCCTGACCTAAGGAGTGATCCAATGCTATAGGCCAAAATCATGAGGGATGGACATGCACAGGGAATTTACATCCAGTGATAGCCACACATAAGTAGACTCCCACCTATAAGGAGACAGGAGTTCCAAAAGATGTGTGCCATCTCTGATGTAGGAATGGAGCTGATGTACTAAAGGCTGCAAAAATAAGTCAATATATTGGCTGAAGCCCGTAGTGACGCTATTCATAGCCACCACTATGGGTCTTCCTGGATTTCTTATGCACCTTGTGGAGGTGATAAAAGTAGTGAATTTGGTAGAAATCCCTATGGAGGAAGGAAGCCTCCATTTTGTTGATAACACCTTCCTCAAGTGCAGATTGAACTAGAGTATTAGCCTCCAGTGCAAAGGTCCCAGTGGGGTCCTTAGAAAGTTTGGGGTAAGTGGTGGCCTCAGAGAGGCTTCGGTGGTGTAATCATCCCTATTTTTAAGCACTATTCCTCCTCCCTTGTCATCTGATTTTATTAGTAGATCCAGAATATGCATACGTTTGTTCGGAGCTGAAATTTCAGATGGAGAAAGTTTAGTTTTTTGGAAGTGGTGGTAGATAGAGTTGAGCGAACGCAGACTGTAACGTTCGGGTCCCTAATGAACTTTGGGGTGTCGGGGACCCGAAACCCGAACCCGGACATTTCAAAAAACGTTCGGGTTCGGGTTCTGGTAGTTGATCACGCATGTTGAATAACTGCAGGGCAGCCAATCAACAAGCGTTTCACTGGTTTGCCCTTAGAAGTCATCACAGCCATGCCTACTAATGGCATTGCTGTGATTGGCCAGTGCATCATGTGACCCAGCCTCTTTATAAGCTGCAGTCACTTGATGCTGCAGTCACATGCTCTCTGAGACTCTGACTAGTGTAGGGAGAGGAAGCTGCTGGCGCTGTGAGGGAGAGATTGCAGACATTTTAACATCTCATCCTGCATCCTGAGATTACTACTACTGTTACTCTGAAGGGACAGATTGCAGACCTCAGCCTGCATTACACAACGATCTGATTGTGGAGTAATTTGAGATTTCACATACTGCTGCTTTGAGTGACAGATTGCAGATCAAACCCTGTATTACAGAACTATCTGACTGCACTAGGTAGAGGTTTCTGCTTAGAGGGACAGATTATATTGTTCTAAAATCATCTCCTAGTTCTATAGGGAGAGGTTCCAGCTGTTGCTTAGAGGGACAGATTATTGTTCAAAAATCATCTCCTAGTTCTAAAGGGAGAGGTTCTAGCTGTTAATGTAAGTGACAGATTATTGTTCAAAAATCATTGGCTACTCCTATAGGGTCAGGTTCCAGCTGTTGCTTAGAGGGACAGATTATTGTTCAAAAATCATCGGCTACTCCTATAGGGCCAGGTTCCAGCTGTTGCTTAGAGGGACAGATTATTGTTCAAAAATCATTGTATAGGGATAGGTTCCAGCTGTTGCTGTAAGGGACAGATTATTGTTCAAAAATCATCGGCTACTCCTATAGGGCCAGGTTCCAGCTGTTGCTTAGAGGGACAGATTATTGTTCAAAAATCATCAGCTACTCCTATAGGGCCAGGTTCCAGCAGTTGCTTAGAGGGACAGATTATTGTTCAAAAATCATCTCCTAGTTCTAAAGGGAGATGTTCTAGCTGTTGCTATAAGCGACAGATTATTGTTCAAAAATCATCGGCTACTCCTATAGGGCAATGTTCCAGCTGTTGCTTAGAGGGACAGATAATTGTTCAAAAATCATCGCCTACTCCTATAGGGCTAGGTTCCAGCTGTTGCTGTAAGGGACAGATTATTGTTCAAAAATCATCAGCTACTCCTATAGGGCCAGGTTTCAGCTGTTGCTTAGACGGACAGATTATTATTCAAAAATCATCGGCTACTCCTATAGGGCCAGGTTCCAGCTGTTGCTCAGAAGGACAGATTATTGTTCAAAAATCATCTCCTAGTTCTAAAGGGAGAGGTTCTAGCTGTTGCTTTAAGTGACAGATTATTGTTCAAAAATCATCGGCTACTCCTATAGGGCCAGGTTCCAGCTGTTGCTTGGAGGGACAGATTATTGTTCAAAAATCATCACCTATTCCTATAGGGCCAGGTTCCAGCTGTTGCTTAGAGGGACAGATTATTGTTCAAAAATCATCTCCTAGTTCTAAAGGGAGAGGTTCTAGCTGTTGCTGTAAGTGAGAGATTATTGTTCAAAAATCATCGGCTACTACTATAGGGCCAGGTTCCAGCTGTTGCTTAGCGGGACAGATTATTGTTCAAAAATCATCTCCTAGTTCTAAAGGGAGAGGTTCTAGCTGTGGATGTAAGTGACAAATTATTGTTCAAAAATCATCGGCTACTCCTATAGGGTCAGGTTCCAGCTGTTGCTTAGAGGGACAGATTATTGTTCAAAAATCATTGGCTACTCCTATAGGGCCAGGTTCCAGCTGTTGCTTAAAGGGACAGATTATTGTTCAAAAACCATTGGCTACTCCTATAGGGCCAGGTTCCAGCTGTTGCTTAGAGGGACAGATTATTGTTCAAAATTCTTCTCCTAGTTCTAAAGAGAGAGGTTCTAGCTGTTGCTGTAAGTGACAGATTATTGTTCAAATATAATTGCCTACTCCTATAGGTCCAGGTTCCAGCTGTTGCTGTAAGGGACAGATTATTGTTCAAAAATCATCGGCTACTCATATAGGGCCAGGTTCCAGCTGTTGATTAGAGGGACAGATTATTGTTCAAAAATCATTGGCTACTCCTATAGGGCCAGGTTCCAGCTGTTGCTCAGAGGGTCAGATTAGTGTTCAAAAATCATCTCCTAGTTCTAAAGGGAGAGGTTCTAGCTGTTGCTGTAAGTGACAGATTATTGTTCAAAAATCATTGGCCACTCCTATAGGGCCAGGTTCCTGCTGTTGCTTAGAGGGACAGATTATTGTTCAAAAATCATCACCTACTCCTATAGGGCCAGGTTCCAGCTGTTGCTTAGAGGGACAGATTATTGTTCAAAAATCATTCTAAAGGGCTAGGTTCCAGCTGTTGCTGTAAGGGACAGATTATTGTTCAAAAATAATCGGCTACTCCTATAGGGCCAGGTCCCAGCTGTTGCTTAGAGGGACAGATTATTGTTCAAAAATCATCAGCTACTCCTATAGGGCGAGGTTCCAGCAGTTGCTTAGAGGGACAGATTATTGTTCAAAAATCATCTCCTAGTTCTAAAGGGAGAGGTTCTAGCTGTTGCTGTAAGTGGCAGATTATTGTTCAAAAATCATCGGCTACTACTATAGGGCCAGGTTCCAGCTGTTGCTTAGAGGGACAGATTATTGTTCAAAAATCATCTCCTAGTTCTAAAGGGAGAGGTTCTAGCTGTTGCTGTAAGTGACAGATTATTGTTCAAAAATCATTGGCTACTCCTATGGGGCCAGGTTCCAGCTGTTGCTTGGAGGGACAGATTATTGTTCAAAAATCATCACCTATTCCTATAGGGCCAGGTTCCAGCTTTTGCTTAGAGGGACAGATTATTGTTCAAAAATTATCTCCTAGTTCTAAAGGGAGATGTTCTAGCTGTTGCTGTAAGTGACAGATTATTGTTCAAAAATCAACGGCTACTCCTATAGGGTAATGTTCCAGCTGTTGCTTAGAGGGACAGATTATTGTTCAAAAATCATCGGCTACTCCTACAGGGCCAGGTTCCAGCTGTTGCTGTAAGGGACAGATTATTGTTCAAAAATCATCGCCTACTCCTATAGGGCTAGGTTCCAGCTGTTGCTGTAAAGGACAGATTATTGTTCAAAAATAATCGGCTACTCCTATAGGGCCAGGTCCCAGCTGTTGCTTAGAGGGACAGATTATTGTTCAAAAATCATCAGCTACTCCTATAGGGCCAGGTTCCAGCAGTTGCTTAGAGGGACAGATTATTGTTCAAAAATCATCTCTTAGTTCTAAAGGGAGATGTTCTAGCTGTTGCTGTAAGCGACAGATTATTGTTCAAAAATCATCGGCTACTCCTATAGATCAATGTTCCAGCTGTTGCTTAGAGGGACAGATTATTGTTCAAAAATCATCGGCTACTCCTATAGGGCTAGGTTCCAGCGGTTGCTGTAAGGGACAGATTATTGTTCAAAAATCATCAGCTACTCCTATAGGGCCAGGTTCCAGCTGTTGCTTGGAGGGACAGATTATTGTTCAAAAATCATGAGCTACTCCTATAGGGCCAGGTTCCAGCAGTTGCTTAGAGGGACAGATTATTGTTCAAAAATCATCTCCTAGTTCTAAAGGGAGAGGTTCTAGCTGTTGCTGTAAGTGGCAGATTATTGTTCAAAAATCATCGGCTACGACTATAGGGCCCGGTTCCAGCTGTTGCTTAGAGGGACAGATTATTGTTCAAAAATCATCTCCTAGTTCTAAAGGGAGAGGTTCTAGCTGTTGCTGTAAGGGACAGATTATTGTTCAAAAATCATTGGCTACTCCTATAGGGCCAGGTTCCAGCTGTTGCTTGGAGGGACAGATTATTGTTCAAAAATCATCACCTATTCCTATAGGGCCAGGTTCCAGCTTTTGCTTAAAGGGACAGATTATTGTTCAAAAATCATCTCCTAGTTCTAAAGGGAGAGGTTCTAGCTGTTGCTGTAAGTGACAGATTATTGTTCAAAAATCAACGGCTACTCCTATAGGGCAATGTTCCAGCTGTTGCTTAGAGGGACAGATTATTGTTCAAAAATCATCGGCTACTCCTATAGGGCCAGGTTCCAGCTGTTGCTGTAAGGGACAGATTATTGTTCAAAAATCATCGCCTACTCCTATAGGGCTAGGTTCCAGCTGTTGCTGTAAGGAACTGATTATTGTTCAAAAATCATCGGCTACTCCTATAGGGCCGGGTTCCAGCTGTTGCTTAGAGGGACAGATTATTGTTCAAAAATCATCTCCTAGTTCTAAAGGGAGAGGTTCTAGCTGTTGCTGTAAGTGACAGATTATTGTTCAAAAATCATTGGCTACTCCTATAGGGCCAGCTTCCAGCTGTTGCTCAGAGGGACAGATTATTGTTCAAAAATCATCTCCTAGTTCTAAAGGAAGAGGTTCTAGCTGTTTCTGTAAGTGACAGATTATTGTTCAAAAATCATCTCCTAGTTCTAAAGGGAGAGGTTCTAGCTGTTGCTGTAAGTGACAGATTATTGTTCAAAAATCATTGCCTACTCCTATAGGGCCAGGTTCCAGCTGTTGCTTAGAGGGACAGATTATTGTTCAAAAATCATCAGCTATTCCTATAGGGCCAGGTTCCAGCAGTTGCTTAGAGGGACAGATTATTGTTCAAAAATCATCTCCTAGTTCTAAAGGGAGATGTTCTAGCTGTTGCTGTAAGCGACAGATTATTGTTCAAAAATCATCAGCTACTCCTATAGGGCCAGGTTCCAGCTGTTGCTTAGAGGGACAGATTATTTTTCAAAAATCATCGGCTACTCCTATAGGGCCAGGTTCCAGCTGTTGCTCAGAGGGACAGATTATTGTTTAAAAATCATCTCCTAGTTCTAAAGGGAGAGGTTCTAGCTGTTGCTGTACGTGACAGATTATTGTTCAAAAATCATTGGCTACTCCTATAGGGCCAGGTTCCAGCTGTTGCTTAGAGGGACAGATTATTGTTCAAAAATCATCACCTACTCCTATAGGGCCAGGTTCCAGCTGTTGCTTAGAGGGACAGATTATTGTTCAAAAATCATCGTATAGGGCTAGGTTCCAGCTGTTCCTCTAAGGGACAGATTATTGTTCAAAAATCATCGGCTACTCCTATAGGGCCAGGTTCCAGCTGTTGCTTATAGGGACAGATTATTGTTCAAAAATCATCAGCTACTCCTATAGGGCCAGGTTCCAGCAGTTGCTTAGTTGGACAGATTATTGTTCAAAAATCATCTCCTAGTTCTAAAGGGAGATGTTCTAGCTGTTGCTGTAAGCGACAGATTATTGTTCAAAAATCATCGGCTACTCCTATAGGTCAATGTTCCAGCTGTTGCTTAGAGGGACAGATTATTGTTCAAAAATCATCGCCTACTCCTATAGGGCTAGGTTCCAGCTGTTGCTGTAAGGGACAGATTATTGTTCAAAAATCATCAGCTACTCCTATAGGGCCAGGTTCCAGCTATTGCTTAGACGGACAGATTATTATTCAAAAATCATCGGCTACTCCTATAGGGCCAGGTTCCAGCTGTTGCTAAGAGGGACAGATTATTGTTCAAAAATCATCTCCTAGTTCTAAAGGGAGAGGTTCTAGCTGTTGATGTAAGTGACAGATTATTGTTCAAAAATCATCGGCTACTCCTAAAGGGTCAGGTTCCAGCTGTTGCTTAGAGGGACAGATTATTGTTCAAAAATCATCTCCTAGTGCTAAAGGGAGAGCTTCTAGCTGTTGCTGTGACAGATTATTGTTCAAAAATCATCGGCTACTACTATAGGGCCAGTTTCCAGCTGTTGCTTAGAGGGACAGATTATTGTTCAAAAATCATCTCCTAGTTTTAAAGGGAGAGGTTCTAGCTGTTGCTGTAAGTGACAGATTATTGTTCAAAAATCATCGGCTACTCCTATAGGGCCAGGTTCCAGGTGTTGCTTGGAGGGACAGATTATTGTTCAAAAATCATCACCTATTCCTATAGGGCAAGATTCCAGCTGTTGCTTAGAGGGACAGATTATTGTTCAAAAATCATCTCCTAGTTCTAAAGGTAGAGGTTCTAGCTGTTGCTGTAAGTGACAGATTATTGTTCAAAAATCATCGGCTACTCCTATAGGGCCAGGTTCCAGCTGTTGCTTGAATGGACAGATTATTGTTCAAAAATCATTACCTACTCCTATAGAGCCAGGTTCCAGCTGTTTCTTAGAGGGACAGATTATTGTTCTAAAATCATCTCCTAGTTGTAAAGGGAGAGGTTCTAGCTGTTGCTGTAAGTGACAGATTATTGTTCAAAAATCATTGGCTACTACTATAGGGCCAGGTTCCAGCTCTTGCTTAGAGGGACAGATTATTGTTCTAAAATTATCTCCAGGTTCTATAGGGAAAGGTTCCAGCTGTTGCTTAGAGGG
Organism: Glandirana rugosa; assembly: GCA_018402905.1. Classification (NCBI taxonomy): domain Eukaryota; kingdom Metazoa; phylum Chordata; class Amphibia; order Anura; family Ranidae; genus Glandirana; species Glandirana rugosa. Next base: position 231,310 of record BLSH010437506.1, read on the forward strand.
ACAGATTATTGTTCAAAAATAATTGGCTACTCCTATAGGGCCAGGTTCCAGCTGTTGCTTAGAGAGACAGATTATTGTTCAAAAATATTCTCCTAGTTCTAAAGGGAGAGGTTCTAAATGTATTGCTGTAAGTGACAGATTATTGTTCAAAAATCATCGGCTATTCCTCTAGGGCCAGGTTCCAGCTGTTGCTTAGAGGGACAGATTATTGTTCAAAAATAATCTCCTAGTTCTAAAGGGAGAGGTTCTAGCTGTTGCTGTAAGTGACAGATTATTGTTCAAAAATCATCGGCTACTCCTATAGGGCCAGGTTCCAGCTGTTGCTTAGAGGGACAGATTATTGCTCAAAAATCATCTCCTAGTTCTAAAGGGAGAGATTCTAGCTGTTGGTGTGAGCGGTGCATTTTTTGCACCAAAATAAAAAGTCAGTATAAGTTGGTGTTTTCAAAAAAAAAAGAAGGTATTAATTGGTATTAATAAATACTTAAATAGGGCTACATAGTACATTTGCGGGCACAAAGAGGAGAGCAAATAAGGGACGTGGTCATGGTGCTGCTGGTGATGCTGGTGTTGGTGGTGTTGGTGAACCCCCTGTTGGAAGGAGAGGACGTGGTCGATGTGTGCCAGCTACATGCACAAGGGAAACACCTTCCTCAGGTAGCCAACAGAACCTTCACCAGTATATGATAGGCCCGAATGCCCCTCAACGATTGGTGAGGCCAGAACAAGTACAGGCGATAGTAGATTGGATGGCTGACAATGCCTCCAGTTCCTTCACATTGTCTCCCTCCCAGTCCCTTGATGAAAGCTCAGAGTTGGCACCTTAACCCCATGGCCATCTGTCTTTCACCTCAGCCCCTTGTAAATTAGCCAAGCAGTCTGAGTCCCAAGTCATGCAAGAGACTCTTATGCTTTTTGATGACTCTCCTGGTGTGCTTTCCGTGGGCCATCCACATAGCGCTGCCCCAGAAGTGGAAGACATTGAGTGCACCGATGCCCAACCACTTCTGTTGCAGGATGAGGACATGGAAACACCAGCGCAGCACGTCTCTGATGATGACGAAAAACAGGTGCCAACTGCTGCAGCTTTCCTCAGTGTGCAGACTTACAAGGAGGGCAGTGGTGAAGGGTGGGTGGAAGATGATGGGGAGGAGGATGATGAGGTCCTAGACCCCACATGGACTGAGGGTCATGCGAGTGACGTGTGCAGTTTGGAGGAAGAGGTGGGGGTCGCACAGAGGCACCTGCACAGCAAAAGAGGAAGCAGGTTGCAAAAGCGGAGCGAGCGTCACCTAGACAGTATGCCTGCTACTACCCACCGCACCCAGGGACCTAGCACACCAAAGGCAGCTCAAAGGCGTTCCCCCGCGTGGCAGTTCTTCAGACAATGTGCTGACGACAAGACATGAGTGGTTTGCAAGCTGTGCAATGATAGCCTGAGCCGGGGCATAAATGTTCTAAACCTGAGCACAACCCCCATGATCAGGCATCCAAATTCAAGGCACAAGCTGCATTGGCATAATTACCTCAAAATCCAAGAAAGGTCTCGGCTTTCTCCTGCTTCCTCTTCTGCTGCTGCCTCGGCCTCTTCCTCCACCTCTACTGTGACAGTGTCACATGCCACCCAGCAAACAGATGATATGACAGCAACGCCACCGTCCCGAAGCATTTCCACACCATGGTCCCATGGAAGCTTACAGCTCTCCATCTCCCAAACACTGGAGAGAAAGAGGAAATACCCCCCTACCCACCCGCGATCCCGTGCCCTGAATGCCAGCATTGCAAAATTCCTGGCCTTTGAAATGCTGTCATTCCGTCTGGTGGACACGGACAGTTTAAAAAACCTGATGGCGGTGGCTGTCCCACAGTACGTGGTTCCCAGCCGCCACTACTTTTGAAGGCGAGCCATCCCTTCCCTGCATAAACAAGTCGGGAACAAGAAGAAGTGTGCACTGCGCAATGCCATCTGTGGCAAGGTCCACATAACCACTGATGACCAGTAAGCACGGACAGGACACTATATCTCGCTAACTGCACACTGGGCAAATGTAGTGGCGGGTGGACCTGAGCCGGCTAGCCATTTGGCGCATGTCCTTCCCCCACCGAGGATTGCAGGGCTTTGCCTTCTGTTGCCTCCTCCTCCTACTGCGCTTCCTTCTCCTCTACCACCTCCTCATCCGCTCAGCGTAACACCTTCATCACCAACATCAGCACATCCAGGGGGAAACGACAGCAGGATGTTTTAAAACTGATATGTTTGAGTGTGCATGCGCGGCTTCTCCGAAATGGCGGTGTGATGTCGGAGCTCCGTGCCGCCTCGTCCCGATAACCCTCCGAGGCAGCCATCCGCACCGACACCTACACCATCCACGACCCGAGGGCACACGGAGACCTCGGAGCATCCCTCTGAGACCCGCGGGATTTCCCCGCGTCCGTGCTTCAGACGCGATTTCAGGCGAGGCCGAGGCTGCGGCCTATGCATGTGTAAGTAACTGAGGAGGCTATTCGACGGGCTCTTTGAACTCCCTGATGTCCTGAAGTGGGTCTGTTCTTATCGAGGGTTCCAGAGGCCCCCGAATCACTGAAGATCTCCCCCGAGACCCGTGGAGACCTGCATCTGGCGCCCGGCGGGAGCTTTTACTAGGCGAGGCCGCGGCTTCGGCCTACTACCGCAGGAGTGTGCGGCAGAATCGGGGGAGGCTCCTTCCTGTGTACTTTATCAACCCCCCCAAGCTACTTCTGTGCCAGGAATTAAGGACAGCAACTTAGGCCTTAGTCAGGCCCAGGGGGAGATCCCTAAGCCCTAGAGCTCATTCACCACCAACCTAACAGAAAAGTGGGGTTCTCCTCCCATACTGCGGTTCACTAAGTTTACCCTCCAACTGGCTGTTTCTCCCTACTATCAGATCAAAGAAATAAGCCCCCCCTTACCTTACTAGCCCTCACTTGATTGATATTGGAGCTCTCATCTGTTCTTCATCCTCTCACAGTGACTGTCCTGGTCTAACTTCCCATCCTCCTCCATCTTACAAGGTGACGCTCCCACCCCAAGATTAGTCCCAATGTACGCAGCAGCGGTAAGAAGGGACATTTCCAAACATCCAAACTTTGCTGACCAGTCCTCTAAACTTAATTCTATGCCTTCCAGCATACATCCTTCTCTAAGGATAATCCTAAAGACATGGAGGCAGGGGCCGAAGGGGGGTCCCAGATTCACCTAGCCCAAGCTCCACCATCCTCAGAGCCCACCAATCTCCAGGTCCTTTCCCCTGCTTCTACAGTTTCTCTCCT
>BLSH010437506.1:248915-259433 GCA_018402905.1 Glandirana rugosa
TAAGAGGTCTACCATTACGGTTGAGGGTAGGGTATCGGGTGAGAAGCAAGTCTGGGTTCAGCCAAAAGATAGGTTGAGTTCGATTTCCGGGTTTTAATTTATTTTCCCTATCCCCATTTTTTTGTAGGGCACTTGCCCTACTCTTACCCCCATTTTACTTCCTTTTGCAGTCCTCTAGCACTTGCCAGGAATTTGTTACAGCCATTTTTGTGTTGAAAAGTTCAGGTCCCCATTGACTTCAATGGGGTTCGGGGACCGGGATAACGTTCGGTACCAAACCCGGACGTTTTCCCGAAGTTCGGCCGAACCCACCGAACCCGAACATCGGGGGGTTCGATCAACTCTATTGGTAGAAGATGTTTAGCATAGTTTTGAGATCATAAAATACTACCCGGTAGAAATTGTCCAGATAGGGGCCTTTAGCTTGAGTTGGATAGAAAACCGACTTGGGTCTGAACGAAGAGTGGGCTATGGGATGGGAGTTGGCATTACCATCTGGAGAATCCGCCCACCACCCCTCCTTCCACCTCTTCTCAAGATCTCTACCTCCTCTCCTAGAAATGGGTTCCCCTTACCTCAACATGCCCCAGACATTACCCATAGAAACTGCCCCCATCTGGGGCATCATCCTACAAAAACACACAAAGGAAAAAACCTACCGGCTGGTCTAAACAAGTTTTACAACAGGCCTCTAGCAGGTCAGACTAGAGGTGATACTGCATCCAACTTTTCCAAACCTCACCCCTCTCACAAACATCCCCCCGGAATATCATAGGCAGACTGAGGCCTCTAGTAATCTTAACAGTTCACATGCCATCTTACCTACTTTATCAGGCCCTGGCCATAGCCTCTCTGGTCACACCAGTAATATTTCACCTTCTGTCAGATCGCCATCCGGTGACAATATCTCAGTAGTCTCTAATTCATCACATATTGCACCCATCAACTCCTTTTTGGTGCATGACCTATCCCCCACATGCCCTATTTCAGACCCATTGTTTTTAGTGCCCAGTCCTCCTTCAGCTCCTCCCCAATAAGAAAGCTCACAGGCAAGGCTGTAGAGGAGGATGAACCAGGTGAAAAACCATATCCTCAAAAATACCGCAGACTGTAAAAATATTTAATTTATCTTCTCACATCTTATCCAATGCTGATACTACACTTCTCAGTCATGGAGTCAATTTTGATCCTACCAATAAGCCCAACCCCTTTTTGTTATTTAAAGATCTAAATAAATTCATTCGTAACCTCACACTAAAAAGGTATTGCCACATCAATCAAGAAAAAGTTCAGATCGGGTCAAATTCTGACCCCACAGATACTGTCTCCATGTCTCCCATTAGCCCCTTTGAATTCAGTTTTGATACAGACATCCTAAACACCTTGGATGTCTTATCCCAGGATGATGACACACTTGCTCTTTTCACACAACATCTAGCCACCACCCCTCCCATAGCCCACTTTTTGCTCAGATCCAAGTCGGTTTTCTATCCAACTCAAGCTAAAGGCCCCTATTTGGACAGTTCCTACAGGGTGGTATTTTCCAATCTCAAAAGACTATGCCAAACATCTTCTTCCACCACTCCCAAAAATACTAACCTTTCTCCATCTGAAATTTCAGCTCTGAAAAAACAAATGGATAATCCAGATCTAATAATAAAATCAGCTGACAAGGGAGGAGGAATAGTGCTTCAGAATAGGGATGATTACACCACCGAAGCCTATAGACTCCTCTCTGATGCCACCACTTACATTAAACTTCCTACGGACCCCCCACTAGAACTTTTGCACTGGATGCTGATACTCTAGTTCAATCTGCACTTGAGGAAGGTGTCAACAAAATGGAAGCTTCCTTTCTCTGTAGGGATTTCTACCAAATTCCCTAGTTTTATCACCTCCCCAAGGTGCATAAGAACTCCAGGAAGACCAATAGTGACGGCTATGGATAGTGTCACTACGGGCTTCAGTCAATATATTTTTGCAGCCTTTAGTACATCAGCTCCATTCCTACATCAGAGATGGCACACATCTTTTGGAACTCCCGTCTCCTTATAGGTGGGAATCTACTTATGTGTAGCTATCACTGGATGTAAATTCCCTGTACACGTCCATCAAATTTTTCGTTATTACAATAGTAATGAATTTAAACAAATCCGAAAAAACGTATCATAATTTTGGAGGATGTTCGAATTTGAAAAGTTTTCTAATCTAATTCGAGTAGTTTTTGAATCAAGTAAAATAGAATGGAAAATCAATAGAATAGAAAAGAATAGAATAGAATATAATAAAGTAAAACAGAATATATAATTAAAGAATAGAAAACATAGAATAGAAAAAAGGGATAGAATATAGAATAAAATAGGGTAAAACAGAACAAAATAGAATAGAAAATAAAGGAATAGAATAGATTAAAAATAGAATAGAATACAACAAAGTAATATGGGACTTCTATCATAACCAACCAAGCACTAAAGGAGGCATCTCTCGACTATATAATGCCTTACAAGCAGATAACCCAGTAAGAAATGCGCAAGCCATTCAAAATTGGGAAAGAGACCTGAGAAAGAACTTCTCAGAACACCAATGGGTTTCAGCAATACAATACAGCCTAGAGGCGTCACATTGTGTACTTCACTGGGAAAATTTCTTTAAAATCCTCTATAGATGGTATCTAACTCCTGCTAGATTAAACCGCATCCACACTCATACCAACCCAGAGTGCTGGCGAAATTGCGGTCAAAGAGGTCACATCTTGCATATACTATGGCAATGCCCTTCTGTGACCAGTTTTTGGCAAGCAACCTTTAGGCTTATATCTACAATCACAGGTAGCTCCACTCAACCCTCCCCAGATCTAGCATTACTAAACCTGACCTCAGAAAGCTTCCCCCCCAAAAACTAGAAAGGTAGTAATACACATTTTATATGCAGCTAGACTGACCATCATGAGTAAATGGAGGAAGGACTTAAGTCCAAACATAGAAGAAGTCATCTCTAGAACCAAACTGCAATGTTCTTACGAACACGCATTTGCCAAAGCTCACAATTCCACCAAAAAGTTTCTAAACAATTGGGAGTGCTGAATTAAAAATTATCCACTGAAATGAGCCCAAAATGCAGATACTAAATACGCGTAACAAAAGTAGGATTGGTATGGACGTATTGTTATAGTTATGGTTACTTTTACTGTACGGTTAGCGTTATTACGGCTTCAATTATACTCATAAGTTACAGTCAGCATAGTCTGCTGATATTTCTAGTTGCATAAATAATATTGTCTATCAATATATACTATACAACCCTGTAACCAATGATCATTCAATACGAAATAGCCACTATCTGACCATATTACATAAATTGACAACCCAAACCTGACCACAGTGAGTACCCATTTGGGGTGGCAGGCACTTTCTAGTGAGAGTATGGAAGCCAAACTTCACCACACGGTATAAATAATGGACCTTCATGTCCAATAAGGAAATATATGAATGATTATTGCTAGTTACCCTCTCTACCTTTGATGAGATAGCTACTATATATCTCTAATGTATTCTCTGAAATGTATATGTTGGATTTTCAACTCAACTCTGTAACAAAGCATAAGCTGTAATGTCCTTTAAATTTAATAAAAATTGAAATTTAAAAAAAAAAAAATAGAATAGAATAAAATAGAAATAATGCAACCATCTTTTGAAATTTGAATTTTGAATATAATAAATTAGAATTTGAATAGAATAGAATAAAAAAGAATAGAATCGAAAAGAATAGAATAGACTAAACAACAAAAAATAATAGACAGAATATAATATAACCACTTTCCGAAATCAAATTTCAAATAGAATAAATTTGAATTTGAATAGAAAAGAATAGAATAGAATAGAAAAGAATAGAATATAAAATAGAAGAATAAAACAGAAAAAAAACAATAGAATATGGTGGATTTGGAAGAACATACCCATCTTCCAAAATCTGATTTCGAATGGAATTCTATTTGAATGCAATTTAAATTGAATTCAAATAGAATTTGATTTGGATTTGAATGGAATTCCAAAAATTTGAATTGATTTGAATAAACAGATTATGAAAATGAATTAAACAAATTTAACTAATTTAAACAAATGTATGTAAATAAAGAATCAAAACAAAACTTTTTTTTGTTCTGCACAAATCTAAATAAAATAACATACAGATTTATAATCTGTGGGATTACAGATTTATAATCTGTGAGATTACATTATATGTTTGGACTGTGTCCAACAGACCCTACTTAGCTAATTTGCCAGAATATAATTGTACAAACTTAGCAGAGTACACAAAACATAATTGTATGTAGCACACAGTCCATTAAAAACAGTGCAACCAAACATTACCCCACCTCTCAGTACAAAATACACACAAGTACAGATCTTCTTACTCCTTCCCTAAAGTCCACTTACCAGATCTCAGATACCGTGGCAGTGGACAGTGAAGTATTCCCCTTGTCTGTATCATGTGGCATGTGACTCCACTATATCAGAGATGAGGAGGAGCTTAGGGAAGGATCCTTGACTCTATACTGACATGGTCTCCAAGGTCTGACAGATGGAACAGGCCAGCGGCTGAAATGCAAGTGGCACTGCAACAATGAAACTTAAAAAGAAATTAGATTGTCACACTATTGACACCCAGAGCACATCGCAAGAGATGTATGCACATGCTATGAGTGCCCAGTGCTAGAGGCACATGATGCTGGCAGGGCATGGGCTTTTTTGCTCAGGCTAGTGGTTTTTAAAAGGAAAATAACTGTAGACTTTGCACATCATTTATTTTTATGCACCAGAAATGTATTAGCTGATTTAAACTGAGCACTTAAGTGGGTTTTAAAGTATTTATTAGTGGGTATTCCAGGAGACATTGTTTTTGTATTCTGCTAAATTGTTAGTTTATGGTCAAGTTATTAACTGAGTAAGACCTGTTTGACATGCAGTATATTCATTGAGAAGTATATATAAAGTTTGCATATATGTATTTATTTAGAATGTTTTTAAGAGGAATATAACAAAAGAGTATACATTTCATTATATCCCTATAGAATTGTTATATTATGATTTCATTGGTTCACCATTAATCACCTTAGGCATTTTCCCATTATAGCAAAATGTACACAAGGCATCATTAGAAAGCATGAGGCATACAATAAATTGCTATATTGGGATACCTTCACTTTAGCAATTAACAACAACCAATAAAGAACATTTGTAAGGTTGGTGTGTTTAATACTTATTTACTCTATTTACAAAAACTATAATTTAAATAAACTAGCAGAGTTTTAGCAATTTTCTCAACCCATTGTTGTGGCTTTCTTTATTATTCTTGCTGATAATACTGTTGAACAAAAGAGAATATATCTTTGCTTTTATCTTCACTAAAAATATAATGTACACTATATTACTATATAAAGTATTGGGACACCCACCTTTACATGCACATGAACTTTAATGGCATCCCAGTCTTAGCCTCTAGGGTGCAATATTGAGTTGGCCACCCTTTGCAGCAATAACAGCTTGAACTCTTCTGGAAAGGCTATCCAAAAGGTTTATGAGCGTGCCTCTGGGAATGTTTGACCATTCTTCCACAAGCGGGGTTGTTTTTCAGGGGTTGGGTTTGGCCCCTTAGTTCCAGTGAAGGGAACTCTTAAGGCATCAGCATACCAAGACATTTTGAATATTGTTATGCTCCCAACTTTGTAGGGATGTTTGGGGATGGCCCCTTCCTTTTCCAACATGACTGCGCACCAGTGAACAAAGCAAGGTCCGTAAAGACATGGATGAGCAAGTTTGGGGTGGACAAACTTGACTTGCCTGCACAGAGTGCTGACCTCAACCTGATAGAATACCTTTGGGATAAATTAGTGCAGAGACTGCGAGCCAGGCCTTCTCGTCCAACATCAGTGCCTGACCTCACAAATGCACTTCAGGAAGAATAGTCAAACTTTCCCATAGATACACTCCTAAACCTTGTGGACAGCCTTCCCATAAGAGTTGAAGCTGTTATAGCTGCAAAGGGTGAGCCAACTCAATATTGAACTCTATGGACTAAGACTGGACTGGGATGACATTAAAGTTCATGTGCGTGAAAAGGCAGGCGTCCCAATAATTTTGGTAATATAGTGTATATAAAAAAGTTTTAGGATTTCTCAAAAAACAGCAAATCCCAGTGTTACCTTTTTATTGTGCTCTTGTTTTAAACTGTGTAGGAAGGAACCTAAATTTACTCAAGTGATTACTTGTAGAGAAATAGAGCCTAAACAGTTATAGGCAAATCTCTGCTATGACAAAGATGTCGAGACTGAAGAAAACAAGGAAAAAGTCAGATACAAAGTAGTAGGTGATAGGAAAGTGTAGAAAAGAGCCAGAGTAGCCCAAAAGTAAGAGAAAAACACAACATAAGAAAACCATAGGATCAAATCTGACTAGATTTGCAAGAATGGTCTGATTTGTGAGTGTATGTAGGCAAAGGATAAACCATGGCCATCCAGACACACATTTAGGACTTCTGCTGTTATACAGTATAAGCTGCTCTCACTACCCAGTAGTGAACAACAGTCTTTCGCTTCTGATCCTTGACCTACCACTTACTAGCTTGGTTAAATTCCACTCTCTAGATACTCAAAATCCTTTAATAGTAAAACAAAGTCACAATCAAATAAATTATGCACTGTGGCAATATAGCAAGAAGTATGTACTTGTTTGAGGCCTTGTGATGAGGAACATTTAAAATCAAATACATTCCTTTAAAAAAAGCAACCAAATTTAACAACATGGAGAATTTCATATTGAACAACATTAAACCTTTCATCTTATAATAATAAAGTTACATTTATGGCAAGACTCCTGCTAACAAGTATGGCTAATTGTATTCTTGAACTAGTGCAGTTTGCCATTTAGATGACCTCTTGTCTATTTTGTGAAATCCTTTTGTAAAATGTATTGAGGTTGTGTCAGGAGGTATCATCAACCCAAGATTTTTTTTGCAAACGTGTGAACGGATTAGAGCTGAGAATTCTGTATTACATGGCAGGTTTACCATCTCCCCATGATATGAATCGTTTTATCCCCACTACTACCAGTGACAACTGCCACAAGATCATTTGCAACATATTCCTGCCTGCTGCAGAATTCAAATCTATGTTATCTCAAAAAGATCTATAATGGGAAAATCTATGATTACAGATGATTTTTTAAGCCATCAAATGTATACAAATAGTGAATCAGGCCAGACTTAACCACATTTTAAAATGTACAGCCCTGGCCAAAAGTTTTGAGAATGACACAAATAATCATTTTTACAAAGTCTGCTGCATCAGTGTATTTAGATCTTTTTGTTAGATGTTACTATGGTATACTGAAGTATAATTACAAACATTTTGTACGTGTCAAAGGCTTATATTGACAATTATATTAAATTTATGCAAAAAGTAAAGACCTCTGCAATTCACCCTGGTATGCTTTCAATCAACTTCTGGGCCACATCCTGTCTGATGGCAGCCCATCCTTGCATAATCATTGCTTGAAGTTTGTCAGAATATTAATTTTTTTTGTTCTCTTGAGGATTGACCATAAGTTCTCAATGGGATTAAGGTCTGGGGAGTTTTCTGGCCATGGACACAACATTTTGATGTTCCCCAAGCCACTTAGTTATCACTTCATGGCAAGGCACTACATCATGCTGGAAAAGGCATTGTTCATAACCAAACTGTTCATGGAAGTTTGGGAGAAGTTGCTCTCGGAGGATGTTTTTGTACCATCCTTTATTCATGACTGTGTTCTTAGGCAAAATTGTAAGTGATCCCACTCCCTTCACTGCAAAGCAACCCCACACAAGAATGGCCTCAGGGTGGTTTACTGTTGACATGACACAGAACTGATGGCAGCACTCACCTTTTCTTCTCCAGACAACGCTTTTTTCAGACTGTATTAAACCTCTTGTTGGGATTTTAAAGGTAATTGTGCAAAAGGAGAACAAATTATATTCATAAAAAACATATTCTTTATTCTTTCTTTTGTTAAAAGATTTATAAAAACACAACACACATAGTGTCCAAAAACATGTGTACATATGGATTACAGTACATAGTATAAAGGCTGTTATGAATATTCCTGAGATGGTATTCCCTAACTACTTGCTTTGACACCCTAGGTGTGCCAGTGGCTTCCAGTAGATTGGGATATCCAATGCATTTTTAAATATGAATATCAAACAATTTCTTCTTCAGGGATAATACCATTTCTGAAATAAAAAATATAGATTGTATACTAGTATCTAACATATTTGAATATACTTTTACTGCAAAAAGAGCAAGTACCATGCAGAAAAAGCTTTGTATATAACACTTACAATCTAGTACTTATTTGGTAAAAGCACCCTCTTTGCCAGCTAGCGAAACACCCACTTAACAGTGTAAAATTGCACTTCATGCTATGCTAGGACTGCAGGAAAAAGCACCCAATGAACAGTGCCAATCATATGTTCTATTGGGTCTATAGAAGAAAGGAAAAAACAAACAAGATGGTCGCCATGATGACAACATCCGGAGACCGGAAGTGCAGCCATATAGAGGACAAATACCACTGGCACAGTGTATCCCCTAGAGCTAAGATGGAGGAGAAATTCTCCCCATCTGCCCATATTAGGGGAGAACGATAGAGGCCCCTCACAAGCGGGCATAGCTTGAATGCTCACTGACAGAGGAGGTTCCATAGGCAGAGGGTGCTTGAACCATTACAAAAAATTGACAACAGTTAGACAATTAGTCTGCACAAATGAAAGTAATACGGAAAATAGTATTCCAAATCTACAATTATAAGATTAGTGAAAAACCCAACAGTGTGATATCTCTGTCCTATGTTCTTGGAAGTTTGTGAGATGTTGCTCTTGGAGGATGTTTTTTTTACCATTCTTTATTCGTCGCTGTGTTCTTAGGCAAAATTGGGAGTGAGCCCACTCTCTTCACTGAGAAGTAACCCCACACATGAATGGTCTCAGGATGGTTTACTGTTGGCGTGTCACGGGACTGATGGCAGCATTAACCTTTTCTTCTCCAGACAAGTTTTTTTTCAGATGCCCCAAACAATTGGAAAGGGGATTCATCAGAGAAAATTACTTTGCCCAGTCTTCAGCAGTCCAATCCCTGTATCTTTTGCAGAATATCAATAGTAATGCTGACTGCACGTGTTTACTTGCAGGTAACCATGGTTAGCAGAGGAAGAACTATGATTTCAAGCACCACCCTCCTATTAAAGCTTCCAGTCTGTTTTTCTAACTCAATCAGCATTACAGCATGATGTAAAGCCTTGTCCTTGTCAACACTGACACCAGTGTTAATGAGAAAGCCACTGACATTATGTCAGCTGGTCCTTTTGTGGCAGGGCTGAAAAGTAGTGGAAATGTTTTTTTAGGGGATTACGTTTATTTTCATGGCAAATAGGGACTTGCAATTAATTGCAATTCATCTGATCACTCGTAACATTCTGGAGTATATGCAAATTTCCATCATAAAAAGGGGGAGCAAACTTTGTGAAAATTTATATTTGTGCCATTCTCAAAACTTTTGGCCAGGACTGTATTAAATTACAATATATTACAATGTATTGATTTGCTGAAATATGTTGCATAAAACTTTCCAATTAAAAACTTTGAAATGTAACCACTAGAGTTGAGCGAACCTCTGGAAGTTCGGGTTCTGCTGGTTCGGCCGAACTTCGGGACAAAGTCGGAACCCGAACGATCGCACAGACACTGAACCCCATTGAAATCAATGGGGACCCGAACTTTTAGGCACAAAAATGGCTGTAACAAAGTCCTGGAAAGCCCTAGAGGGCTGCAAAAGGAAGGAAATGGGGGTAAGGGTGGGACAAGTGACCTACAAAGAAATGGGGACAGGGAAATAACTTTAAATATTTTTAAAAAAATAAAAACATAAAAAATTCAAAAATGGAGGTGAATGTGGATCATCTTCAAACTGTGTCTGAAAAGTATTAATTAACGGTAGAAGCCATATAACTGTTCTAAAATCATCTTCAAACTAGGGCGAGTGCCCTAAAAAAAAATGGGGATAGGGAAAATAAATTAAAATCAAATAAAAAAATGGGAAGGGGGTGGATGTGGAGTAGGAGCCTAGAGGTTGACTAGGCCGTGACCGTGGCAGTGTAGGTGGAAGTGGCGGTGGTAGAGGAGTAGGAGGAGGTAGCCAACATGGTTTTTTTTTGTATTGAGGCCTATTCAAAAAAAGAAGTATATGAATGGCTGTGTGAGTCCCGTCTAAATGTTTATTCTGCACAAGGTACAGACAAGTCTTGTGGGATCCATGCCTGATTCATTTTAATAAAGTTAAGCTTGTCCACATTGGATGTGGACAAGCGGCTCCGCTTGTCTGTGATAACGCCCCCCTGCCGTGCTAAACACACGTTCCGACAATACACTGGCTGCAGGGCAGGCCAGCACCTCCAAGGCATAAAGGGCAAGCTCAGGCCATGTGGC
>BLSH010437506.1:272017-282795 GCA_018402905.1 Glandirana rugosa
GCATTGTTTGAAAACCCACAGGCCCCGTGCCTGGGCCTGGGCCTGTAAAGTTTTTAGCAAGCCCAAGCCAGGCCCCAAGACGATAAAATGAGGTGCACAACTCTTCTACGTCCCGTCGGTTAGTTGTTCGCAAAGTGACCAAACGGGAATCTTCGGGAGTGTCGGTACGGATGATTACCGTACCGACACTAACCGGTCACGTAGTACACTGGGTCGGAGAAATATTCGACCTCAGTGCATCACGACGTCAGTGTACGAGAACCCAATCACATCCCTTTCCTTCGACTGCCGCCCTCCCTCTCTTATCTCTGTATTGATTGGCTGCCCTGCATCTTCTCAACACGTGGAGTAAAATAGCAGAACCCCGGACCGAACCCGAACGATTTTTGAAATGTCCGGGTCCGGGTCCGTGCCCCGGACACCCAAAAGTTTGTTACGGACGCGAACGTTACAGTCCGGGTTCGCTCAACACTAGTAACCACTTCAATACAGGGCACTTTTATACCCTTCCTGCCCAGACCAATTTTCAGCTTTCAGTGCTCTCATACTTTAAACGACAACTACTCAAACATGCTACACTGTACCCAAACAACATTTTTATATTTTTTCACACACAAATAGAGTTTTCTTTTGGTGGTATTTATTCATGACTGGGTTGTTATTTTTGCGATATAAGTGAAATAAGAGTGAAAATTTTGAAAAAGAACACTTTTTTTAGTTTCTATTATAAAATTTTGCAAATAGGTCATTTTTGTCCATATATTTGGGCCAAAAATTTACACTGCTACACATCTTTGGTAAAAATAACCTAAATTCGTGTATATATTTTAGAATGTGTGAAAGTTATAGAGTCTACAAACTATAGTACCAATCACTGAAAATTGATCACATGATGTACTGACTGCCTATCTCATTTCTCGAGGCCCTGAAATGTCAGGACAGTACAAATATCCCCCAAATGACTCCTTTTTGGAAAGTAGACAGCCCAGGGTATTAGTTAGGAAAGAGACATGGTGCGTTTTTGTAATTTTTTTCCCACAATTCTTGGGAAAATTAAGAAAGTATATTTTTTTTCATAAAGCTGTCATATTATTATTATCAAATTATTTCTCACACACGACATAGGCATACTTGCAATTACACCCCAAAACACATTTTGCTATCCACATAGATAGGCTGAACCCCCCGAGTTCTGACTCGAACAGCGAACTATATTGAAGTCTATGGGAGCTGACAACGAAAAATCAAAAGAGCTTATTTTGAAGGCTTATATGCAAGTAATTGAACATAAAAGGGGTATGGGTATGGAAAAATGTTATCATTTTTAAAAGGAGCAGTGATTTTAATGATGCTTAAAGTGCAACAATAAAGAGGGGGAGTGGCCTGCAAGGAGCGAGGATGGACGCACAGCCGGGGATCTCCAGAGGATTTATAGCTATCCACAGGCATCCTTATGCCTGCATCTCAGATAAACTAGCCCACACCCTGCATCCATCTCCCGGACACCTCAGCAGCTCACCAGGCCAAAAATTACGTCAGATCGGGCTGTAATCGAGCCGGAGGCTTTTGCGGCCTACTCGTTCGGTGCCCGAGGACACTCATCCTCTCAGCCAGGTAGCCATCCGCCATCACAGCTGCCCCAGATCACCCAGAAACACCCATAAGAGCGGCCCCAATACAATAAAACAAATGAGAACACAGCCCTCACACTCTACTCACAAGAGGCCTACTCACAGCTCACTGAAGTCAGCTGCGGCCTCCAACTTGACACCGGAGGCCTAAATCCACAAATATCCAAGCCTCTGAGGGACTAACCACAGCCAGGATTCTCTTTACATCACCCTCATACAATACTATGATCTAACAAAACAAAGTGCCTCCACATCACCCCATACACAATAAAAACCTTGCAGCAAAGTGATCGGCAGCCATATTGGTACACCCACTCTCCTCATGGTTAGCACCTGACAGGGATGGCACCCTAAAACAATAACCCTGAAGTGGTGTGACCGGATCCCGAATGAAATGGCTGCATGTTAACACCGCTCTGATCGACGGCGACACCCAGGGCTCAACCAACCAGGTGAACAACCCCAATCAGGCAGAGATCGACATCGACAATCACAGGCCCATTGGACAATGTCCAAAAGGAGACAAGAGAAATCTGCCCCGTGTAAGCTGACTGAATTCTACCCACCACCGAATAGGCCACCTCTCCAAGATGGCGACAGAGGACTGTCAGTAACTACACGCGACCATATAGCTGAAGCATCGCGGACACATTCTGCTCTACTCTCACCTAGCTATCCTAACACTACAGGACCGGCATCAGCTACATCCACCCCATCTTCCAGCCCAGCCAAATCAAAGCTGAAGCTTTCACAGGCGGAAGACTATAGACCTGAGGTAGGCCCATTCATGCACTCACCTCAAGCCAATATGACACCCAATTTTATTGCAGTATTTCCTACCACAAACCAGCCTGTGCTGGATACCACTCTAAAGGACATGCTCATGGCAGTACAGAGCTCAATCCACACAGTGATAAGCAACATGATGAAACACTTTACTTCCGAAATATCATACATGGGGGGCAGGGTCTAAAACATAGAGACTAAAATGAGTGAAATTACCCGATCATTTAATGATATGGTGGACATGCACAGTGAGGAATCAGAAAACATGCAATGGATGCAATCTAAGTTAGCGGAATTAGAAGACCATTCCAGGAGGAACAATGTCAAGTTTACAGGAATCCCAGAAAATATCCAACCTCATTATAGATAGAATACATTGCCTACCAAAACTGACACACCTGCCAGATACTGTGCCCCAAGACACCATAGCTCGCATACATTTTTACCACACAAAAGAGAAGTTTATGAGAGCTGCAAGAAACACTGCTAACTATCCTCAGATGTATGCTAATTTCTCATTCTTTGACGACTTTTCTAAATACACCATGCTTCAACGCAAAAACTTGGCGACCATCACAAAACCTCTCCGTAATCACCAAATCCCCTATAAATGATACCACATTCACAATCCGTTCACTAGATGAAGGATTAGCAATGCTGAGACATTGGAATATCCTGGAACCGCTAGAACAAAGAAATCAACACCAGCCACGTCGCAATACTGATGACAACTGAGAGGGAACAGACCTCCCAGATGATATGACCACCTGAAACGTCAAACTAAGCATAATCTTTCAATGCCCTGGCATGCCTGCCAGTGATCATCCTGGAAGTTACATACCCCGTTTATTTGTCGCAGTAATTACCGCTCAGGAAGAATACTGCCTTTTTATTGTTCTCTGAAAGTTTAGATTTTTAAGTCTAACCAGTTTGAACGACTTATTATTGCCTACCTTGATCTTCATTCTTTCTTCTTTTTTGTTTCTTCTTCTTAAGCTACAACGTCAAGAAGACACAATCCAAATCTACAGACATTCCAACTGCTGCAGACGCATAGACCAAACTACAGAACTGTAAGTCTTTACATCAGCTGAATACCTATAGAACAACCTCATATTTACCCCTCCGGGCCCTGTGTAGGCACAGAAGGGTAAATAGAAACTCTCAACCGTACACCTAACAATAACGCCAGACCTTTGTCAACGTAACACTATACCTTTCAAAATCTCTTCAATTAATATAAAGGGCCCAAACCACCCGGGGAAAAGGTACTCCCTGTGGAAAGAGGTGCAGAATCTGAAATGTGACATACTATGTCTCCAGGAGACACATTTCAGCCAATCGCAAATGCCGTCCATGTCACACAAGAACTTCCCTCAGATATTTACAGCAAATGCCCCCAATAAGACCAAAGGAGTACTAATAGCTATCAAAAACACTATAACCTTTAAACTACTAAACGCCATCATGGATACGCAAGGGGGGTACTTAATGCTAATTTGTGAGATCAACAACTCAACATACAGGTTGGTGAAAAATTTCGCCCCAAATACAGGCCAATTCAAATTTCTTAAAGTATAGAAAAAAGGGGCAAAAATACAGCAAGGTTGAACCATCATTTGTGGCAATTTTAATTTGGTCCCGAACCCTTCAATAGACATCAAAGGACAAAAGCCAAAGAAATCTCATTCTCCTGAACTGCTGTCCTTCCTACACTCACGTGACTTATATGACATATGGAGATGTCAACACTCCACAGAGAGGGACTTCCCATTCTTTTCAAAACCCCATCTCACCTACTCTAGGATAGACTTATTCATAGGAGATAAGCAACTGCTACAAGACATGCTTCAATAGGAAATCCATATCTTGGTCGGATCATGCACCCATCTCATTGACCCTGGGTGAAAAACTTGACGGAACAACCTTCTCCAATTGGAGAAATGATCCACACCTAATATCAATGCCTTCTAACAAAGCTCAAATCCAAGACCACTTAAGAGACTTCTTCAGCATCAATGAGAACTCTGTCAAATGCCCATTCACAATCTGGGCTTCTCATAAAGCTTACCTTAGAGGGATTCTAATTAAGATGAGTTCACATTCAAAATGCCAGAGGATGCATCGGTTAACTGAACTGCTTGACATTATAAAAACACTAGAAACCCAAAAACAAACAAAAAGCCAAACCGTACACTCAGTGATAAACTGACCCAAGCCAGGAGTGACCTCAGATCACTTCTCATCACTAAACATGCCAAGCTACTCTTAAAAATGAAAACTAATTTTTACACTCACGGTAATAAAGCTGGTAAGCTGATGGCTTCAATGATCAAAAAATGCAGACTAAAACAAAAAATACCATACTTGATGCACCCGACGGAAAACACTAAAATGTACCACCCTGGCGACATTTCAAATGCTTTCAAAACCTATTATGTATCACTATACAATCTAAAAGTTACCCCCTCGGTGTTACAACCATCTGACATGAAAATCAAACACTTTCTAGAAGCCGTCAGCTTACCCAAGCTAACAGAACACCAACTTGAGACACTTAATGCCCCGATCACTACAAAAGAGATAAAGTCATCACCTCACTCCCCAATGGGAAGGCCCCAGGGCCAGGCGGCTTTACAGCCGAATACTATAAAACCTTTGCAAACATCAACACTGCTGCGTCCACAAGTGATTTTCCAGTAGAAATGCTATCAGCAGATATCATAATCCTACCAAAACCAGGGAAGGAGCCGGTTTTACCACCAAATTTTAGGCACATATCATCATTGAATTCTCTCAGGAATTACATTAGCTGACCAAATACACAAGATCACGCTATTTGCAGACAACATCATTCTCACCCTAACTGAACAGGCTTCTTCCCTACCAGCGGTATATGATATTAAATTACTTCAATGCATGTTCCTTCTATAAGATTAATGATACCAAATCGAACATTCTAAATGTGAGAGTGCTCAACTCTATTAAGACAAAACTACAATCAAACATTCCATATCAGTGGGTCAAATCATCAACGCTGTACTTAGGCATTTCCCTAACCACAACAACAAATGCATTATTCAAACACAACTACAAACCCTTTTTGCACAACTGTAGGCAAGAATTGCAACAAATTAACAATCAACACCTCTCATGGGCAGGCAGAATAGCGGCCTTTAAGATGATCACACTCCCTAGACTTTTGTACATCTAAAGAACAGTCATAATAGTTGTTCCCGACAGTTTTTTCAAGACCCTACAACAAAATGATAAAATCGTATATTTGGTCCAATGACAAGCCAAGATGCTCATACTCAATTACTATCAAACATAAAAGAGCAGGAGGTATGGGATTACCAGATGTCAAAGACTATTACATTGCAGTATTACTAAATCAAGTCAGGCACTGGTTCTCCGACACTTTCGAAAAACAGTGGAGGCACTTGGAGCAATATTTTGTACCCAAAGGAGATCTGAGTACTCTGTTAGCCAGCGGGATACCCAGTTGCTCCTACATAACGAAACACCCAGTTATTACAGCAACACTCAATGCATTGAAATGTTTTACCTCTAACTTAAACGCAGCAACGACAGATACATTGGTGGTTCCAAAACTGGAAATTTTCCAATTTATCATCCCGGACCTATCCTTAAATCAGTGGTTCCCCCTTAAACAGAAGCTCCTGACTGGCAATAAACTTCCCCCATTTCAAACACTTATGGACAGTCATAAAATACCAAAAAGCAGCATATTTACATATAAACAATTAGCCTTGTATCTTATGAAAAACCCCAGCCCTACTACCCACCTACCGAGGGAAGCATGGGACTTCTTATCCTCACACTCAAAATCACTCAAGGGCATTTCACTGATATACGGACTACTACATGAGAAGAACACATTCAATAAAAATGCGGCACTCATAAGATGGGAAAAAGACATGCAGGCAACATTCACTGACAAACAATGGCAACAAGCCATACTCCACAACCAAAAAGCCTCCAAGAGCACTAACTACTGGGAACTTTCTCAAAAGTTCCACCTTAGGTGGTACCTATCCCCGGTTCAATTACATAAATTCGTAAACCTGGACGATGACAAATGCTGGCAAGGCTGCTCACTAACGGGCTCCTTAAAGCATGTAGTTTTGGACTACCACCATATTTACCCCTTCTGGCAAAAGATCTTTTCCTTTATATCAGAACTTACAGGTATAATAACAACACCCTCACTACCACTGGCAATCCTGAGCTTAGGTATTACAGCATTCCCACATAACCTGCGAACCATAGTTATGCACATCCTATTTACTGCTAGGCTCATGATAACTAGGAAATGGAAACAATCCAGCATACCTAATATCACTGATGTTAAAATGCACCCTGCTCTGGTTTCTAAATATGAACACTGCGTGGCCCTCAAAACAGATTCACTCATAAAATATAAGCAAAACTGGGCACAGTGGTTGCGCATCCAACAAAAACATGAATAAACAAAAGAACACCAATATGTCTGTAGGGATATGAAACCACTGTTCTTTATTCTATTGGTCTTCTAATCCACTAGGTACATGCTACACGCTATGCATCTGCACATACTTTCACTACTCTAGCCTCGTATACTATAGCTCCTTATTGATAATATTACCGTTGATCAATGCTAAGATACAATACAAGAGCAACTACCCATTGAACTATTACCATCACCATTATGGTCCTGGGGGCTGAAGGCGAGAAGGGGAATGCTACAAATCCCCCCCAGGCACAGTTTGCAGCTATCGGGGTGCTTGGAGGGGAAGTAGCATTCTCAATGAAGTAACATATACTGCTCCAATCTATGTATGATTGTTTCAACTGAAAATGTTTTATGTGCGCTAAAATACGTAAGCAGCAATGTAACACTAATATCAACCATATTTTAGCGTCTTACATCTAAATTGTATACCTTTTGTTTGTATACGAAAAACCTTTCAATAAAGAAATATTTGAAAAAAAAAAGTGCAACAATAAAAATGAAAAATGTATTTAAATATAGTGCCTGGGACGGGTCCCCTTAGTCTGTCTGTAAGGTGGCATATCTATAAAATGTATAGAACATGCTGCAGCAAAAATGAAATTTCTAAAGAAAAAACAAGTCAAATCACATTTAAATTGACTCACAGTGGCAATTGCCAGCATCTGACTATTAAAAAAAAAATAAAGAAAAAAAAAAGCCAAAATGTTTAAAAAAAATGGTGCAGAGCCCCCCAAAATCCATACCAGACCCTTATCTGAGTATGCAGCCTGTCGGATCAGGAATGGGGGATGAACAAGCCCCCAGATTCTGGCCCCCCATGTGAATGAGCATGGGGTTCACAGTACCCCTACCCATTCACCAAAAAAGGGTCAAAAAGTAATAAAAACACAGATGTAACACAATGTAAATTCATCATCAATCACGATGCCGCCACACCACTGGAAAATGAAAAAGAAAAAAAAATGACTAAGCACTCATTGACCACTGACCACCACATGCTTCCTCCACCATTTGAAAGGCATTATATAGGCAAAGGCGGGGCCACCTGGCGACGTCACCTGGTGGCACCACCCCCTTGTGACATCACTGACCCAGCTGCACTGTTCCATGATGTGATGTGACATCTATTTTTTTATTCAGCTGTCAGTAGAGAAGCCCATTGACAGCTGATGACTCATCAGTTGATAAGGGGCCACGGCCGGCTTCCCAGCCCCTCTCCTTAACTAGCTTTTACTGCTCCCTGATTGGACAAAACAGATTGGAGTGTTCCTCGAATAGAGCGAACAGCCAATGTTCAGCTTGAACTCATGCTCAGGCCGAACCATTTGCCCAACACTACTACTCATCCTGAGTATGGCGATACCACATGTGTGAGACTTTTACACAGCCTGGCTACATGCAGAGGCTCAACATTCAAGTAGCACCTTCAGGAGTTCCAGGAGCATAAAGTACACATCTAATTTCCTGACTGCCTATCATGCTTTTGAAGGCCCTACAGCACCAAGACAATGGAAAGGCCCACAAAATGACCCCATTTTGGTAAGAAAACACAACAACATATATTCTATGAGACATTATGAATTTTTTGAACATGTAATTTTTTTCCACACGTTTTTGAAAAATATGGAAAAAAAATGAAAACCTATTTTTTTTTTACACAAAGTTGTCAATTTATAAGATACAGTATTTCTAACACATAGCAAAAATTACGCCCCAAAATACATTCTTCTACACCTTTTGATTATGGCGATGTCACATGTGAGACTTTTACACAGCCTGGCCACATACAGAGGCCCAACATCCAAGTAGCACTTTCAGCCATTCTAGGGGCATACATTATACATTTCATTTCCCGACTACCTATCACATTTTTTAAGGCCCTGGATCACCAGGACAGTGTAATTATGCAGAAAATGACCCATTTTGGAAAGCGAACACACATGTAATTTTTTTTCCACAGGTTTTTGGAAAATGTGGAAAGAAAATTAAAACTTTTTTTTTACACAAATTGTCAAATTTATAAGATATTTCTAAAACGCAGCATGGAAATAGCAAGAATTACACCCCAAAAATACATTCTGCTACTTCTTCTGAATGTGGAGATACCATATGTGTAAGACATTTTCACAGCCTAGCCACTGTGAGGGATTAGCTCAATGGGGATCACCTTCCCTGGAAAAAAGGTATTTCAAACAGTAGGTTTTCTTAAAATCTGACTTGTAGCCAGGTTTATTTAAAAAGGTTGCAGGTAAATCAAATAAACAAAACAGAAAATAAATCCTTGCCATCCAGGCACTAACTAAACAGTTTAAGTTATCCTAACTCATAGGTGAAGGGCTTCTCCCAGGCTTGGTGGCTCCTGAGTCCCAGGTAAGAGCCAACCTCTGCTCACTTCCTGATTATTTATACCACCTGCTGGTGGACACCAGTGGACCGCAGAATCTTGTCCGGATCCAACCCTGCCAAGGTGGCTGGTAAAACACAGACCGGATTTCACCTTGGTTCACTGCAAATGAATGTGTCAGGATCTGTGTCCTTGCTTGGGTCACCTGCTGGTGGCAGTGTTTGGAAAACCAAATGGTGTAGTTCTGGTGGCCACCAGCGGGTGTCTCCCAGGAGATTGAGCTTACAGGTCATTAAGCTGCACCTGATGGGCCTGCTGGGTCCATATAAGCCCGCATTGTTCCCTGTCCCAATGCTTCGGTATTTTCCCTGCAAGCTGTGTCCATTCCTGAATTTGACCTGCTCTGATCCCTGATCTGCGATCCAGACCAAGAGACCTGATTCCTGAACCTGCTTCCTTGCTCTCCTTCTGCTCCCAGTACCTGGCTCCCTGTTCCCCTTATCTGGCATCCCTGTTTGCTTATTATATATGTGTGTTTTCTTTGCTTGTATTTAGTTAGTCAGATAGTTAGGTGTTTATTTTGGGGTTTGGTGTGTTTTCATCTTTTACTTGCTCATTTATGTTTGCTGGTGTTTTGGTGTTTGAAGTGTGCTATTTGTGTAATAAATATCTTCATATTTTCAACTTACACCTGGTCCTGATTCCTTTAAGTGCAGCCAACTGATCTGACCATCCCTGCTGGATACCTGCATATGGTATCCCTGACATAATACCAAAGCCATACAATCAGATCGGCTGCACCTGGGAATCAGGTCTGAGCATTGCTAACTGCTGCAAGATGCATGCTGAGGAGATTTTGTATTTCTCACTGCTTGCAACAGAAGACAGGGATTATTGTTGCCAGATTTTGAAAGAGCAGACCAGGGAGCAATTGTTGGAATGCATCCATCTGGCTCACTCTTTTGTTGATCAAGGCAGATTTTTGTTTGAAGAGATTCAGCCACTCATTCAAATTTGTGCAGAGTTGGCTTTGTCTGGTGTCCCTAGTGGTGGTGATGATTACACCCCACCTTTCAGTTTAAATCAGGTGGTTTCATTGGTTTGGTTACTGGAAGACGACTCAGCCTTTTTCTTTGAACACTACTCAGCATGTTCCCAACAGGTGCTAAGGGAGTGTATTGATTCTGTGCAATCTCTAGTCAGACAGGCAGTATGCAAAGCAGATTTTGTGCAACCTTTATTACAAGCATGGTCAAAAATATTGCACTCGGCCTCTGTCAACCTGCAACCATCCAGTCCTGTGGCCAGACACCTGGCTGCTGAAATGTCTTTTTCTCCATCGCCCATAGCAACCACAGTTGCAGCTCAATATACCCCACAACAATCCTCAACTGCTCCCTCTTTTTTACCATCCTCCTGCTCTTCTCCTCCATCAGCTGCACCCACTACTTACAGCCCTGCATCCCCATATAGAATTGCTGTGACTAAACCCAAAAAGAAA
>BLSH010437506.1:294160-315954 GCA_018402905.1 Glandirana rugosa
AGACGCGGTAGAGGGCTAAAAGCGTCAGGCGACCATGGTAATGGTTAGTAACTTCACGGAAAACTTTCTTTCGTTGTCCGTGCGATCGTTCGGGTTCCATCCGGACCCGGACCCGGACTTTGTCCCGAAGTTCGGACGGACCAGCAGAACCCGAACGTCCAGGTGTTCGCTCAACTCTATCCACCACCTTTTTTAACTTGCTTTTGAGTGTTTTGTTAAATCTATTTACACAATTCTTTCAGTGACTCAGGACATAAATGGGGTGCCTTTATCCATCAATATCTCTTTTGGAATACCCATATGACTAAATACCTGGACAAGCTCTTTGGCAATAGTTTTAGCTGAAATATTACGCAAGGGAATGGCTTAAGGATATTGCGTAGCATAGTTCAGTATTACCAGTATGTGCTGATGGCCCCGGGCAGACTTTACTACTGGTCCCACCAGATCCATGCCAATTCTTTCAAAAGGCACTTCAATGATTGGTAATGGTACCAGCGGACTGCGAAAATCGGGAGATGGCGCAGAATACTGACACTCTGGGCATGACTCACAATATTCTTTGACGTCTACAAAAGAATCTCTGGGATATTCTCTCCTTGGTCTTCTCTATACCCAGATGTCCCCCCATTATATGACCATGGGCTAAATCTAATACCATTCGGCGATAGGGTTTGGGAACCACTAGCTGCTCTACCTCCTCCTCCCCTTGCTTTTCCACCTGATACAGCAAGTTATTTTTAAGAGCCATGTAGGGAAACAATACCCCTATATTATGATCAACAGGTTCCCCATCTACCATTTTAATGTTATCTCTGGCTCTATAGAGTGTGGCGTTGTTTAGTTGTTCCGTACAAAAATGTCTTCTGACCTTTAAGTCAGGCACCACATTCTGTCCACTCTCACTATTAGAGTCAGAGATCATTTCTTGTTCATCAAACTCCAGCTGGGGGCTGTATTCCAGCTCTTCCTGCTCCCCAGCCATTACAAAAAAGTATCTTCCTCTTCCTTGGACACGCCAACAGTTTTCCTTTCAACTTGGTAATCAAAATGGTCTGGTGTGAGTTCCCTTGTTTCCTCAGCAGGGGGAGCTCTGTCCTTCTGACTCCTTTTGTTTTCCCATAAACTCCAAAAGTGGGGAAAATCTCTCCCCACTAGGGCTTCATGTAGCAGTGAGGGTACCACCCTCACTGAATGTGTCACTATGCCCCAAGGGGTATCAATCTCAACCACAGCAGTCTGGTAGTCACGTGTGTCACCATGTATGCAAATAACCTCAATGGTGTTAGGGATTTACACAATCACCTTTGACAAAATGTCACAATACTGCCACAATCTAGCAGTCGTGACTGGCTTTCCATCAACTGAAATCATACACATTTGCTTTTTCATGTGTTCCTGACAAGTTACAGTACATGTCACCTGTACAAAAATAGACATGCGTTTTTTTCAAATAAGCATTATCACATTGTATTGGTTCATCATTTAGGGAACAGTTAGCAGAAATATGACCAAACGCATGTCAGTGATAACATTTTGTTCTGTACCCAGTCCTCTAAACAGCCTCAGGGACCTCCCTGACCTATTTGGCTGGTATCCAGGTCCTGAGCCCATAGTCTCATTATTTGTACCAACAGTCTTGTCATTTTTGCCCACACCCTTGAACCCTGGAAAGGTCTTACTGGATCCTCTGGGTGATTTTTCACACTTAGAGATATTGGAGTGGGGCATGGATGGGTTAAACAAATCCTCAGCAACAGTATATCTCTCCACCAAGTCCACCAGCTGGTTTGCAGTCTTTGGGTCCCCATGTCTGACCCACTTCCTCAAAGGGGCAGAGAGTGGTCCATAACCATACACTTCACAATCTTAGGGCCCAACAAAGTCTCTGGCTGCAGCCATTTCTTGGTGAGGTGTATCAAATCAAACATTTGGGAGTGGGTGTCAGTACTGTATGACCAGTGATGCACCTGTCGAGCCCCGACTGCAATGGTGACGCCCATGCGTGCAAGCATGTCCACTTTCAGTGGAGACTTTTATTGAGATTTTTCAATCAAAACACAGACAGGTCTTAACAGCAGAAGGATTACAGAACAGTACTTATGGTACATCATCTTGTGTGATACATCAAGCAGTTTAGATACACTTGTCATCAACTTTAATCCAAGCATTGCCTACCATCCATCTCTATCAGCACTCGAGACAGAAGATATGTGGCTGATAAAGGAGACCTTCGTGAGTCCTTTGCTCTTGACATTCCCTCACGATGCACACTCACCCCTAACGGGAACATCCTGTAAGGGGCATGCGAGGTAACGGCCTGTTACAGCTCTTCATACCACTACGTTTGACTGTGAAGAGCTGACAGTCATTGGGTCATTTTCACTTTATAGGCAGAGTCCACCTTAAAACCTTAGATTATGGTTGTGATTCATAGAAAAGGATGGTTGGCATATGGTCGGTCCTATGTAAACCTGTGTGAGCACTGTTGTATCCCCGGTGTGGCTCCTTGATTGTGTGAGGGGTGTTTACTTTTGACTTTGGATTTTAGAGCGAGCAGGGTACAGTGGGGGGAGGGGGAAGGAGAGGAGTAGTGGTGAGCTGGCATTTAATGTAGCTTGAAAAGATGGGGTTAAGTTTGACTCTACCTTAAGAAGTTCCTAGGGCCGGGGATGTCTTCAGTTAGTCTACAGAATTCTCCCAATTCCATGAAGTGTTGTCAACATGCCCAAATTTTCCAGAATTTTGCAGGAGTTTCTCTGAATTTATGGACCAGGTCCTCCATTTCAACAATTCTCTCCACTCTTTTGATCCATTCTGATATGGAGGGGGGAGCACTGTTTTTCCAGTGTACTGGAATACACATTTTCACCGCATTGATGAGGTGCAGGGTCAAGGATTTTGGGTATGCGGATTGTGGTATAGTCGTGTGATGTAGGAGATATTGGGCAGGCGTGTACTCAGGAGTGTATGTCATGATTTGCATTATCAAGGGATGAATCTCCAACCAGAAAGGCTGCCATCGTGGACATTCCCACCATATGTGGATTATAGATCCTTTGGATTTGTTACATCTCCAACAAAGGGGGGAGACAGATGGGTAATACTTGTGCAGTTTGTTCGGTGTCCTGTACCATATAGAAAATATTTTAAAACTATTTTCCTGTGCAGAGATGTTGGCTGACCCCTTATGTATATGTGTGTGTATATTTTCCCAATCGTCTGTGGACAGATCCATCTCAAGTTCTGATTCCCAGAGTTTGCTGGCCACATTCTCTTTGGGATCGCAGCCCACAAACAACAGAGAATAAATGTCAGAGATGAGGTGCCTTTGGGGTTCAGATCTCATGCAGGGAGCTTTGAACAGTGTTTAGTCTCTGGACCGTTCGGACATTGGTTTGTAGCTGTTCAGCAAATGCCTGATTTGCAGAAATTTAAAGAAGGTGATGGAGTGATCCAGGAATCGAGATGCTAGGGTTTGGAACTGTAGAAACTTTCCCTTATTAAACAGGGACTCTGCTCTTACAGAGTCCAGTGGTTGCAGGCTAGCTGTGGTGGCTCTTACCAGGCCCAGTTTGAATTCCAGATTATCAATAATCAGAGTCAGGGGTCCTGGTGATGAGGCTATTTTCATTTTTTGACATGCTGCTCTATAGTTGTGTAGTGTGGGTCCAATGAGTGGGTGTTTTACGCATTTCTTGGGGGTATGGTTTATACTGATCCATGGCAGGTGTTGTAGTGGCAATGGGGAGAGAGATTTTTGTATGGTTATCCAATCTTTGGTGTAGGCGTGTACATTACAGTCTATCACTCTTGCAAAGTGGCATGACCAATAATACTGGTGCATATCCGGTAGTCCAATTCCACCCTTCAGTTTGGGGGCAGTCAGTCAGTCTCAGCTCAGTCGGGATTGTTTGGAGGTCCAAATAAAGTCCCTGCAGCTTCGTCTGTAGATAGCAAAGAATGCCGGGGGTAGTTGAGTTGGCAATGTTTGTAGGAAATATAGGAGTCTTGGAAGGACATTCATCTTTATGACGGCCGCCCTTCTGAACCAGGAGAATGAGCTTCTATTCCAATTCTGAAGGTCTTGCTCAATGACCTGCAGAATGCGAAGGTGGTTTTTGGCATACAGGTCAGTCAGCTTTACCGGGAGTTTAATGCTTAGGTAGGTGCTATTATGAGGGTCCCAGCTAAAGGGGAAGTTGGCTTGGCGATGTGTAACGGTGGTCATCGGGAGAGAGATGTTCAGAGCCTTGGACTTTGAGAAATTAATTTGGAGGTTGGACATCTTTTTGAACAAGGCGAAATCCTTTTGTAAGTTTGGTATCGTGGTGTTTGGTTCTGTGAGGAACAGTAAGATGTCGTCATCTGCATATGCTGTCAGTTTGTACTGTCTCTCTGATTTCAATTCCTCTGATATCGGGATTCGCTCTGAGAGAAGGGATTCTGATGTGAAGATAAATATGAGAGGGAATAAGGGGCAGCCCTGGCATGTTCCGTTGGTTATAGAGAAGGCATCCGACAGGTGGCCGTTGATGCATATTCTTGCAGATGGGACAAGTAAAGTGCGAGAATAAATTGGAGCATGCAGTCTCAAAATCCCATCACTGTCAGGGTTGCTGTCATGTAGTCCCAGGCCACTCTGTCGAAAGTTTTCTCTGCATCAAGAGAGAGAAAAAAGCCAGGCTTAGAGGAGGAGGACAACCAGTGGTGTATATTTATAGCCTTTATGGTGTTGTCCCTAGCCTTTTGACCTGGGTCAAAGCCCACTTGGTCTAGGGAGACCAGGGAGGGAAGAAGTGGGAGTATTCTATTCACCAAGAGTTTAGCGTAGAGCTTCAGGTCGACATTTAGGAGGGAAATAGGTCTGTAGTTTGATACAAGGGCTGGGTCTTTGTCAGATTTCGGAATCATAGTTGTGTGCTTCGGAAAGCTCCCTATTAAAGGGAGGGGAGGTATTATAGTAACCCAGAGTTAAACCGTCGGGGCCTGGGCTCTTGCCTGTCTTGTTTTAAGGTTTTCTTGGTTTCCTCTAAGGATATCGGGAGACTTAGTTCTGTGCCTTCCGACGCTGAAATGGGTTTAGGGCTGTATTGGGCAAGGACATTTTTAATGGTTTCGTCCCTCTCTTTACTATCCCGGGATGAGTTAGAGGAATCAATATTGTACAGTTTGGAGTAAAATGTGACGAATTGCTAAGCAATTCCGTCTGAAGTGACAATTTTGGTTCGCTTTCAGTGTCTCATAATCCTGGGCAGCCTCTGGTTCCAGGTTTTAATAGGCCTTTTGGGTGTCAAAAAGGCTCTAGCAGTCCTGCCCATTGCTCTTTTTGCCATCCTTCTCGAACAGCAACTCTTTCAAAAGTTGCTAGGTACGCTTCCACATCATCTGCAGGTGTCATCTTCTGCAGGAAATAGCTGGCACGCACCATTTTTTGTTCCACTGGTAAAGGACTCCTTTAATTCCTCCAGGGCTTCCACAAACTGGTGATTCGTCTCCTGCTGGGCTGTGATGGCCTGGCAATTTGCCTCCTGCTTGGCTGCAATGGCCTGATGATTCGCCTCATACTGCTGGTGATTTGCCTCCTGCTGCACTGCAGTGGTCTGTGCTATCTGGCGATTGGTTTCCTGCTGGGTTGCAGTAGCCTGCAGCAGGGCTTTTAATACATCCTCCATCTTTCCACTTGTTCAGGAAGATGACCACTGAGTCCACCACATGTGAGAGATTAGGCCAATGGTGATGACCTTCCCTGGAGAAAAGGTACTTCAAACGGCAGGTTTTCTTAAAATATGACTTGTAACCAGGTTTATTTAAAAAGGTTGCAGGTAAATCAAATATACAAAACAGAAAATAAATCCTTGCCATCTAGGCACTAACTAAACAGTTTCAGTTTTCCTAACTCAGAGATGAAAGGCTTCTCCCAGTCACCCACAAAACAAAGATAATGCAATCCTTTTTTCAGTCACAAAGCAAAGTTCATTTCATCAGCTTTTCTCAGGCTTGGTGGCTCCTGAGTCTCAGGTCAGAGCCAACCTCTGCTCACTTCCTGATTATTTATACCACCTGCTGGTGGACACCAGTGGACCGCAAAATCTGGTGTGGAACCAACCCTACCAAGGTGGCTGGTAAAACCTGGACAAGATTTCACCTTAGTTCACTGCAAATGAACGCATGCAAGGCGACACATATAGTCCATCGATCACCTTGCCTCTCATAACACCACATAGAGAGGCCCAACATCCAAGGAGCACCATCAGGTGTTCTAAGGACATAAATTACACACACAAATCCTGACAAACTATCACATTTTTGAATGCCCTTCATATTTATAGCACATGGCATGTACATACCAATTACATGCCAAAATACATTCTTCTGAGCAAAGGGTAAACAAAAGATCACTCTGATGGGCTGGAGACAGGTATTCTGATGGGCTGGAGACAGGTAATCAGGTACTCTGATGGGCTGCAGATATGTACTTGGTTACTCTGATGGACTGCAGGTACAGTAGGTACTCAGATGGGGTGGAGACAGGTACTCAGGTATTCTGATGAGCTGCAGATAGGTACTCTGGTACACTGATGGGCTGCAGATAGGTACTCAGGTACTCTGATGGGCTTACAGACAGGAACTCCGATAAGCTCACAGACAGGTAGTCTGATGGGCCTACAGACAGGTTCTCTTTATTACTGGGGCAATCTGGGCCCCAGATTGTTCACTGTAAATCGGTAACTCCCTATTCCCACAATCTTCTCCTCACACTGGCTTGGTGAGTGAGGAGGAGAACCCGGTAACAGCGAATTACCACAGTTTGTTTACATTTATGACCAGCTGTGATTGGACACAGCTGGTCACTTTATTGCCAATTTATTTGTCTCTTTACCCTGATTGGGGATGGGCTGTGTCCCAGGGACATGCCTCATCCCTGATCTCTACACACGAGTGGCGTGAACAAGGACATCACATGTGACTGGCTGTAATTAGGCACAGCCAATCACATGGTAAAGAGACATTTTCATTTGCTTTTTACCCTGATCAGAGATGGGCTGTGTCCGAGGGACATGCCTCATCCCCAATCACTGAACTGTGTGCACAGGCGGTGTGGCCGGGAGGATTTCATATGACGTCTGCCTGGAGGTATGAGAGAGTTCCCCCAGCATCAATCTGCAATACAACAGAAGGGAACCAGTTAATAAAATTTTTAAAAATTGCAATTTATTTTCTCATATTAAATCCTAAATGTCCAAATAAAAGAAAATGTTTCTTTATAAATCCAAAGGTTTTAAGTTATACTAGGGAATGTCTGTTTTAGTAATAAACATATTCTTTGCATTGGACATCAATAACAATTATTTACTGGATTGTGCGTTT
Source organism: Glandirana rugosa (assembly GCA_018402905.1). Taxonomy (NCBI): domain Eukaryota; kingdom Metazoa; phylum Chordata; class Amphibia; order Anura; family Ranidae; genus Glandirana; species Glandirana rugosa. The sequence goes on from BLSH010437506.1 coordinate 301,532, forward strand.
GTTATAAAATCACACAGCAGAAATACAATTTCCATATGTCTAAGATGACCTAATAATTGTTTCATGAGGGAGGAGCTTCAAAGGGCCTTGGTAAATACATCTTATAAAACTGGAAATATACTAGTGAATATCTTTCACATTAAAATCACATTAGTAGAAAAGTTTACTATTTATTCTATATGGCAGCATATACTGGATGTCTTTCAAATACTTACTGCACATTTTTCTATTGTCATTTTAATCAGAATGACTTTCTCCTTACTTTTACTCTATTGCCTTTTCTTCTAATTATGTATTGCTTTCTACTTTTAAACAAATGGATTCAGGCTCTTTTTGCAAATAAACTATTCAGGCTCTCACTATGCATATGTCTTCATTTTAAAAGGCATATGTTTTAATAATGTTTACATTTTCGATTCTTTCAGTGGAGTAATGGCTTTCCATTAAAATGTTTCACGACTCATGACTGAGTTTTAGAAAGTAAAAATATACAGAATGAGACTTAAGCAGTAAGTTCAAGTAAAACTTGCAAGGTATATTGCCAAAAAATTACCTAGTTAATGTTTATGGACTATGATTCATATATACATGTCTGTCTTCAAAAATATAGGAATAATTCACAAGCTTCCAGAAACCTGAAAACACTTAGTTATTAATAACTGAGCTTTACTTTATGATGCAGCTTAATGCCTATTATAATATTTCCTTTTAAAACAATTTCTAGTGTTGCAATTCCCTAATTCAAAATAGAAAATGTCATTACTTTATTAAATGTAAACCCACATGTAAACACTTAATTACATTAATTTATTTCTTGATTCGATGAAATGACATAACCAACAATTAAAATATATTTCATTGGCTGTTACAGAGCATTGGTAAAGTTTTTATACAATGATATCTTTATTCAAGTGTATTTAAACGTACACATGCTTAAACTAAATATAACGTTGCACATGTTACTGTATTGTCAAGATGCTATTTTTACATTTCTTCATTTCATTTTTTTTAATCATATCTGGTGATCCTAGCAGCAATGTATACACAAGCACTTCCTTTCTTATTTGGCTATGCTTACTTAGCTTATCTGCAGCATTTCCTCACACTCACAAATTGGAAAATGTTTTTGTGGATTGTTTTGATCAATATTAAATTTCATACGCAGTATACATATGACTTAAAATATTTTTTTTTATTATTTCTCAAAAATGATATAACTGTGATAAAAGTTCAAATGCTCACTTTTTTTCACTTTTAAAGCATAACTTTAACCCATGATATCCTCCCGCAAAGTCCTCCTTGGGTGTATGGAAAAAATGAAAAACCATATAAATAAAATTATTCTTGAATTCTTCAGGTCAGTCCTGTGATATCAGGGGTCCTTTGTTGGTGGCGATGATTTACAGCCCCTCCTCCTGGACTAAGTGGTGCTCATATAAGTTATAAGCACCACTCAGTTCAGAAGAAAATGTTTTAATTTTCTATGTTTTGCTGAATTTTCTCACTAATGTTTTATTATTATATCCTCCCTGTGTTATGTGAGAACGCTGGTTAATTTTTATCCTACATATATATTCTTTATTTATACAGCAAATGTAACTAAGGGTTCAACAAAGGCTTTAATGGCTTCAAACATACATAAAAATACCTATATCCACAAAAAAAAAAACTTTATCATAAAGCTGAACTTCTAAAAAATTGTAAATATTCTTGAGAATCTGTTTTTTCTGGGTCTTTTATATTCACTTGTCCTTTACAAAAATGCGTTCTCTTAATCATTTAGATTAAATCATGATTAATAAGTAAATATACAATTAAAGTGTAGTCAGTCAAAAGTATGCTATATTAGTTATATTACAATTTTAATTCAGATGTTTAACATAAATAAATATGTCTGGTGTTTATTTCACATGGTTAGCAATGTTTGATTAATTATTCACTTTAATGTTGAAAAGTAGACAAAAATTAGCATTTTATGTTAATGGGATGCATTAAAAACATCACAGATTTTTTCAACAGACTGTCAATCAATGCAATAAATGTTATTAATATATTTATACATATGTATACATTTAGTTACCTTTTGTAATACTTTTTCTGTACACTTTAGGCCAGATGTATAATGGAACTACTGGAGTGTCTGTAATAATGGTAAAAGAACTGTTCATTTGTGCTAGCTTACATAAAAGTTCTAGTTGTGAAAAAAAATATATTAAGAATTTCCTTTCCACACAATGGGGTTTATTTACTAAAGACAAATTGACTATGCACTTTACAAAGTGCAGTTACTCCAGAGCTTAGTGAATGGGCAGAAGCTCTGCTGACTTTGATCATCCAATCACGTGCTAGCAAAAATACTGTTTTTTTTAATTTTCCTTGCATGTGGTTGGGTATTCTTTACAAAGCAAAGCTCTACCTCATTTACTAAGCTCTGCAGCAACTGCACTTGTAGAGGGCAATTGCAGCACATTCTACTTGCCTTTTGTAAATCAATGCCACTGTTCCATAAATAGCATGTTAGTTAGTGCATATGCAGTAGCTTTAAGTTGGCCAGGATACTATCATTTTCTCTAGGTTCCAAGACTGGGAAACTTATATAAATGACCACAGGCAAACTGAATGGCAAGGTAAATTTACTGTCAAAGTACCGTGAAGTGAAACTGCAATTATCAAAGCAACGTTTCAAAGTAGATCAAACAATATGCAACAGAATCAAAGCTAAGTGCTAAGTGACTAGACTTCCAAGGACAACACAGCTATCAATAATTACAGTATATACAGGGTTGCTGCACAAATGGAGATAAACTAATATGAGGCAGGACTATGTACATAAAAGGACTATGTACAGGACTATGTAAATAACTGGAACTGGGGTAATAGGCACTGGGTCCAGGTAGCTTATATTAATAATGCTGAATAAAATGTATTTGGAAAACAACACAACAGTATGCAGAATTAATAAAACCAGAGCAGGAATACACTGCAAAAATATGAGTGAGCAAACAGTATGCTGACACATTTATTTAAAAGTTAGAGAGGAATAGGAAGTCTTCTCATAGCCAGTTGCAGGTGGCAACTAATGAGAAGAGTAAGAACAGCAGAATGAAAACCACTGATAGAGAGATGTCATAGGGCTACACAGGAGATTTTTAATCCTAGAGATTTAAAACTCCTGTGCTACTGCAGGAGATTTATGTGTGATACAATTAGCCTCAAGGGATAAATCTTATGGGATATAGTTGAATGGAAAAATTACTCAAGAATCTCATAAATGAGTGATATTTAAACAATTAATCTCCTACTAATCACTAATAGTTTCTGCTATGAACTGGAATTGTGTGATTGTGGAAAATTGATTTTTCAATTGCTAAAAATATCCCACATAGCCTTAGTCTAAAGCTAACATTTTTCATTTATTTTATTAATTAAGTTGCCTGCCTCTGAATCCTCTCCAAAACTCATATGTCCTTCATGCAAAGTGGTGGCCAAAGTTAGACCCAAGTTATTTATAAAGAGGCAATACTATACTATTATCACATTTTTTTCCCCATTTTTATACATCCTAACATATTTTGTGTCCTTGCAGCTGTCAGTTGATCTTATACAAGTGTTAATACTAAGCCTATTGTTAGTCTGTACTCCCAGGTTCTACTCCAGGCCTTTTTATCTGTGTTCAATTTAATTTTATTCAGTGTATTTTATTCAGGGGTTAATGCTATTTTGCTAGTCTAGGTGAAAAACTCAACATTGTTTAATATTGCATTTAATTTGTTATTTTACTGCCCATGTCACCATTTTATTAATATCCTATTGTATAGTATCATTATCAGGGTGATTTTCAAAATGGCCACATAACCGTGTGTCATCAGCAAATATGGCAATAATATAATGTTCCATTTTATATTGTAAGCTGTGCAGTGCTTCACAAGTGGAACCCAACCATTCTCCTTTAAACCGCCACTTTCTTTCCTCTTTGTTGGATATTTGTCTACAAGCAGATATATTCAGCTTGTTAATAATTAAGGAAATATAAAAAAAAGTCCACTTATCACTTATCTCTATTCAGTCATGGAGAAATAAAAGTGCCAACAGTTTCTAGTTGATAAACATTTTGGGGCTCATATATCCCAGTCCATTATTTTTTTGTTATTGCATTTCAAGTTCTGAATTGCAAAAATGTTATGGTTCATAATGTGTAACTCTCCTAGTACATCTTGATCAAATTATACAAAGCAATTGGTTTAATCTTCAAAAAAACAGAGAATACTTTGGGTTGCCAACATCAGCCAAAGATCATGCACTGTACACCTGTGTGTTTCTGACACATGTGTTGCAGGGGCTCTATAGGTGAAGTTCTGATTAATGGTCATTTTGTAGGATGGTGATCCATTATTTTTAATATATATATATATATACACACCACACACACACACATACATATATTTGTTTTTCCCAAATATTTATTATATGCATTTGTGATGTGATGTCTAAAAGCAAGTGTGTCTGCAGAATAAAATTGATTAATGTTTGTATTGATCATTTCCTTAATTCGGTAAGGAAGCTAATGAAATGAGCTAAGGCAGTTATTTACAATGGTATATTTTTTCATAGTCATCAATAGAATGTCAGTGTTTGCAGAGCTGGACTTGGAGTACATAGGGATAGCTGATGTTGTTTGCTGACAAAAATAGTTGCTGATATATAGTGCTGCTAACCTGTCGTATATACAGTAATATAAAGTGCTGTATTATGCTAAATTTTACAGTGAATTGCGGTGTGGTGGGCTCGTTGTCTGTACCCTGTATTGCAGTGTTCACTGTTCTGTATTGCAATACACACTAATTGTAATTTTTAGTTTGTTATTGTACCCACCCCTGTGTTTTACAGCAAATAGACCCAAGTATAAATTTTCAGACTATCATTTAGTAGGGGTTGAGTGGGTTCTACGTCAGCATTATGATAGCTTTGAAAGGCAGAGCATGTTTGCCTTTCCTTTATGCTAGTGGTCAGTCTGTACAGCCATAGCATGTGAAAGAGGTCATGGAGTGGATAATCAAGCATTTTTCCTCCTCCCAATTGCAGAGAAGTGCATTTTCCCCAAGCAGTTGCATATGCGCCCTCTCTTACTTCATCCTCTACAGCTAATCCCACATTGCCCCAAAAACTGACATAAAGGAATTGGATGAAATATTTCGTCACACCATGAGTAACTTGATGAAGGAGGATGTCCAATAATTCCTTTTAAAAGACAGGGAGGAAAAGAGTGCCACAAGCAATGATGAAGGGAACAGGCAGGAAGAAGCAATTCATTTAAACAATGCCCCATTTAACCGGTTCCCATTCAGCCTATTGTAAAATGATGGCTGGGTAGGACCACTCTGGTTCTGAGAGGAACTCATATGGCATCACCATACCAGTACTTATTTGAAAAATGTTATAACAGAAACAAAGAAAACCTCTTTTCCTTTGCTTAGCAAAAAATAAAAACCCAGTTACAAGTAAATACCATCAAAAGAAAGCTCTAGCTATCTCACAAAAAGACAAATATTTCATATGGGTACAGTAATGCATGACTGCACAATTGTAATTTAACCACTTCAATACAGGGCACTTATATCCCCTTCCTGCCCAGACCAATTTTTAGCTTTCCACACTCTCGCACGTTGAATGCCAATTATTCAGTCATGCAACACTGTACCCAAACAAAATTTTTATTATTTTTTTTCACACAAATAGAGCTTTCTTTTGGTGGTATTTAATCACCACTGTTTTTATTTTATTTTTTGCAACATAAGTGAACAAAGAGCAACAATTTTGAAATAAACAACACTTTTTTTAGTTTCTGATAAAAATTTGCAAATAAGTATTTTTTGTTCATAAATTTGGGCCAAAATGCATACTGATAGAAATCTTTGGTAACAATAACCCAAATAAGTGTATATTGTTTGGTTTGTGTGAACGTTATAGAGTCTACAAGCTATGATGGCAATCTTTAAAAAATGACCACACCTGATGCACTGATGGCCTATCTCATTTCTTGAGGCCCTGAAATGTCAGGAAAGTACAAATACCCCCTAAATTACCCCTTTTTAAAAAGTATACAGTCCAAAGTATTTAGTAAGAGGCATGGCAAGTCTTTTGAAGTTGTCATTTTTTTTCCCACAATTCTTGGGAAAATGAAGAAATTACTTTTTTTTACACAAAATTGTCATAATAACAAGTTATTTCCTACACACAGCATATGCATACTTCCAATTACACCCCAAACTACATTCTGCTACTCCTCCCGAGTATGGCGATACCACATGTTTGAGACTTTTTCACAGCCTGGCCACATAGAGAGGTCTAACATGCAGGGAGCACCATCAGGCGTTCTAGGAGCATAAATTGCACATCTCATTTCCTAATGACCTATCACAGTTTTGAAGACCCTGAAGCACCAGGACAATGGAATTACCCACAAAATGACCCCATTTTGGAAAGCAAACACATCAACGTATATTCTATGAGGCATTATGAGTTTTTTGAACAGTTCATTTTTTTCCACGTCTTCGAAAAACATGGAAAGAAAATGAAAACATATTTTTTTTTACACAAAGTGATCAATTTAAAGGATATTTCTAACTCAGCATGTACATAGCAAAAATTACACCCCAAAATACTTTCTGCTACTCCTGAATATGGCAATACTACATATGTGAGACTTTTACACAGCCAGGCCACATAGAGAAGCTCAACATGCAGGGAGCACCATCAGGCATTCTAGGAGCATAAATTTCACATTTAGTTTCCTGACAACCTATCAGACTTTTGAAGGCCCTGGAGCACCAGGACAATGGAATTACCCACAAAATTACCCCATTTTAAAAAGAAAATGCCCCAAGGTATATTCTATGAGGCATGGGCTAGTGATAGACATTCAGGTACTATGATGGGCTAGTGACAGGTACTCGGGTACTCTGATGGGCTAGTAACAGGTACTTGGGCACTTTGATGGGCTGGTGACAGGTACTCTGCTCTCATGAGCTGGAGATAGCTACTCAGGTACTCTGATGGGCTGGAGATAGGTACTCAGGTACTCTGATGAGCTGGAGATAGGTACTCAGGTACTCTGATGGGCTGGTGACAGGTACTCTGGTACTCTGATGAGCTGGTAAAAAGTACTCTGGGTACTATTATGAGCTGGAGGTAGGTACTCGGGTACTCTGATGGGCTGGTGACGGGTACTTGGGTACTTTTATGGGCTGGTGATAGGTACTCGGGTACTCTGATGAGCTGGGGATAGGCACTCAGGTACTCTGATGGGCTGGATATAGGTACTTGGGTACTCTGATGGGCTGGTGATAGGCACTCAGGTACTCTGATGGGCTGGAGATAAGTACTCGGGTACTCTGATGGGCTGGTGACAGGTACTTGGGTACTTTTATGGGCTGGTGATAGGTACTCGGGTACTCTGATGGGCTGGTGATAGGTACTCGGGTACTCTGATGGGCTGGTGATAGGTACTCGAATACTCTGATGGACTGGTGACAGGTACTCGGGTACTTTGGTGGGCTGGTGACAGGTACTCTGATAATAGTGACAGGTACCCTGATGCTGGTGATAGGTACTTGATGGGCTGTGACAGGTACTCTGATGCTGGTAACAGGTACTCTGTGGCTGGTGACAGGTACTCAGATGGGCTGTGACAGGTACTTTGATGCTGATGACAGGTACTCAGATGGGCTGTGACAGGTACTCTTTATTTTGGGGGAGATCAGGCATATCAGTGCACTTTTTCTTCCAGGTCTCCTCCTCACACACTGAAGAGGAGAAACCGGTAACTGTGCTACAGCCGTTTATTGACATTTGTAACTGGCTGTAATTGGAGACAGCCAGTCACGTGGTAAAGAGCCAATTTCATTAGCTTTTTACCATGATCAGAGATGGGCTGTGTCTGAGAGACATGCCTCTTCCCCTGATCGCCGTGCTGCGTGCCCCCGGGGGCGCACAAGGGTGGCGAGGACTAGCACGACATATGTGACCGACTGTGATTGGACACAGCCAGTCACGTGGTAAAGAGCCAATTTCATTAGCTCTTTACCATGATCAGAGATGGGCTGTGTCCAAGGGACATGCCTCATCCCCGATCACCGCGCTGCAGGCCCCAGGGGATCACAGGAGTGGCGAGAACCAGAGGACGTCACCACAGGGAGGAGATGTTTCCTTCCAATATCATTTGCCTATGGCCCATTATGGAAGTGGTTAAAGTACAATAGCACTAAAAGCTGACAATTGGCCTGAGCAGGAAGGGGGTAAAAACGGGGGTTAAACAATATCCCTTTAAATCATATACAATGTGCAAAAATTCATATATTATTTACATAATTCATATAACAAATTGCATCTTGACTGGTAATTAATCATGGTTCAATTATAAAGCCTAAACTTCCCAATATAAATGTGCAAAACGTTCCAAGAAAATAATGTGAGAAATGAATTTAGGTGTCCGTTTATAAAGCAGTGTAAAAAATCCACTGCTTTGTACTCCGGCATTCACAGAGGAGATCGTTCTCCCCTGTGTGCCGGTTTATTAAACGGTGTAGATCCCTTCACAGTTTGTGAAGTGAAGAGATCTACAAACGCTTTAAACTGTGGACAACGCCCCAATCTCGTGAGACATTACGAGATTACGGCACCAAAATTCACAGAAACTCAGAGATGTCTGTTTATTAAGCAGTGATAAATTATCACTGCTCAGTAACGGACATTCTCCGAGGAGCCCCCCAAAACCGTAAATAAAATGATTAGCCCCCTACACTATATATGTATATATAAGCACATACACACCTTATATATACACATACATCATATACATGTATGTACATATATACACATATACAGGGCAGGGGGACATGGCTACTGTGTTGGGGAGTCTGAACGAGGCAGGAGGAAGTCTCTAATCTTCCTCCTTCCCCGGGATTCCCCCTTCACCCCCCAATTCTCCACCTCTGAGCTGGTGAATCGGGGAGGGTGAATTCTGACCCAGATCACCAGTGAAGTGCAGAGATCGCAGCTTCATAAACTGCCCGTTTCTGTGTCAGTGAATGACAGTTCTCCCTGTGCAGAGATAATTGGTGAAGAACATGTTCTCTCCCCATTATCTCTGCTTTATAAACGGAAAATGAGCTGTGATCAGCCGTGATCCTTGGGATAACGGCTGATCACAGTTTTATAAAAGGACACCTTATACTTTTAGGAATATCCCATTCTGTGCTCTCAGTCCACCATTTTGGACAATAAAGCCTCTTAGCAAATTGTACAGACCTTAAGGCTACTGAGGTCACTTGTGCCCATGTGTGATGTGAGAGTGAGAGGCTCTGTCTCTGGGAAAATGTGTGTAAAATGGACACAGGACTCTCAAAGAGGCAATTTAAGAAGTTATAGCAGAAGATTTGTGAGCAGAGTAAACTGTTTTAAGTTTTCTCTGTATTTTGTAAGTCTGGATTTTGGCTGGGAACCTGAAGACTTCAAAGAGCATTGAAAGGGATGGAGTCTTCAGTCTTGTGTCCAGGCTTTCCAGAAGTTCTGCAAGTTGTGTGTGTCCAGGTGCACACACTCATAAGGCAGATCTGAGCATAGCGCATAGGGGGTGTAGTAGGAGTTGGTGTTGGAGCAGTTGCTGCAGCCAGGAGGAAAGTGTATTCCTGTTTAGGAACCAAGTCAATATCCTTGATATGACACTACATGTGGGAGAGATTTCAGGTCAGTGGACTGAGAGAGTTGGGCCAGCTGAGAGAGTCTGGGGCACTATAGCTGAGACAACTGAAAAAAGAGAGTCTTGGGGACCGTGAGTCTCAGAGGAGTGTGAAAGCTTGAAGTGTCAAGAGAGGTCCTTCCTAGAGGCCAGGAGTGGGCCTGCGCAGCATGGTACTGCAACCAAGGCTGAGTGAGCCTTGAGAGCCAGATGGCTTGGCATTTTGCATTTGCTGTATTTCTGCTGGAGAAGAACCCCTGTGTGGGGAAGCCATGCATGTATGAACTTTGTGCTTGCCTCTACTCTCTTTGAGCTCTGGCAGAATCCAATGGGTTTCCATCTGAGACTTTGATCTCTGTTTTTAATACTCATGGCTGATTTTGTATATTATTGTTATTATTATACAGGATTTATATAGCGCCAACAGTTTACGCAGTGCTTTACAACTTGAGGGTAGACAGTACAAATACAATACACTTAAATACAGTAGGCATCAGAGGGCCCTGCTCGTTGGAGCTTACAATCTAAGAGGCAGATCTTTGTATATCTAGTATATTTAAATTTGCTAGCTCATCTAGCAACCCCTCCCCCTCTCCCAAGAATGACAATTCTGATGTCAAAATGTGCCCCCTATGCTCTTTCATCCACAGTGGGGGCACTCTAATATAGGAGGTGTGTTACTAGCCAGACCACAAGGTGAAAACAGGGTAAAAAAAAAGCCTAAAAAAAGAATATGAATGCAATATATTGCATTTTTGGTTTGGGGTTCAATACCGCTTTAAAAACCCCAGGAACAATTATTTTTGGGTTTTCTTATTATACCAGGATGTTGGCACTGAGCAATATGGAATAACATTATTCAAATAGTTTTTATTTGATTTTAAACATACAAAGAAAAAATTGTATACATTATACAATGTCATTAAGTATTGACGTGTATAAAGTGTATAGAGCATTAAGAAAGATTTATCATCTGCCATTATAGGTTATAGTTTATGACATGAAATTTACATCTTACACATTACAGTACAGTAAACAAAACAAGACAACCAATCCGGATTTAACTTTTCAAGTTTTCCATAGAGACCAATTGAGCTCATCCTTAGCAACATTCCCAACTTTAACTATTGAATGTTTTCATATTCAGCTATTACATTAACCTGTCTGATAATTTCCCTAATGCTAAGTATTTTATTTGACTTCCATTTGAACTTTATTGCTGTGCAAGCAACCATAAATATCTGCATGGATATTGACCTCACTGAAGTATGGAAAAAACTTACATACGAATACTTAATATAGCTTGTTCAATATTTGGTGTAGCAAATATTCCAGTAACTTTTGAAATTAGCTTGAATATCTCTGAACAGAAGTTGCAGAGGTGCAGGCAAGATCACACCATATGGGTTAGCATACCCACCTGACCGCAGCCCCTCCAACAGTGGTCTGAGTTAGATTTGGAAAATTTTGCTACAATATATGGAGTGAAATGCCATCTCAGGAGGGATTTTTGTGCCAGTTCCCAATAGTTAGAGCAACAGGAATATTGGTAACTGCATTTGATCGCTCCAAGCCATTGGTGATCAGAGTATACTTTTCTTTTTTTTGTTTTAATGTTTTTATTGAGGTTTCAGTGTACAATGCATATAAGGAAAAAAAACATACACTTTGGAGGAATAACAAACATCACAAACAAGTAAGTATGCCATATTCCGGATGCAGCTGGAACCACATTACAAGGGGTACCCGAGATTCGCAACACTCCGCTCAACCACCCCAGCAGGAAGCTGGTAGTGGGCAGGCGGGGGCGCCAATGGTTGAATATTTGAGATAAGTGGGACATAATTCACTTTGTACTATGCTGTAAATGGAAACGTTAGCTGAATCCCAAGATATTGTAGTGATTTGTCGAGCCTGGTGTATGATACTTTCTTTTGTATAGATGATTTTAGAGTATCATCAATGGCTATACTAAAGATATTGGACTTTGATGCGTTAACTTTATAATATGCAACTTTACTAAAAAGTTGGAATACATCGTGGACTGTTAGCAGGGAAAGAGCTGGGTCAGTTAATGTCGATATTACATCACCTGCAAACAGTGAAATTACATGTTGGGAGTTTTGGGAGGAAATATCTTGTATATTGGGATTTGTTCAAATATTTTGATCAATGGAGACGAGGGACATCCTTGTTGTGTCCCGTTTTTAAATTGTAAAGTTTTTGGAGAACATGCCTTCCATAAAAACATAGGTCGAAGGAGAATAATACAGGGCTGAGATAGCAGATTGTATTGGTCCCCTTTTAGCAAAAACTTTTCCAAAACTCTGTAAAGATAATCCCAATGTAGTCTGTCAAATGCCTTCTTTGCATCCAATGCAAGGAACAGAGACGGCTCTTTGGACTTTTCCATTATGTGCAGGAGATTAATCATCCTTTTAGTTGCATATGAAGCTTGGAGACCAGATACAAATCCCACCTGGTCCTGCTTAACCACTTCCCAACCGCCCTATAGACAAAAGACGTCCACAGGGCGGTTGCATTATTCTGGGAGGACGTCCATGGACGTCCTCCCAGAATCGCGCTTCCCGCACGCCCCCTGGGGCGCGCATACGGGAACATCCGTGACCGTCGGGTCCGAGGGACCCGACTGATCATGGACCGCGGTGAATGGCCGCTGTGAGCGCCCTTTCACCATGTGATCGTGCCGTCCAATGACGGCGTGAACACATGTCAAAAAGCCAGCGCTTCCGCCGGCTTTTCTCTCTCCTCTCCGCACCGATCGGTGCATTGTGAGAGGAAAGAGGGGGGAGGAAAGATGTGTGCAGTGCTGTGGGCGATGTGTAATGCCCACAGCACTGCTAAATGACAGTTAGCAACCCCCACCATCCATCAATCACCCACCCAGCCATCCACCCCATCCATCCACACCCCCCCATTCTTAGCCCATCCATGCTCAGCCACCCATCCATCAATCCATCCATCCTCACACAGCCATGCTCACCCATCCATCCATGCTCACCCATCCATCCATCCATGCTCACCCATCCATCCATCCATGCTCACCCACCCAGCCATACTCACCTAGCCATCCATCCATGCTCACCCATCCATACATCCATGCTCACCCAGCCATCCATCCATGCTCACCCATCCATCCATGCTCACCCATCCATCCATCCATTCTCACCCACCCAGCCATGCTCACCCAGCCATCCATCCATGCTCACCCACCCAGCCGTGCTCACCTAGCCATCCATCCATCCATGCTCACCCACCCAGTCATGCTCACCCATCCATCCGTGCTCACCCACCCATCCATGCTCAGTCATCCCCATCCATGCTCAATCATCATCCGTGGCTCATCCATCCCCATCCGTGGCTCATCCATCCCCATCCGTGGCTCATCCATCCCCCATCCGTGGCTCATCCATCCCCCATCCATGGCTCATTTGTGCTTCATTCATGCTCATCCATACCACATCAGTTCTCATCCGTGACACATCCATGCCACTACAGTGCCCATCCGTGCCACTACAGTGCCCAAACTTGCCACTACAGTGCCCACCCGTGCCACTACACTGCCCACTTATGCCACTACACTGCCCACCCGTGCCACTACACTGCCCACCCGTGCCACTACACTGCTCATCCGTGCCACTAAACACTGCCCATCTGTGCCACTACAGTGCCTATCCATGCCACCACAGTGCCTCACAATAGTGTAAAAGGCAGTCAAATTAGATTTGAAATGTAGGCCCCTAGAAAACCTGACTGTGCTCCCTGCATGTTGGGCCTCTGTATGTGGTCAGGCTGTGTAAAAGTGTCACACATGTGGTATCGCCATACTCGGGAGAAGTAGCAGAATATATTTTGGGGTGTCATTTTTGCTAAGTACATGTGGTGTGTTAGAAATATTGTATAAATGGACAACTTTGTGTAAAAAAAAATGCGTTTTTATTTTCTTTCCACATTTTCCAAAAACTTGTGGAAAAAAATGACATGTTCAAAAGACTCATTATGCCTCCTAGAATATACGTTGGGGTGTTTACTTTGCAAAATGGGGTAATTTTTTGGGCATTTCCATTGTCCTGGTGCTCCAGGACCTTCAAAAGTGCAAGAAGTAGTCACGAAATTATGTGTGTAATTTATGCTCCTAGAACGCCTGATGGTGCTCCCTGCATATTGGGCTTCTGTATGTGGCCAGGCTGTGTAAAAGTGTCACACATGTGGTATCGCCATACTCAGGAGGAGTAGTAGAATGTGTTTTGGGGTGTAATTTGTGGTATGCATATGCTGGGTGTGAGAAATAACCTGTTAACATATGACAATTTTGTGGGGAAAAAAACAAAAAAAAAAAACTTCATTTTGCAAAGAATTGTGGGAAAAAATTACAACTTAAAAAAATTCACAATCCCTCTTACTAAATACCTTGGAATGTCTACTTTCCAAAAAGGGGTCATTTGGGGGGGTATTTGTACTTTCCTGGCTTGTTAGGGTCTCAAGAAATGAGATAGGTGGTCAGTACATCAGGTGTGATCAATATTCAGTGATTGGCACCATAACTTGTAGACTCTATAACTTTCACAAAGACCAAATAATATACACAAATTTGTTTTTTTTTACCAAAGATATATAGCAGTATAAATTTTGGCCAAAATTTATGAAGAAAAATTACTAATTTGCA
>BLSH010437506.1:331041-342694 GCA_018402905.1 Glandirana rugosa
TTTTCCAGGAACTACCTCCGTTCAAACAACCTCTGTCTCGTCCGTAAGGTCTCCCGTGTGTATTCCCCCCCTTATGTGTGCCCTCTGGAATGCCTGCTCTGTCTCCAACAAACTTGCCTCCATCAAGGACCTTTTCCTTTCCAACTTCCTCAATTTCCTTGCTATTACCGAAACTTGGCTCCAGGAATCCGACACTGCCTCTCCAGTGGCCCTCTGCCATGGTGGCCTCCTCTGGACTCACTCACCCAGGTCCAGTGGACAAAAAGGAGGCAGAGTTGGACTTCTCCTCTCCCCAAAAAGCACCTTCCAGGTTCTTCCTACACCTCCCTCTCTTTCCCTCTGTTCTTTTGAAGTGCACTGCATTCGCCTATTTTCTCCTGTTTGTTTGAGGGTTGCATTCATTTACCGACCCCCTGGCCCTGTGTCACGCTTTCTTGACGACTTCTCTGCATGGCTACCCTACTTCCTCTCCTCTGAAGTACCTGCCATCATCCTTGGAGACGTTAACATTCCAGTCAATTCTAACACCTCAGCCACTTCCCACCTACTCAATTTAACCTCCTCCTTCAACCTAACACAATGGACACACACCACCACTCACTCCAATGGCAACACTCTTGACCTTGTATTCTCCCACCTTTGCACTCCCTGCAACTTCTTTAGCACCCCTTTTCCTCTCTCCGATCACAACCTCATCAGTTTCACACTCTCCCTGTCTCCTACCTCCCATGATGCCAACCCGCAAGTAGTTACCCGCAGGAACCGTTGCTAACTCAACCCCCCCCTTTTTCATTCTGCTACTGACTGCCTTTATGATGAAATCAGTCCCCTCTCCTGCCCAGACAAAGCCACTTCTGTTTACAACCACATATTGTCATCCTCCCTGGACACACTTGCCCCCATCTCCACATGCAGAACCAGGCCTCGTCTGCTACAACCCTGGCAAACAGAAGACACCAGAAGTCTCAAGAAACTTAGCCGTGCTCTTGAGCGAATGTGGCATAAAACGAAAACCCTACAAGACTTCACCCTCTACAAATCTGCCCTCCTCAAATACAACTCTACTACACCACTCTCATCAAATCCCTCTCATCCAAGCCTCGTCAACTTTTCTCTACCCTTAATTCCTTACTCCGCCCCCACTGCCTCCACCCACCAACTTGCTCACTTCCCAGGAAATTGCCAATCACTTCAAAAACAAAATTGACACAATTCGTAACGAGACAAGTCCAATACCACACTCAACACTTTCCAGCTTCAAACCTGCTAGCTCCGAGGAAGTTTTCCAACTCCTTTCCACAGCCCACCCCACCCCCTGCCCCCTGGATCCTGTCCCCTCGCAACTTCTACGACCACCCTCTTGCTCTGTCCTAAACTCTCTAACCCACATCTTCAACCTCTCCCTTTCTTCCAGCTCCTTTCCCTCTCCACTTAAACATGCGCTAATTACCCCCATACTTAAAAAACCTCACTGGACCCCACCTGTTTGAATAAGTTAAGACCCATTTCCCTACTCCCATTTTCCTCCAAGCTTCTTGAACGCCTCGTCTACAACAGTTTGAGTTGCTACCTCACTGACAACAGCCTTCTTGATCCCCTACAATCTGGCTTCTGCCCACAACACTCAACTGAAACTGCCCTACTCAAACTCACCAATGACCTACATACTGCTAAAACCAATGGCCTGTACTCCATACTCATACTCTTAGACCTCTCTGCTGCCTTTGACACAGTTGACCACCCACTCCTCCTCAATAAACTCCACTCTCTTGGCCTCCGTGACTTTGCTCTTTCCTGGTTCTCCTCCTACCTATCTCAGCGCACCTACAGTGTCACATACAACAACATCTCCTCCGCTCCTCTGTCTCTTTCTGTTGGGGTACCCCAAGGCTCTGTCCTTGGGCCCCTCCCATTCTCCCTCTACACCTCTTCCCTGGGCCAGTTGATAACTTCCCATGGCTTCAATTACCAACTCTATGCTGATGACACCCAGATCTATCACTCGACTCCTCAACTCTGCACCTCAATCTCCTCACGCATCACAAACTTACTGAATGACATATCGGTATGTATGTCACGCCACTTCCACAAACTCAATCTTTCTAAAACTGAGCTTGTACTATATCCTCCTCCTCGGTCCCCTCCTCATGACTCAATGGCACAACCATTGGTCCTTCCACACATGCCAGGGTGCTGGGCGTAATCCTAGACTCCGACCTTTCTTTCAGCCCCCATATCCAATCACTGGCTAAATCTTGCCGCCTCCACCTCCGCAACATCTCAAAAATTCACCCCTTCGTGACTAATGGCACCACAAAACAACTTATTCACTCCTTGGTTATTTCCCACCTTGATTACTACAACTCCCTCCTCACCGGCCTACCGTTACACAGGCTATCCCCCCTTCAGTCTATCATGAATGCTGCTGCCAGACTTGTACACCTTACTAACCGATCCATGACTGCTGCCCCAAAGTCTGAGGATTGTGAACTAAAGGTGTCACCAGTAGGAGACTCAGCCCCAGTTGTAGTAAAAGAATGTGTTGACTCACCTCCCTCAGATTGCTGGACACAGGCCATATAACTCTTTTGCTGTCCTGGCTGTTTTGGGCCCAGTGCCATATTGCCTGGCTCAGCTTTCTGCTGACTGTCCCGGGTGCTGGGTGGCTGGGACTTTTGGTCCCCTTGGCAATGGGAAGGTGGCTGGCAAAGATCAAACAGGTATGAGGTTGTTATGAGGTGCACTCATTCTGCTGGAATGCTATGCTGCTGCCATGTCCAGCCATGCACATGCACCTCAAAAGAATTAGGACCCTAATAAAATCATCAATTCGCATTATAAACACAAATCAGTATGATATAAATTTTGCAGTTATACAACAACAACATCAAGTGATCCACAGACATGGACATGACAGATTTGACAACATTCACTGATGCACAGACAGGCTGGGATCACCATTCACCTGTGTTTGAGTCAGACCAGATGGGTGGCTATTCTTGTGTTATATTTATATTTCCTCTTATTTTATTCATTTTATCCTAAATCGTTATCAATGGGTATTTATTTACAGTATATCTGCATCATTTGGAACTATCCTAGCACAGGTAGTGGACATCTGTGGTATCCTTATATCTTCTATATTTAGGGTGAATTTATGAATTATATTAATTTTTATACTTTTTTTGTGTTTTTGAGAATGCTGAAGGAGGTTATACAGTGTGTGGGGGGTCTAATTGGATGTAGGCCCTCATACATAGATAGGCCCTCGTACATTGTATTATATTATCAAATTTTATAATGTAAATTACCCAGAGTGATTGATGGTTGCCTGTTACACCGGTGGCCCTTTTTGGGATGAGTTTGCTTCCAGTGCCCCAGGTCATCTGTACATTTGCCATTTATTTATGAACATGAATTGAATGTTGTGAGGCTTGTTTGATTTTTGTTATCTCTCATGTCCAGGTCTGTGTATCAATGGAAGTTGTTGTTGTATGACTGCAAAATTCATATTGTACTTACATGCGTTTTATAGCACCCTAATGCTGAAGAAGCTTAAGGTGAATTATGTTGAGAGAGGCCTTATCCACAACAGAGATCTCAATAGATGTGGCTATAATTATTACCTTACCCTCTGATTTTGGACCAATATATATTTCTTGGTAGTAACATACAACTGTTGTGGTTAGGCCACTTTAGGGTGTTATGAATGCTGATTAATGAATTTAATGGGATATTAACTCTCTTGTGTAGAAATAGTATTCTCTGACTTTTAAAAATTGTTTTGTGCATATACTTTTGTTGAGAGACAACTCCATAAAAGTCCCATTCAATATTTTCTTGTGTTTGCTTATAAAGCATCAGCAGTGAGGCTTTGTAGTTATTGGTAATCCAAGACTGGTTAATGTTATTAAATCCAATCCACACTGTCATGGGAATGGCAGATTTGCCTTCCTGTAACAAGACCTCCTGCTATACTGCAAGTCTTCTCAGACAATACACTGGCTGAAGTGAGAGCCAAAAGCTAAGTGTATATAGTGCAAGCTCCAGCATGTGAAGGATGGATACCCAACAGTCCAAGGGGACCTCACTATTGGAGCTAATATAGTCACTGATCATGTGTTTCAGGACTGCTTGTAAGTCCTGCCTGCAGCCAGGCTTGACCACTGTCCTTTAAAAAGAAACTCTGAAGCATGGTGCTGAGGCAGCCACTTCCATAGCTGCTCATCTTTTCAGGGATTTAGGGTAACAGCAAAACCTGTTCCTGTTGAACCCTATACCAAGTGGATTAACAACATACATAGGCAGCTGCCCTGGCATGATGCCCATCACTATGGGATTACATACCCTTAGGTGATCCACACACATTTTTTTTTTGCTTCTGCTTTCAAAAGTTTTTATTGTTTGTCCTAAGACAATAGAAGAAACAAATATTACAATATCAGCTGTTCGAGAAAGAAACAAAGGAGGCTCCAGAAAGCTCAAGTACAATTCTGAACATAACAGTTATAACAGTAAAGGTAAACACGCATATGTAAATTGGGTCATCCCTGTCCAAGTCTGGCACCCCACGTGGGATCAAACTTTGCCGGGAAAGGACAGTGAGCCCCTTGACATTAGATGAGATAGTCAACAATCATTTTAATATTGGAGTCTTTTGAGGGCTTCTCAAGGAGCACTTTTCAATGTGGAGTAGCACTATAACCCCACTAAACCCATATAAACAATCTTCTCGAGGGAAGTTGAGAGGAAATATGTCAAGTGAGCTTTTGGAAATCATAATAGGCAGTAGTGCAGAGTAGGGAGAATAAAAGGAAGAGAGATTAAAGAAAATGGTCAGATGACCGAGGAGACATAGAGAGGAGGTTAAGAGCAGAGGGGAGGAGAGTACCGACCGAGGGGGGGAGCCACCCTGCACCGCTAATTGAGGAAGGGTTCGGAGTGTGAGCACAACGTGTAGATATCGGACCCAGGATTCCCAGGTTGATTCCCATTTCGCAGTGGAGTCCAGTAGGATACTGACCATTTTCTCCTGGGCCATGATCCATGAGATCTTTCTCTTGACTAAAGAGAAGGGTACTGAAGGCTGTTTCGAGGAGCGAGCTCTGAATAACTTTACCCCCGTGAAAATGAATGCTATGAGTTTATGATTTGCCTTGGAGGTGTTAGGAATTGGGAAGTTGAATAGTGCCATGTGAGGTTGTTTCTGGATAGGTAAGCCAGTGACTGCGAATCATTTGGAAGGTTTTGTTCCAAAAGCCCATGATTTTGGGACACTTCCACCAGATATGCAGAATTGAGCCCACATGACCGCAACCTCTGAAGCACAGGGGGGGAAGCAGATGGGAACATTCTGGATAATCTTACTGTGACCAAGTACCATTCCATTAGGGCTGTGTTTAGGATACCTTTGTAAGCCAGGGTAGAGGCCTTCTGCCAATCGGAAAAGCTCCAAACTTGGCCCAGCTCCCTCTCCCATTCTAACATAGCAGGAGATTTAGTCTCTATGAGAGACAGTGCCTCATAGATCACTGAAATCCCCCCTTCTGCTCCATGGCCCAGCCACACCAGACTTCATAACCAGTGATGGGAAGTGGGTCTGGTTTCGTGTACCACAGTTTGTGGAGGAAGTGTGATATTAAAAAATAATGAAATTTTTCGGACGAGGGCATATCGAGTTTACTGATACAGTAGGGTTGAGCTAAGGGGCCATTGGTGTGAATGAAGTGTCCAATCCTGAACAGGCCCTTGTTCAGCCACCAGGGGAATGATTTGATATCCATTCCCGGGGGGAAGATAGGGTAACGAAAAAGATGGGCTAGTGGGTGCCACAGAGAGATGAGTCTGGGGTCCTTCCTAAGAGAGTCCCATAAGGCCAGGGAGTGTGATAAGAATGGAGCCATAATTGGAGGTCTTCTTTTGGGTGGGCACCAGAGGAGAAAGTCAAGGGTAAATTGGGGGGCAGCCTGTCTTTCAATCTGTACGCAGTCCGGCATAGCCACTTTGAAGTAAATAGTAGATAATTGAGCTAATTGGGCTGCTTGGTAACATTTCTTAAGGTGTGGGAGCCCCAACCCCCCCCCCCCCCCCATTCCTGGGACGGTACAGGAATTGTCTAGCTACTCTGTACCCTTTGGATACCCAGATAAATTTGATGATTTTAGCTTGATGCCTACAGAGGGGAGCAGAGGGGATAGGTATTGGGAGAGAGAGCGAAAAAGATATAATAGTCATGGTAAGAGAGTCATTTTTACAGAGTTGACTCTTCCTAGTCAGGAGAGGCCTAGTTTATCCCATTGTTTCAGGTCAAGTTCTAGCTTGTGGAACATTGGTGGGTAATTAGCTGAGTATAGACGGTCAATTGAGTTTGTTGAGTGGACCCCCAAATAGGATAGTTCAGATTCATTCCAAGTGAAGCGGAAGTTTTCCTTCAGTTGAGCTACCAGGGGAGAGGGTAAATTTATATTTAAGGTGGTGGATTTAGAGTAATTCACATTTAGGCCTGACACAGCACTGAAGTCATCCAGTATGGAGCAAATATTTGGAAGAGAAATTAGCGGGGAAGTGACAAAGAGTAGGATGTCCTCTGTGAAAAGTGCACATTTGTGCATCTGCGGGCCACATCTCACTCCGCGTATGTCGGGATGATCCCTGATGGCAGTAGCTAGCGTCTCTATCACGATTGCAAAAATTAGAGGGGAGAGGGGGCAGCCCTGCCTGGTTCCCCTGGAGATAGGGAAGGGGTCAGAAAGGAAGCCCTGCAGTCAAATTTGTGCCTGTGGGTTGGAGTATAGTGCCCCAATAACATTCATAAAGTGATCCCCAAAGCCCCAGCTGCATAATACTGGTGTTAAGAAGGACCATGAGACAGAGTCAAATGCCTTTTGCAGGTCTAAGGAAAGTAAGAAGCCTGCTTGAGGATGCCCGCCATCCCAATTTAAATTTAGCAGTGAGATTATGTCGATGGCGTGTCTGACCTGGTCCGGACCCTGTCACCCGGGGATGATCCCAACTGGTCCTTATGTATGTACAGACTAATAAAAGTTGTGATGCGGTCCGCCATTATCTTTGTCCAAATTTTGAGATCATTGTTGATCAGTGAGATGGGGCGATAGTTGGCGACCAAACTTGGGTCCTTGCCAGGCTTGGGGATCACTGTTATGAAGGCTGAATTTAATGCTCTATCTAGAGTGGTGCCTTTGCGGAGGTCATTGCAAAACCTAGATAGATACGGGGCCAGTGTGATGGCGAAATGTTTATAATCTGGCACTGAGAAGCCAAGAGGAATTGGACTTTAGAGATTTAATCACCTGTATTATTTCATCCACTGTGATGGGGGCCTCAAGTCTGTCCCTATGTTGATCTTTGAGTTTTGGGATCTTGTGTGCTTTCAGGTAGGATTCTAAGGGGATAGTTGGAGATGACTTATGTGTGCCATATAGAGACTTGTAAAAGTCATGAAAAACACCTAGGTTCATTTTGGGATTTTGGGAGGGGGCCTCCATTTAGCTGGATTCTAGGCAGAGCATGAGACCATACTTTGGGCGCGAGCCTAGAGGCCAGTGCTGGGCCCGGTTTGTCCGTCTGATGATACTAGTGTGCCCCACTCCAGCGCAGGCTCTTTTCAGCCATGGTCGTGAGGGCTAGGTTTAGGGCAGCTCTAGCTGCATCCAGTTGTGCTATTGGGACTGATGATAGGTTACGTTTAGGTCTACTACTTAGGGAGGAGATTCAGTCTAACTTATCAATCTCAGCCTGTCTAGCTTTCCGGATCCTGGCGGACAGTTGGATGAGTTTTTCCCTAATAGTGGGCTTGTGAGCCACCCACAGGATGGAGGAGGAGATCTTGGCGGTGTCGTTTAGTCGGGAGTATTCTTGAATATGTTTGTCAATCTTGCGGACATGGCAAGGGTTAATGAGCATAAAAGCATTTAACCTCCAGCTCCCCCTTCCCTGTGTGCCCGAGGATCGTTTCAAAATCATGTAAAGCATGGAATGGTCCAACCAGGCAGAGCCCCTGATAAATGACTTTGTAACCATTGGTACTATTTTGGAGGGTATGAGAAAATGATCTATCCTGGAGAATGAATTATGTGAGTTAGAGAAATGGGTGTAGTCACGTTTGGATGGATTCATCTCCCTCCACGAGTCTATTAAACCCTGTAGGTTGAGTAATTTAGCTACCGCTAGGCTCTGCCTGGTGGGGCGAATGTAACCCTTCCCTGGGGGTGGGCTTTATCTAAACCTACATCAAATGCGACGTTGGAGTCTCCCCCAAATATAATTGTGCCTTCAAGGAGCGGGTCCAAGGTTTTGAACATTGATCGAAAAACATTTTCCTGGCCTGTGTTCCGGGCATAGTATGAGATTAGGGAGTAAAGGAGATTTTCAATATGGCCTTTGACTAGTAGAAATCTGCCATCAGGGTCTCTGTGGACTAGAGTAGTGGCAAAGTTGCAGCATTTGGTGAAGAGGATAGCTACCCCTTTTGTTTTGTTGTCAGCGTTGGCTAGGTGAAAGGTGGGGAACTTGTGGTGTATAAAACCTAGTGAGTAGGATTTGGGGAAATGTGTTTCCTGCAGGAATAGGACATCTACTTTATTGTTATGGTAAAACTGAAGGGCTTTCCTGCGTTTGATTGCCGAATTTAACCTTTGTACGTTGTGGGAAGCAATGCGAAGGCATGAGTTTGGGGGGAGAGGATTAGCAATGGAGCCAGAAGGGGTGGACTATCACTGATAAACAAGCACTTACCCTGGTCTGGAGGGGATTTCCCAGAGACCATGGATGTGAGTCTTCCCATCTGCTAAGGGTGGTTGCTGCTACTCGATGCGGGTGCCCCTCGATCACTGAAAAAGTAAATACAGAGATTAGAGAAAAGGGATAGAGAGAAGGTAAGGCAATAGAAGGAATCAAAACAGAATTCAGAGGATAACCTCGGGGGGTAAGCCCCATATCCTCTGATACCAATATGTAACGCCCCTCCTGAGGAGGGGTATCCCGACCCAGGGAGAGAAGGGTTTTGTCTACGCGGGTGAGGGGGGGCAAATGAGTACCGATCCGGCATCTGAGCCCCAGGAGGGCTAAGGATAAAACGAATACATGGCAATAGGTGCAGCGAGGCTAACTTTAACTGGGATAGGGCATAAACCCTATCCGACAACTTAATATGACTAATAATGTCCCAGGTTCCCTGTCCTGAAATGAAACGTGAGAGTAGGCCGAGTAGGATTTTGATATAAGCGGGAGACTCGTAGCCCAGGGTGTGGGAATTCAGCTGTCTTCTTCATGTGGAGCCAATGTTGGTTTACCCAAAATGTGAGTGTGGTTCCCGGATATAGCAGTGCTAGCTGGGCAGCATAGAAGTCAGTAAACCTTTATGTGTACCTTGACGGCTGCATAGTACCACCCAATCATTTGTCATTATGATGATCATTATTGTTATGAACAGTCAAGTATCTCGTTAGCCTACAATAGGACAGAGGTCAGTGTTCAGGCAACAATCAGGGACAGTAAATAAACAGGCGTATCATTCATCATGAGCAACAAGAAGATAAAGCAAACAGGGGGGGGGGGGGGCAAGGGTATGAGACCCCAACAACCATTGAAAAGTTGAATTCATGACAGACGAGCTCCGGGACGTTTCAGGGGGGGCGTCCTTAGCTTTCTTAGATTTTGACTACTGCAAAGGGGAGTAAAAGCTCTCGTTGGAGGGGGATGCTTGGTGGAACTCGAAGTAGAGGCCTGCATAGAAGAAGGGGGGTCCTTGGAGAGAACCCCCAGTTTCTGGAGAAGAAATTCACCATCCGTAAATGAGGAGAATTTGAAGGACTTGTTATTCAGTTCAAATTTGAGTCCAAATGGAAATTGCCACCAATATTTGATATTTTTCTGTTGTAGCACCATCAGCAGAGGTTTAAGTGAGCACCTACCTTGAATTGTATAGGGAGAGATGTCCGCAAAGAGTTGTATGGGGTGTCCCAAAAGTTGTATCTGAGAGGCAGACCTGACTTTCTTCATCATCTCCTCCTTAACCCCATAGAAGTGTGGCTTCACCACGATATCGCGGGGGAGGCCACCAGAGCGAGGGGGGCCCAGAGCCCTGTGGGCCCTGTCCAGCTCCAGTCTGTGAGGCTGGATGTCTGGCAAAAGATCCTTGATGAGGGTGGGACGGCATCCAAAATGTCAGTGACGCTTTCAGGGAGGCCTCTGATCCTGAAATTCTGTCGTCTGCATCTATTCTCCAAATCATTGATTTTAGCTGCTGCTTCTTCTAGTTGTCTGTGCAGGTCTTGTATCCTATCTGTGTTCTGATTAGCTCTCGCCACCGTGGCGTCCATCTTGGTTTCAATAGTCTCAATAGGGCTCCAAGGTTTTGGAGATCTAGCTTAATTTCAGATGTTATCTTAGCCGCTGTGTTGGCCAGGCCTCTGTCAAGCAGTTCTGAAAATGTGGCAAACATAAGTGAGATATCTTGTGGCTGGGGGGACATCTGGTCCTGTCTCTGTGGCTGGGCTGTGTGCTCTGCTGTGGGAGCCAGTACAGGAGACATTCATAATTCCTCCATAGTCTGGTTGAGGAGGGATTCAGTGGATGTGGGGGAAGCCAGTCCCTGGTGAAGCACAGCCCCGGGGAACCTTTCACATATCTCCTCTCTCCAGGGGGACTGTGCTGGGGAAGTGTCGTGTGCCGCCTCGTGGAGTGATCGTTCGGCTGCCATCTTGGGATCCCCAGCTTCCACTCCCTCCGGCGCAAATTGTGCCCGCAGGTTCCTCCTAGCTTGCCCTGTACACATAGAGCGGGTCCCTGTGTTCTGGCTGGTGTTCCGTGAACCATTTGTGGGGAGGAAGCCTTCGCTGCCGCACGCTGGGGGGACAGAGCATGGAGACTAAGCGTTCAACTCCCACACACATGTTTTTTATCTTTGTCATTTTAATGAATTCTGAATAAAAATGTATATTTTTTATACACTTTAGTTTCATGTTCGGATCTTTTTCAAACCCAAGTGCCTTCAAAGTCCCTAATCTTCCATGTGGAAACGTCCAGTATGTCTTTAACAACATACATAGGCAAAATGATTCCTGGTATATTGGGTTAGGGATATATCACAACTAGTGTTGAGCGAACCCGGACTGTAACGTTCGGGTCCGTACCGAACTTTCGGGTGTCCGGGACCCGGACCCGAACACGGACATTTCAAAAAACGTTCGGGTTCAGTCCGAGGTTCTGCTATTTTACTCCACGTGTTGAGATACTGCAGGGTAGCCAATCAACAAGTGTTTCACTGGTTTGCCCTTAGAAGCCATCACAGCCATGCCTACTAATGGCATGGCTGTGATTGGCCAGTGCATCATGTGACCCAGCCTCTTTATAAGCTGGAGTCACTTGGTGCTGCAGTCACATGCTCTTGGGTTAGTGTAGGGAGAGGAAGCTGACAGCGTGAGGGAGAGATTAGAGACATTTTAAGATCTGATCCTGCATCCTGAGATAGATTACTTTACTACTGCTGTGCTGTTGCTCTGAGGACAGATAGCAGAAATTAGAGATTTCACATACCGCTGCTTTGAGTTGCAGATCAAACTCTGCATAAAACAACGATCGCTACGATCGTGCTCAACGATCAGATTGTTGGAGGAATTTGAGATTTCAAATA
>BLSH010437506.1:358260-370272 GCA_018402905.1 Glandirana rugosa
CGACACCATGAAAATGTCGGACGTCAAAAATGTTGTAGGTAGACTCCGATCCGGTAGGGAAAGGTGAGAAGGGAGAAGAAGACGACTCCGGTACCGAGGATCTGGACTCCTACTTCTACTCCTCCTCCGGCAGAACTGGGTCCATATCACAACCACTTGTATAACATTTCTATTTTATGTTACTATTCTTGATTTGTAATAACAGGTTTGTAAACTCAGAATTGATCACAACTCGCTTGGGCCTGACATTGCAAGCCCAGGCATGGCTTGATGGCTGTGATGGCTTCTAAGGGCAAACCAGTGAAACGCTTGTTGATTGGCTGCCCTGCAGCTTCTCAACACGTGGAGTAAAATAGAAGAACCCCGGACCGAACCCGAACGTTTTTTGAAATGTCCGTGTTCGGGTCCGGGTCCCGGACACCCGAAAGTTCGGTACGGACCCGAACGTTACAGTCCGGGTTCGCTCAACACTAGTTAAGACTCAAATGTTTGGACAATAATGTTTAGTTCTTATCATTGTATTTTATCTTTACAATATGTTCACCAACACTATACCTGGGTCAAGACGGCCTCCTCCTCATCTTCATCCTCAGGTCTAGGAGCCATGGCCTCAGCAGAAGAAGAGGGAAGAGTGGAAAGGGATGGCCTAGCCTCAGATGGATGTTGTAAAAACTGCAGGCTGTAAAAGTACCACAGCTTTGGGACGTACACATGGTGTGCTGCAGCTCTGGACCTTTTTGAATCTTGGACCTTTTTCACCTCCCTCCCATAGGTCGTCCTGAGGTTGGCTATTTTGGTCCTGACATACTTAGGTGTTGCATCAGGATTTATCAGCTTGCACAGCTCCACTAGTTGCTGTATAGCTGCCAGCTTGCGGGCCTTATTAAAATAGTCCTTCAAGTGGACATTCCACAGGCAGGGTAGTTGCCTGTACAGGTCTATAAACTGCGGCAGGAAGTCTTGCGAGAAGAACCTGTCGCTCATTATGCCTGCAAGACACAAGACAAAGCATCATGCAACTTCACCCAGCATACCCCTAAAAGCTCCACCAAATCTAGGCCCCAAGCCAAGCAGTATTAGTGTTGCCACATCCTCCCTTTAATCCAGGACACATATGAATTGCACAGGTTCTGAGTCTAATTTAATGCAGATAAGTGAGTGTAATTACCACCTTAATCAGCCACAGAACCTGAGTAATTAATATGTGTCCTCGATTAAAGGGATGATGTGGCAACCCTAAGCAGTATAAGCCATTCTTCCCAATGCAATCCAAGCATAACAGTATAGGCCTCTACCCACCTATATCAGAAGGTTGAACAGTGAGCGCACACGTTCGTTCCCACACAGCGTTCCTACCTAAGGCCGTTTCCATGAACGTTCGTTCGTCTTTTATACCTTGCTATACATTGGGCATGCGTACCGCTCTCAGGTGCGTCGTGATGCTGGGGCGTGACACGTACCAACGCCTCCACGGAATGAACGAGCGATCGCACCTCCACGATCGTCAAAACGAGCACCAATCATGGCGGATTCCTGCAGGAGCCACCACAAAATGAAGGCCACCCCCATAACCAGGCCAGAAGTGGTTGACATGGTGGGAATCCTGGAGGCCAGGGATTATGACTGCAAAAGGGGGGAGTATGAGAGGCCGAACAGCCATAAGGATTATATCCTGGAGAGGGTCACTGAGCGGCTGTCTCACAAATATGGGGTCCAGCGGGCAAAGGATCAGCTCTGCAAGCGCTGGTCCGATCTGAAGCATCAAGAGCCAGACCAGCTGCGCCGCATCCATCGGATCCTGGAAAAAAATAAGCAATATTTTTTTGGAAACAATATGTAGATGTGTAAATTCGGTGTCTGGATCTGTTCTTGGTCAAAGTAGCTAGAGAGAATTATCTGTGAATTTATGAACTCTTTGTATGCCTTGGGGTTCCCAAATCAAGCTTACTGTATATGAAGAATACCATTTTAGACTGTTTTCAGACATTCCTTTAGCTTTTGCCCGTATGTTCTTTTTGTATTTTGCAACAGGGAAACAGAAAAAACAAAGGCTCCACTCCCCCAAGGGACCATCGGATGCTACCACCCCTGGCCCGTCAGCAGAGGTGGAATCCAGCCCACCTTCACGCCCAGAAGGTAAGTGCTAAATGACAACTATACAAGATGTGCCACAGACAGGGGTGCTACTAGGTGGACAAAAGGGTGGGGGTTTCAGGCCTAAATTAAAGGATAAGTATCACTTTACTGGCTGCTGACTGAATCATCAGTGCCCATTAATCCAGCCTTGCTAGTGCAGATATGGTGAGAGGATAGCCCCCAGTCCTGGAAGGCACACAAATGCATATGATGGATAGCAGACAGCCCACAACCCATAGGAGCAGCTGTAGGAGTTGACGAATGTTGCCACTTGTCAAGTATTTTGGCCGTGGCAAATGGCATCATCGTCCATTTGTTTTTGTTTTGTTTCAGAAAATACTACAGAGGCCCCCCAGGCCGGTGCAAGTTCACTAGATGCACCCAGCCCAGCCCAATTGCAAGGTTGGTACACTTGAAACATATCCCACAATGTATGTGTTGAACCTGTAGTGACTTTGGGATGCTCAATGAATGCATTTGTTTTTTTTTTTAGAAGAACCGGATTGCCTGGAGCTGCCCCAACATCCCGAGTCCCCGAGGGAACCTGTTGTTTGCCCTTGTAAGTACTGTTCTAATATTGTTTCATGTGTATTGACATGTCTATTGGTACATGGGACAGCAGACCGCAGTTAATAACCAACACACCTTTTGTACTTTGTTCTAAAGTATGGCCATGGCCTTTCTTATTGTTGCCTTTAAAGTGTTTGGAAAGTGCACCCCCTCCCCCCCAACCAACCCCCAAAAAATAGACCCATTCAAGGCATAATCAACTATTATGCAGCACATCATAACTGTTTCTGAAATAGTTACCTTGGAACGAAGATGTTGGAGCGGTCTAAGCACCCTGCTTCCAGGTCTACGCCTCCATCCAATCACAGCGCGGGCATACAATACCAATTAATGTCAAGATATCACTTCAAAAAAACTACCAAAATAACACAAATCACTATGTTGGCCCTCAGCCACTTGACCATCATTGCCCTTATGCATTTTCCTCTACTTAACAGGTCATGAGCTTCCACAATGCACCAATGGAAGACTGCGGAGGGATATCCAATGGTGCTGTGTGGAGCTCCAGGACATACAAAGGACAGTGCGGAACCTCCAGCAGTGACTGACGGATGTTGGGGACATGCTTGCCAAATTTTAAGGCAATTCTTCTTGCAATTGGGCTGTTTTTGTGGACCCCATTTTAGGGCCTGTTGCCCAGTTGAAACGGCCTCCTGAAAAAGCGTGTAAACATGTACTCCATCTCATCAGGGGTTGTCAAGTGTCATATTTCTGGATGGGCAAACCCCCCTTCCTCCAAACTGGAGTTTCTTGGAGAAAGGGGTGTTGCATCTGCAAAATGTGTGAGTTGATCACATCAGGTGTTCGAAGCCTCCCTTTATTCAAGCTAGTGGAGTTTGGCTAAAGGTGGCCACCCTCAAAACGGGTATGCTCAGAACCCATGATGGGATCAACTCACACATTTCTCAGATGCAACACCCCTTTCTCCAAGAAACTCCAGTTTGGAGGAAGGGGGGTTTGCCCACCCAGAAAGATGACACTTGACAACCCCTGATGAGATGGAGTACATGTTTACACGCTTTCGTTTGTGGCCTACCAGTTTTAATATGTTTGATATCTGTTTTTAACATGTTGCAAAGCACCTCAGAATGTGCAACCAATATAAAGGTTTGATACTAACAGTGTGTGGCTTCTTCTTTACTTTATGTATGCCTATATTCCATAAAGTTTAGGTCTTTACAGAGCAAATGTGCTCTTCTATGTGGTCAAGACAAATTGTTCATCTCGAAACATTTAAACCAGTTGTTAATGCATCATGTTTTTGTTCTCCAACATCATTGTGTGTTTGTGTTTGTGTATAAGTAGCACAACCCCTGCACACCAAAATACTTTGCTGAAGCTGAAATGTTGATCTCATGGAGAAATGAAGGTTAGATTTCCCTCTTGGAGCACGTGCAAAAATAAAGCGCATATAGAACATCTCTTTTACACATCGAAAAACCACAGACAAGAGTAGTTAAACTGAAGGATTCATTTATAAGGGTAATAAAACATTAAAGATCAGGAATCATGTTTTGCCAGGACACAGCCCCTCTCCCCACAAAATATTGCATATATTTGTTACGCAAATCCCTTGCATTCTGTGTGGCCAAGGTAGCACGTCTACTCTGAAGGTCTGCCATTGCATCCAACGACGGACGACCTTCAGTGGATGTACTTGGGCCTGGCAGGGCTACATCAACATCCGTGGGCACAGTTTGTAGATAATTGGTCACATTCCTGCGTAAAAAATTATGCAGGATGCAGCATCACCGTACCACGTGATTAATCTTATATAAGGCCAGGTTGATTGGCGTCAAAGAGAGACAGAACCTGTTGGGCAAAATGCCAAACACATTTTCCACCACCCTTCTAGCACGCGAAAGTCTATGATTGAAAATCCGCTGGTCAGGGGTCAGGTTTCGTTGCGGAAATGGCTTCATAATATGTTCATCAAGCCCAAACGCCTCATCTGCAACAAACACAAAGTTCAGACCCTCCACGTTTTGGTCTGCAGGTGGCAAGTTTGGAGTGCCATTCTGAAGCCGTCTATAAAACTCCATCTTCATGATGACGCCTCCATCGGAGTTGCAGCCATTCTTCCCCACGTCCAGGAACTCATAGTTCGCAGACACTATGGCAAGCATTACAATGCTGCAAAACCCCTTGTAGTTAAAATAATAGGAGCCCGAGTTGGGTGGTGGTACAATCTGAACATGCTTGCCATCAATGGCACCCCCGCAGTTGAGAAAATCCCATTGCTGCATAAACTGAGCAGCAACTTCCTGCCACTGCTGGGGATTGGAAGGAAACTGTGGATAAAAAAAAAATAAAAATTAGAGTTTGCCAACAAACATAAAAATGTTCTTCAATATACAAATGCAAGGGCAACATAAGGCTACACTTCCATTTCCAGCTCAGTCAAGATGTAAGACATGGGAGAAGCACAACCTACAGAAAATATACTTGGCTAATTACACTTTTCTTACAATATTCAAACAAAAGAGATCACGTGAGGTCAAATTAGTAGCAAATCAAGAAGGTGCTTGCACTACATGTTTTGGGGAAATAGTAGGGAAATGTCAACCGCAAAAGATGGAGAGTGTGTATAGGAGATTACTTTTCTGGTGATACCGTGGTTTTAAATGATGTAACTTTTTGGGAGCATGGGGCTTAGGTTTCACATAATAAGAACACCTCAAGCACTCTGCCTGGTTGGAAAGCCAAAAATAATGTGGCAAAAGTGTGTTGTGGGGGGTGCCTAAACTGCATCTGACATAAATAATTGTGGCATTACCAGGCTGAGTGGGCAGTGCAGCCATCAGAAATTTGGGGGCCCCTTACACAGCTTTAAACCGGCCCCCCCTTCTGACCACCAACCTTACCCAGGGCCTTCACACTGGGCCATTCCACCACATCTGCCCACTGGCCAGGGGTGTACACATGTTGCAACCCCAGTAGGAACAATACACCCTGTCACACTTGAGAGATGTAGCCTGCCAAGCATGACCCAGTGAAGTGTGCAATGCATGTTAGTGTGAAATCCAAGGGCTTCAAAAAGCAGTGCACAGGCAACACAGCCTCACTCAATGCTTGCAATAAGACCTTGTGCCAAAGCATAGGTGCTGCAGGTCCCAAACTTGAACCAGTTGTGGTCCAGGGGGTCCTCTCCTTGTGGGCAAAATTTGTTATTCTTGTTGCCTAGGGTTCAGGCGAATGGTCTCCCCAAACTGTATGCCCCCCTCCCATAGACTCCAATGTTAAAGACTGCTAAAGTCTTTGTTGTAAGGGCCCCTTGAGGCACTGGGGCCCCTTATAACAGTACTGCCTGTACCCCCTGATGGCGGCCCTCTGAGTGTGTATGGACACTGGACAACATGCTGGGGAGGCGTGTAGAGGAAAAAAAGGTGAAAAAGCTTAGAGCATGCATGAGGCCAAAGAAGACATTCACAGCATATTGTAATGTTACTATTTAGGTATTGGCAAAAAGGGAAAATACCATATTATCAAACATAAACACATAAAATGTGGTATTAACATGAAACATACCTTAATATAGTCCTTCTGCAGCACCTGAATGATGGCTGAGCATGTCTCTGGAATAATGACTCCAAGAGCCTGGGGGGAGATGCCTGTGGTGAACTTGAGGTCCTGGAGGCTTCTTCCCGTCGCCAGGTAGCGCAAGGTGGCAATGAGCCTTTGCTCAGGGGTGATAGCAAGGCGCATGCATGTGTCCTCCTTCTGGATATAGAGGGACACCAATGCCAAGAGGTGGTTAAAGCAGGGGTCCATCATCTGAAGATAATTCCTGAAATCATCAGGATTATTCTCCTGGAGCTCCCTGACCAAGGCCATATGACCAAATTGATCACGGTTAAGTAACCAATTTTTGGTCCAACAACTCCTCTCCCTCCTTCTCCTACGTTGGTTTTGGGTCTAAGCCAGGACTCCTAGGCCAACAATAGCGAGATTTCTATCTCTAGAAGGAAACATCGTTGACGAACGAACGTCCAGAAACGAGCCAAAGAACGATCCAAAGAACGAACTGAAGAACGATCTGAAAGTCGCGAATCAACAAACACCAAACTTCAACTAACACGAAATTAGATGAAGGAGCCCAAAGGGTGGCGCACGATAACAGCACTTCCTCTTTATACGCTCGTTGCACATCATTACGTTCGGCTTGGCTGCACGTTGCTTGTACGACCGTTGGGTGCACGTCAGTATGCTAGATACAACAGCCAACATACGATTTGACACGATCGTACGTACGATCGTCATCCCATGTGTACGAGGCTTAGGTGTTAACAGGGTTTGCCTGTGTATGTTAATGAGTGGTGTCCCCTGGCGCCCCAATGGGAACCTGCTGCGTCTTAGAGGGGAACCCACTCTGGTCTGTGGAAATATATGCCCTGTAGTTCGTTGAGGGGTCTGAATATTTAGATGTTTAAGGACCTCCGATAGCTCTAAGGACTCTATGGAACTTGAGTCATGACATTTGGAGTAACAATTATCTGGAAGTATGTAACAGTTCATAATAGTTCAGATCTTCTTTCTTGAGATTGAGTAGGAAGATAAGGGGTGAAGAAATAGGGAGAAGACTAGGGGGGGTGGGAGATGGGGTATATGTGCTGGTTCAGAAGCGATATTATTTATTGGAGATTGATGATAGTTGATTTATAGGTGGTATTTAAGATGGCTGAGGGTATATTGATGGTGTCAGCCAATGGGTTTATTGGTGCAGGGTATAAGGTATAGAGTCAATCACGAACGTTGGCTTCTTAATGATGCTACAGTTTCAAAGTTCCTTTAGGGTGTTGTAGCCAAGGATTCCAACGCTGGAAGAATACATTCAGTTGGAGGTGGGCTTTTGCGAACATAAATTCGTAGTGAGCATGGTCATTTATGATGTCAATGGTAGTTTGCAGAGTTGGTGGAGACGATTGTTTCCATTTACGAGCTATGAATAGTTTAGCTGCTATAAGAAGATGAGTGAGGAAGCAATGGAACTGTTTCGGGTATTTGTCCAAGTTTATATTCAGTAAAGCTAAGGTTGGATCTGGTTCTATTATTATACCAATAACATCTTTTGCTAGTTTAAACACATCACTCCAAAAACTAGTGAGGGATGGGCAATGCCACCATATATGTGGAAGTGACCCTATTGCTCCGCATTTCCTCCAGCATTGATTAGATTGATTTGGAAACATTCTTGCTAATTTATTAGCTGTGATATAGCAATGATGCACTAGTTTATGTGCCGATTCCCAATGTGTAATGCATCTGGAATACTTCAATGGTATCAAAGTTGCTATGTACCATTGTTCTTGTGAGATGTTAAATTGTAGGGATTGCTCCCATTTGATCATGGATGTGTTTTTTCCTGTGGAAGAAGGCTTGGTGAGAGTCTTGTATATTGGTGATATCCCTTTCCAGGGAATTTTCACGGAATCAAATAGGGTAAGGAGATCTTCTACTGTGTCTTTGTGGAGGTCTCTTATAGATTGAAGAGCATGTCTTACTTGGAGGTATTTATAAAAGGATGTTTTGTCCAGGGAGAAGTGATCCATCAGGGATTGGAAGGGTTGTATATGGTGCTGATGATAGAGATGACAGATGGTGTAAATGCCCGCTTCTTCCCATGGAACTAATGAGAGGTGTGGGATGAGAAGTTCCAGGGTTCTGAGTGGGAATTTATGAAGAGCTTTACATGATATTGAGTTGTGAGGACCAGTGATTGAGCTCCATACTCTAAGGACTGCGTTAATTGTACTCATATAGTGTTCTCCTGTAGTTGGAGAAATAGCTACTGCGCCTAGAACATGCTTAGGGTCTTTGCTTAGAGCTACTGTTTCAATTTGTTGCCATATAGGGGGTTGTTCTTTGGGGTTCCACCACTCCTTCAACATGGTCAGAATAGTGGCTTTGTAATATACTGCAACATTTGGAGCCCCAAGACCAGCGTATGACGTTGGTCGGAGGAGTATGGATGCTTTAATTCTTGGTCGTCTGGCGCTCCAAATGTAAGAATTTAATCTATTCTGTCATTTTTTGAGGTGTGCCGGGAAAATCGGAATGGGAAGAGTTCTAAACATATATAAAATATGCGGCAGCATAAACATTTTTACTAGGGCGATACGACCCGCCCAGGTTCTGTGAGTTGCTGAGAGATTTTTTCGCACCTTTCTCCAATGTAACAATGAGATTTGCTAGATTTGTTGAGAGTAGGTGTGAGATTGGAGACGTGATCTGGACTCCTAGGTATTGCAAGGCAGAGAGGGGGGCCCATGAGAAGGGGACCGCGCTCAGTATTTGATTTTCAATTATATTTTAATTATATTATTGAGGACTATGAGAAGCATTTGGCATTTAGAGTTATTAAGCTTGTAAAGGGAGATAGTGCCAAAGTGTTCTATTATATTGTATAGGTAGGGAAGGGATTGAAGGGGATTGGATAGGGTGAGGACTACATCGTCCACATATAGTCCTATTTTATGTTGTGTTGGGCCAATTTTGATTCCGGTGATAAGAGGATGTGTACATATATGGGCTGCGAGGGGCTCAATAATTAGGGAGAAGATTAGGGGTGATAGCGGGCACCCTTGCCTGGTGCCGTTGGTTATGGGAAATCAAGCTGAGAGAAAACCATTAGTCCATACCTTTGTGGTGGGGGTGGTGTATAAGGTTGACATGGCGGATAATATTCGGCCGGTGAAGCCAATTTTTTTTAACGTTTCTTTCATGTAGAGCCAATGTACTCTATCAAAGGCCTTTTCGGTGTCTAGCGATATGAGTAAGATTGAGGCTCAGTGTTGCAATATTTATCTACATAGTAAATACTGGTACCTACATCCCAATTTGTATGCAAAAATTATACCATCGGAGAAGATGGCATGGAGGGGACAAGGGGCTACGGGATTTTAATGGTACCGAAATTAGGCTCACACCTTAATTTTTGTAAAACTATAACAAATTTATTTGAACATACAATTACATCTCTTCAAAAAATCACCGACAGTTATATCTCCCTCCCATAAGGGGATGGGTTTAAGAACAAAATTCCATGTTCATACAGACAGTTGGTTTCGTGCTTCCCGACATGTTTCGCGGTTGCCCGCTTCTTCAGGAGAACGCACTATATCTAGTATGCACTGTGAAGTCTAATCTGACCAATAAGTCCCCTTGGCTGGGGTTGTTCCCCCGGGTGGGCACGGGAGGATAAACTGTTTATTGATTCTCTACAAGAATGTAGAAGTCGTGGTTAAAATGAATTAAGAGAGGTGGATGGTTTGGTCTATCACATCTGGGCAGGCGCTGAAATGTGTACATGGAGGAAAAGCCTTGATTCATCCCATTAACAGAGTTTGGTTCTCATGTACTGCTCAAGTTTGGGCTGCACACCGGTCTTCAAGTTCATGCATTACGGGTCAATACATAATCCTTCAGCTCTCAGTGTTAAGATTGTCAAGGCCCGTATTGGCGGGGGTTTAATCGTCCTCACTAGTAGGCTCAATGCCCAGTTATCCTCTGTTTGCCTCCAGCGCCTTAAAGCCCCGATCCACTGTCCTAGGGATATGAGTAGTGCGGGGATTTTGTGGTGCTCTGCCCACTGTGTAATGTTTATAAGCCTGTGTGTGCCGTCGGATGCTTGCCGTCCTGGAACAAATCCTACTTAGTCTGGATGTATTAAAGAAGGGGTAATTCAGGCAATTATATTGGCAAGGATTTTGGCAAAAATCTTAGTGTCTGAGTTAAGTAGGGAGATTGGGCGGAAGTTGGTAGGGGAGTCTGTTGATTTCCCAGGTTTGAGTATCATTACAATTAAAGATTCTAAAAATTCTGTGGGGCACGTGCCTGCGTCGCTTATATAATTGTATACCTTGGTGAGATGAGGGGTAAGCACTTGTGAGTGCATTTTATAATATTCATTTACGAAACCATCTGGCCCAGGGGATTTATGGAGAGGGAGTCAGCGTATTACTTTTCCTATTTCTGTCTCAGAGAAAGGGAGGGATAGTTGCTCAATCTGGTCTGTTGGGATGGTAGGTAAGTGGCAGAATCTAAAAAAGTTCTAATAGTGTCGAGATCGGGGGGTAGAAGGAGGGTGCTGATTGAAGATTATAGAGAGATAGGTAATATTTTCGGAATTGTTCAGCGATGTCGGCAGGGTTTAGAATTTTTTTTTTATTTTCGTCTGTAAGGTATGGAATCTTTTTAGAGTTACTTTTGTGTTTATATTGCTTGGCCAAAAAGGCCCCAGGTTTATTGCCGAGCGAGTAATGTGCCAATTTTAATCTTTTAATGTAAAAGTCATAGGAGTTTGTACAAAGAGTACCTAATTGGAGTCATAAGCCTCTAAGCTCTTCCTCCGTTGCTGGGGAGTAAGTGCTTTTATTTAAGCTTTCCAAAGTGTGGATACGAGAGTGGATTTGGGTGATTTGTTTAGTGAGCTGTCTCTGCTCATGGGCCACTATATTGATAAGGGTTCCTTGTAAGGAAGCCTTATGAGCATTCCATAACACAGCGGGATCTGTAACAGAACCATTATTTTCTATAAAAAAGGTGCTAATAGCGTTTCTGATCTGTTTCTGATATGCTGGGTGATTCAATATGGAGGCGTTAAGTCTCCAATGGGTCGGCATTGAACCTGATTTGGTTAGAGTAAGCTCCAAATATATTGGGGCATGATCCGACCAAGTGCTAGTACCAATGGTTGCGGATTTAACTCTTTGGAGAATGAATTTATCCGTCAGAAACAGATCGATTCTAGAGTAAACCTTATGTACTGATGAGAAAAAAGAGTAATCACGTTCTGTGCTATGAAGACATCTCCAAAAGTCAAAAAGATCTTCCCTATATGCAATTGTGTGTAGCGAG
Source organism: Glandirana rugosa (assembly GCA_018402905.1). Classification (NCBI taxonomy): domain Eukaryota; kingdom Metazoa; phylum Chordata; class Amphibia; order Anura; family Ranidae; genus Glandirana; species Glandirana rugosa. The sequence continues at coordinate 369,823 of BLSH010437506.1, forward strand.
GAGTTTGGTCTGCGGGATGGATTGGTGGAGTCAATGGATGATTCCATAACATCATTGAAGTCCCCACATGTGATGATGGGTCGTGACTAGTGTTGAGCGAACCCGGACTGTAACGTTCGGGTCCGTACCGAACTTTAGGGTGTCCGTGGCACGGACCCGGACCCGGACATTTCAAAAATCGTTCGGGTTCGGTCCGGGGTTCTGCTATTTTACTCCACGTGTTGAGAAGCTGCAGGGCAGCCAATCAACAAGCGTTTCACTGGTTTGCCCTTAGAAGCCATCACAGCCATGCCTACTAATGGCATGGCTGTGATTGGCCGGTGCATCATGTGACCCAGCCTCTTTATAAGCTGGAGTCACAGTGCTGCAGTCACATGCTCCTTGGGTTAGTATAGGGAAAGGTAGCTGACGGCGTGAGGGACAGATTTTAGCCATTTTAAGACCTGATCC
>BLSH010437506.1:391165-411109 GCA_018402905.1 Glandirana rugosa
CGTTCCTATATCCCGCTATTAAACGTCCCAACAGTCCCCGAAACGGACCAAACCCCTACCACTGATATTATCTAAGATTCTTAAGAACCCCAAACCAGGCAAAGCCCCTGACAACCCTGCAAATTATCGCCCTATATCCTTGCTTAATTCGGACACCAAATTATTTGCCAAAATAATTGCTAATAGGCTTTCCCAATATCCCCCCCTTCTCATACATCCCGATCAAGTTGGATTCGTCCCTGGTCGCCAAACTTTGGATGGAACACGGAGATCAATTAATCTTATCCAATGGGCTGAACACTACCATATACCTGCCCTAGCAATCTCTCTAGACGCTGAAAAAGCTTTCAATAGAGTTCATTGGCGGTACATGACCGAGGTCCTCCGGGGCTTTGGCTTCCGGGGACGAATTTTATCAGCAATCACAGCCCTATACACATGTCCAACAGCCAAAGTGTGGACTTCAGGCTTCCTCTCACCCTCCTTTCCCATTACTAATGGAACAAGGCAGGGCTGCCCTCTTTCCCCAATAATATTCTCCCTGATTATGGAGCCCCTAGCAGAACACATTCGATCTAACCCCTCAAATACCGGTATACAAATAGGAAAATCCCAACATAAAATAGGTCTATATGCTGACGATGTGATTCTCTTCCTTACAAACCCCTTCCTCACTCTCCCGCACTTAACACATCTTCCAGAACACTTCAGCACACTTTCGCTCTATAAATTTAATCATAATAAATGTTAAATGCTCCCCATCAATTTACCCCCCCTCACCAAACAAAATATTTCCACACTTACCCCTTTCTCGTGGGCTCCAGCAGCCTCTCTTCAATACCTTGGGATCCAATTGACCGCACCCAGCTCTAATATGTTCCACACTAACTTTAATGCACTGACATCGAAAATCCCCAGCATCTCCTCTTCAATTCAGAAGTTAACACCTTCATGGACAGGTCGCATCGCCTTAGTCAAGATGTTTATCCTACCCCATATTCTCTACCTCTTCCGCGCCCTCCCGGTGCCTTTCCTTACAACTCATTTGAAGAAGCTACAAGCTATCATCAGCAATACAATATGGCAAGGGAAGCGTCCCAGATGCAAAACATCATACCTCCTCCGCCCGGTTAAGTTTAGTGGAATGGGGGCCCCGAACATTTCCTTCTATTATAAAGCCAGCATCTTAAACCACACCAGGACATGGTGGTTCTCCAACTCCTCTTCACCCACACTACAACTTGACAAAGAGACTCTACAACAGGACTTGAAAGCCTATTTAGGAGCCTTGATCCTTCATCCACACCCCCAGAGATACTTCTTGGATACCATTAACGCCATCCACACAGTATGGACTTCACTGAGGAACATAGCACCTACCTTATCCCAGAATACCCTAGATCTCATCCCACTATCATCCCTGGAAAAAGTAATACCGAACCTCAACACTCAAAAATGGACCTCAGCTGGAATCACCAAAGTGGGACAACTGTACTCCCAAAATATCCTCTGTTCCTTCCAAGACCTCTCCTTGTCCTTTAAGCTTCCCCGCACTTCATTTTACCAATACCTTCAAATACGTCATGCCTTAAAACAGTGTTTTTCAACTCCAGTCCTCAAGGTACACCAACAGGTCATGTTTTCAGGATTTCCCTCAGATGAAACAGCTGTGGTAATTACTAAGGCAGTGAAACTGATCAAATCACCTGTTCAAACTCATGGAAATCCTGAAAACATGACCTGTTGGTGTGCCTTGAGGACTGGAGTTGAAAAACACTGCCTTAAAAGATATACAAATTAGTGACTCAGACATATTGAGTCCCATTCTGGACATACTAAGCTCACCCTCAAAAACCCTCACAGGAATGGGTCCCCTATACCTCTCCCTATCTTCCCCAGCCAAACTACAAAAACCAAAGCCATTCCTAACCTGGGAAAAAAATACTCTCTTTCACAGCAACTCCGGAGCAATGGTACACAGCACAACTCCTTCCACGGAAACATTCCAAATGTACTCTCCACTGGGAAAACGCGCAAAAACTTTCATTCAACTGGTACCTCACCCCTCAGAAATTGGCCAAAATATATTCAAACCAGTCTCCATTATGCTGGAGAAACTGCAACATTCATGGCTCTCTTTACCACATATGGTGGCAGTGTCCTTACGTCCAACCTTTCTGGGATCAACTTTTCAAATTAACCTCTTCCATCATCAACCACAAACTATCCCCGGACCCCAAAGTAGCCCTACTAGGAATTGGCATTGAAACATGGCCCGTTAAGTACCACTCCATCCTTACTCATGTCTTTATAGCGGCCAGACTCGCTATAGCCTGCAAATGGAAATCTACTACCCCACCAAGCCTCAGTGAAGTGATTCTCATTCTTAACGACCACGCTCAGCAGGAATACTCCTTCGCAAAAGCTCACCTCAAACAAGAATTGTTCCTTAAGGACTGGCATCCATGGACAACACACCCACAATCCTCCTTCCAAACCTAGATCCACATAACTGTTGACTTTTAGCTTTGAACCTTTGGATATATTCCATTTATTAAGACTTGATCTAATCTACGCTGATTAATCCAGGCAGCAACACTCCAACAATCCTTATATATATATGGTCTAGCATTATACCTGAAATAACTACCTCAAACCTCTACTCGGGCTCCACCAGATCACCAACACTTCCTACTTATGTCTCTCACCCTTTTTCATCCCCCCTTTTTCTCCTTCCCTCTCTCATCTTCTCCATTAACATCTTATAAATCTGTTATGTTTCTTAGAACTCGTAGGTAACACAATGTAGAAGTCTCGATTCAAGCGGACTCATGCCTCAATGAGACCAATAGGCACTAATTACTAATAAGCCCAGGACACAGTTTTTGTTCCCAATTGGGGTGTAAGGGCAACGATAATGCTATCTCCCACTCATACTCGGACTTAGTCAGATACCCAGAGGCCTCTTTGAGAGCATGAGTCCAACACCTCTATTAAAGTTATACCTTACTTTGTATTCTTGAAACCATATTATCTACAACTGTTTTTGTATGTTCTCCAAAAAATCCAATAAAAATCTAATGGAAAAAAAAATACTTATGTCCTTTTTTTTTTTTTTTACACACAGGTACTTAGCAACTGGGCAATCCTTGGCCAGTTTGCACTTTGCTTTCATGGTTGGAAAACCTACCGCAAGATACATCATACGTGACATGTGCAGTACAATTTTGGACGTAATGCACAATATGGTGATGCAAAGCCTACAAAGGAGGAATGGCTATCGATTGCAAATTTGTTTTGGGAGCGGTGCAATTTCCCAAACTGCATTGTAGACAGAATGCATATTCAAATCATAAAACCGATTTCCAGTGGAAGCAAATATTTCAATTACAAAAAATATTTTTCTTTTGGACTACCGGTGGTTGTGGATGCCAACTACTGCTTCTGATAAATTGATATTGGCTCCTATGGGAGTAGTTCAGACTCCAGCATCTTTTCCCATTCCACCTTTGTCCAGATGCTGCATGAGAATGATCTGTATCTGCCTGGAAGCTCTCCGCTACCTGAAACCAATCGTCCATCTTTACCCTATGTTTTCACTGGGGATGAAGCATTTGAGTTTGGAGAGCAGCTTCTAAGGCCCTACTCCAGTAGAAACCAGAACAAGGATTAGAGGGTATTTAATTACAGGCTCACCAGAGCAAGAAGAGTGGCTGAATGTGCATTTGGCATGCTTTTCAACAAATGCCATTTTTTGCACAGCACCATTAATCATGCAGAACGCCATATGTGCAGTGAAGGTAGCTTGCATCTTACACAATTTTGTAAGGGAGTGGGATGGCGTTTGCTTTGAAGATACCTGAACCTACCATATGCAGAGGGCACAATGGAGTAGGAGCCATGGGAGCACAAGTGGTCCCCATATCCATGATGAGTTCACTATATTTTTCATAACCACAGGACAGCTTCCATGGCACCCAGAGGCCATTGAAAATTGGTAATTTCAAATACATTTTAAAATTAGAACGTCCCATGCTGTATTGGTGTGCATAATAAAGTTTTTGCATTGACTTCTGTGTCATTTATTTTTATTTTGTGTCAACTAGTTTTAGTCAGCTAGCATTACCTATCAGTTTTTTGATTACCAAGCTTGCAGTATGCAGCTTGCTAACTTCAAACACTGGGGTATTTAGAAGGAAATGGCGTGTGTAAATTCAGGTGCAGCTTTGCACACAAACCAGTCAGCTCCCAGCTATTATTATCAAAGCTAATTGGCTTCCATACACAACTTTGCCAGATTCTGAGTGCTGTAGTGTAGTTACCCCCCCCCCAATTGTTCCACTATCTTGCACATGTCCGGGAAAAGTGCAGCTTCACAACAGTACAGTACAGGCAGCATAACAGTAAGAAATACATGTGGGAGATATTACATGGCTGGCTCAGATGCATGCAACAAATACTGTAGCGATGATGCAGACATGTGAGCAGACAGCAAGGCAAAAAATAGCTACAGAAAACATAGCAAACTTACCTTTCTCATGGTTTTGGATTTTATCCGAACTGGACCACCCTGGAATTACTTAACTGTGATTTTCTCTCACAGTTTTTATATTACGGGTCTTTTGGATCATAGACATATGGATGTGTCTGCACCAGTGCAATACAGCTTTCAGCTTCCAACAGGATAGTGCTGTCCTCCATCTTGCTGAGCATGTGGTTTAACAAGGAGTGTGACAAGGGGTGGAGAGCACCAGTGTGGCTGAAAACCGTGCCATAAAATACTAATGTTGCGCTTTCCATTGAATTCTATGGGGCCAAAAATGCCTGTAATCTGCCAAAAAGAAGCTCATGTACTTTTTTACTTTCAATAATTTGTATTAGTATTGATGAAAAATAGGGAAGTACAATAACATTTGCAGCATATGACCACAAAGATCCACATCAAAACATAAAGGAAGTCAGAATAAAAAACATAAGACATCCGTACAAGAGAACAGAATAAATTGTATAATCACATCGTATAATACTGGTGGAGCAAAAAGAGAACAATGGTGTCGAGGACGCCCTAGTGTCAAAAGGCATGAAGGAACTGTTGGAGTGGGAACCTAAAGTCACAAAGGAGAGATTGACTCCACTCCCGGGCAGTCGGAAAAATATTTATTCACCCTAATAGTACAATTCTCGGTTGTGGAGGTTGCCCTCAAGAAGCTCCCCAGAGAAACACAACAAGAGAATTTGTATTCCAATATATACCCCAGAGATAGCAATAGCGTCTACTGCCGACGTTAAATATACTAATGAACAGTACGAGTAGCCACTGTATAGGCTAACATATAGTCAAGTAAAAAAAAAAAATATAGGTTAAAACTAAAAAAACACACCCTCAAAAAGAGCCAATAGTGCTGCAAATTATTCCTGGCGCCCTTTTGATTCAGTTAACCTGATCAAAAGGGGCTCAGGGAAGTGTGCCTGTTACTGGTGGCCATTAAAACAACATACAAAAAACAAAACAAAAAGAGAATAAGGAGAAAAGAATGAAAGAAGAGGGAAAGGGAGGGAGAAGGAGAGGGAAAGGAAGGGTGAGGGAGGGGGAAATAGGTAAGAGATAATAAGGAGGGCATGGCTAGCATGTGAGGAAGAAGGACGTGCACCGCCGGAGCTCGTTCCTGCTATCAGCTTCCAGCCCACATACAGCACTGAACTCGCCCTGAGAGCAGCGGTAAGCCTCCCTGGACCTGCCCAAACCCTCCTCCCAATCAATTGTGGTGTCTGGGGACCCACTACAACCATCAACACTGAGACGGCCAGCTACTGTGCATAACCAGCAGCCATCTTTCCCACATGGCTCACAGCCCCAGAGACAGTGACCAAATCCAGCCGCCAGCCTGCAGCCACACTCCAGCTCCGGATATTGTTATTTAGGTGGCGGGGCCATTCTCACTGCATTCTCCGCCTACTTTTATTTTTTTTGTAAATCACAGTTTTATTAATTTTACAGAGCATACACAAAACATTATATGCGTTTTGCATAGGAGTATGACTGTCCAATCAATTTTTGAATAGTAGGTACACAGCTAGAAAAGCAATCAATATCTGCCAACTTTTATTAAGGGGCTGACATACCCGGATGGGCCCCCCCAGGACCCGGTTGGCACAACTGCTACCAGACTTAAGCGAGTCTCACCTGCCCCAGATGTCAGCCATCCCTGCCACGTGGCCTATGACACCAGCCATGGCAGCCAGCACTCAGACTGCTACAGATCAGGCAGCTACTGCTTCCCCAACAGGGGCAAAGATCGTAACAGCCATTACAACAAGTAACGACTCCATTAAATCCTGCCGTGAGACGTGACTAACATCGAATATCTGAAGGTAGATGACGGCCTCATTAGACAGGATATGGATAAGTTACGGTCAAGAGGTAGAAGAGCGGGTCTCAACACTTGAAGACAGGGAGGTGAAGGCCTTACAACTTCAAGTACAAGAGCTCCAGGAAAAGGCCATGGACACCGAGAATCATCTCAGGAGAAACAATTTGTGCATCCTGGGCCTACCAGAAAGAGCGGAGGGTCCCAACCCGACTGAATTCACTGAAAGTCTTCTGATTGACCTCTTGGGTCTAGATAATATGCCATCCACTTTTGTGGTCAAAAGGGCCCATAGGGTCCCTCTAAATGCCCCTAAGCCCGTTTCTACTGCGTCTCTTGAATTAGAGACAGAGACCACACCCTGTCCACAGCATGGGCCAAACAAGACAAAGTACGACAACACCAAATTATCCTTCTTCCCTGACTACTCCCAGGAAATTCAACAATGCTGCAAATCCTTCACTGATGTCCGGAGGCGTCTTTATGAGAAAGGCATTCGTTTTGGTCTACTATACCCAAATCGGCTGAGAGTGACAGATGGAGACCGCACTCATTTTTTCAACACACCAGCTAGGGCCTCAGACTGGTTGGATACCCGCTGATGTTTGCAGTTCTCCTTGCTTAGTTGCACTTCCATTCAGCCTGGCTGGGCTCAAAGCTGCTGTTTCGCCAGAATCAAATGGTCTATCCACTTCAGACCTGGAAGGATTTCCCACTTTAGGACCAAAGCACTTTATGCGAATCGGCACTGTGTCATTTTAACTGACAATTGCGCGGTCATGCGACTTTGTACACAAACAAAATTTGCGTCCTTTTTTTCCCACAAATAGAGCTTTCTTTTGGTGGTATTTGATCCCCTCTGCGTCATTTCTGATCACCGCTACAAAAAAAAGAGCGAAAATTTTGCAAAGAAAAACAATATTTCTTACTTTTTGCTAAAATATCAAAAAAAAAAAAAAAAATAATATATATATATATATATATATATATATATATATATAATGTTTTCATCAGTTTTGGCCGATTTATATTCTTCCTCATGTTTGTGGTAAAAGAAAAAAAAATCACAATCAGCGTTTGATTGGTTTGCGGAAAAGTTGCCGCATTTACGAATGATGAGAATTCATTTATGGAGTTTTTTTTCTTACTAGTAGTGGCAGCGATTTGTGATTTTTAGCAGTACTGCGATATTGTGGCAGACATGTGAGACCATTTTGACACTTTTTTGGCACCACTGGCATTTATACAGCGATCAGTGATATGAAAATGCATTGATTACTGTGTAAAATGCCATTGGCAGTGAAGGGGTTAACCTGAGGAGGGCACTCTAAGGGTTAACTGTGTCCCTCTCAGTGTGTTCTAACTGTATAGGGACTGGGCAGTGATCATGGCTCCCTTATACAGGGAGCCTGTAATCACATCCCTTTCCCCTCTGTCAGAACGGAGATCCGTGTTTACATACACAGGCCTCCATTCTCTCACTGCGGGGGAGCCATCGCAGGTAGCCAGCGGAGATTGGGTCCCCCCTACCTGCTCCCTGGCTCCCCCAGAACACAGTGAGTGTGCGAGCGTGCCTCCGGCGGTGCAAGCTCACAGTGCTCGATCTCGCAGCTGCCGTCAGGTGGCGGCAGTTTGCGATAACGAACCAAGTTAAGCCATGGCGGGCGGTTGGCATCTGGTTAAAAAGAAGTTTTACTGTTTACAATGACCATTGCATGCTCTATCTCCTTCCCATGATTATAGTCTGCCCTCTCCTGAACTATTCTGGATGAAGCACTCACCCTTGCAATCCTCTTTTTTCCCTTTTGTCCACATTCGGTTCACCTCTCTCTTCTCTTTATTTTTGGCTGGACTGTAAATTGTTTGACAGATCTCCTGTATTTGGAGCTCAGGCTCTTATTGGAGATTTCAACCTGTTTGTCCTCTATCTTCTCCACAGATCCCTAAATTGTTTGGATTGCAGAACTTTTTTTCCATTCACCACAGTTGGCACCCCCCCACCCCCCCTTTTTTCATTGGACAAACACCTTGGCACTATTGACTCTGTTCTAGGTCTCTACCCTGAGAGACTTGTTTTAGTGCTATACATTACATAGTCACTTGCTATTGTCAGTTAGATTGCAAAGTTTTTTGGGACAAAGCTCCTATCTACATCCCCCCTTGTTTGTTCTCTGGAGGGATGCTGGATATGAGCAGGGTGGGTACACCTTTCCCCTTTGAGATTCAGTTTTTTCTGTTTTTCTTTTTATGTTTATATACTGCATGGTGTTGGTGCTACTCCATACTATTTTTTTCTGCTCTTGAGATGTCCTCCTTTCCTCCTAATGTGTGCTCCTGATCCATCCTGGATGAGCCTGCACGATGGCTACCCATGCCGCTGAATCTTTCAAGGTCCTCTCGTGGAATATAAGAGGACTTAATTCCAAATTCAAACAATCCCTTCTAATACTTAAAATCGCACTCTCCACACCCTATCCTATTGCAGGAGACACATCGTATGGGCAGCAAATTATTAACACTGAAAAAGCCATGGATACAGAAGGCATTTAATGCCACATACTCCACATTTTCCAGGGGGTATCGGTCCTAGTAGATAGAAATTTTCTATGTCAATTAGAGGAAATTCAAACTGACCCTCAAGGCAGTGAGATCTCAGGAATATATCATTGACAATATTTACGTTCCTCCACCCTTCTCACATATGATCCTATACTCGATTCTAGAGTGGATCACCCCATTCTGTCCAGCAAAGGTTCTGGTTATGGAAGACTTCAATGCCACATTATCACCAGATTTAGATAAACCCAACCCTCCTAAGTCCTATTCCGCTGACCTTTCTGTCTGGGTCCAGGCAGTGGGGTTAACAGAGATATGGAGGTGGAAACACCCGGATGAAAAATCCTACTCCTGCTTTTCAACTTCATACAAAATGGCCTCTCGTATTGATCTGGAATTCGCTAACCCTTCACTTCTTGCAGATGTAATAAAGGCATCTTACCTACCCAGTGGCCTGTCAGATCACCGCCCCTTATCCATCGTCCTTCGCTCCTCAGTCTCCTGCAATGTGGAGCTATGGCAGTTGGGCTCTCACTGGGTCTCCCATCCAGACCTTGCTAATAAGATTCCCCCCCCCCCTTTGGTGGAATTTTGGGAACAGAATGCGTTCATGGGGGGTTTATATCTCTTCCATTGCAGCTATCACACAAGAGCTAAGAGACACTACTCTCTCTTTGCAGCAGTCAGTTACTGACCATACAGTGACATATGCCTCTGACTCTACCCCCCCTAACTTCTATCTGGTGATGGCAGAGAGAGATGCAGCTTCACTTGACAGAGATCACCAAACTTGACATTTACAAAAACAAGCAGCATTTTTTTGAACAAGGGGACAGAAATGCCTGGTTACTGGCCATGATGGCCAAACACGACAGACCACTGACACTCATTCCAGAACTGATCACCCCTGACGGTGAAACAGTGACTTCTTCACATATACTAGACACCTTTCATAAGTTTTATGAGACTTTATATGCTTTGTGTTTGCCTTCTGATTTCTCAGCAGGTAACTTGCAAGATCTTTTAGATCCACTGGCGCTGGGATGGTTGTCGGACGGAGAAAGGGAGGCCTTGGTACAGCCCCTCATGGCTCTGGAGGTTCTTAATGCAATTCAATCCTTCCTCTCTGGTAGGGCACCGGGTCCAGATGGGTTCCCCATTGATTTCTACAAGACACATGATGAGCTTGTGGCACCACTCTTGGCCTCGCTGGCTACCGGCATCCCTGTATCATACTTATGTAACCTTAATATACAAGTCCCCTTAAGACCCCAAATCCTGCTCTTAATACAGGCCCATTGCATTACTGAATAATGGCTTTAAAATTCTCACAAAGCTACTTGCACTTAGACTATACCCCATGTTATCCTTCGTTATTGATCCTGAGCAAACCGGGTTTATGCCTCATAGGGCAATGGATGTTAATCTCCGCAAATTATACATTAACATTTCCATTCAACATTTAAATATAGGTATGCGGACAGTGGCCTCTTTAGTCATCGAAAGGGCCTTCAACACCATAGAATGGCCTTTTCTGTGGGACACAGAATGGGATTCCCCTTAGTTTTAATTAAGTGGCTTCAAGTAATTTATGCCCGTCCAACTTCCTCGGTGCGGCTGGGGGGTGGACTCTCCCTTCCTTTTAGACACCACAGGGGTACTAGGCAGGGCTGCCCTCTTTATCTGGCATTATTTGCCATAGCCATTGAACCAGAGGCTGAGGCGCTCCGTACCTCTGCACTCCTCAAGGGTCATCATGTTCGCTTGCTGGAGGAGAGGGTTGTCCTGTAAGCTAAGCTGATGACATGTTACTTTTCCTCAGTGATGCTGGCCCATCGTTGCAGGGAACTTTACAAGTTCTGAATTCCTTTGCTAGAGTCTCCGGGCTCAGGGTCAATTGGTCTAAATCCCAGCAACTGATTTCCTTTAACTTAATCTACTCCCGGTCCTACAAGATATAAAAGCATAAACTGAAGACATTGGATGGTCTTCCCTTGTCCCTCCTGGGCCGCATTTTAGGCACTCCCCACAATGGATACCTAAATCTTTCTTCAATAAACTGAATCAGCTATTCTCATCTTTCCTTTGGGGCCCAAAATCGCCTAGTTACAAACTGAGTACTCTGATGAGACCGGGGGTTGGCATTTCCCGAATGTTACAAATACTTTTTGGCGACCCAGTTTGTAACAGTGGTTTGGTGGGTGAACCCAGATCTCAGCCACAAGTCTGGAGGCTATGGTGGTGGGATCACTGGAGACTCTTGAGTTCCTGGTTTACAGGGGATCCGGGGCCCCTTACAGTCTGACCCCCTCCATGTTCACCACTTTTTGGGCTTGGAGGGCTGGACTGAAGTGTGAAAAATATGAAAGTACTGCGGTCTCTCCTGATGCATCAATTTGGCTTAACCCTAACCTACCAAATCTCTATAAGATTCCTGACCCCCAAGCGTGGACCAGGTATGGAATTGAATTAATTTCACAGATTGTGGCAAATGGAACTCTCATTCCCCTGTCACAGTTTCCATCCCTATTCAACATTTTTTTATTTTTTTTTAGACATATGCAACTTTCCCATGCTCTTGCCGCACAATTTCCACAGTCCTCCTGCATGGTGGTACAGTCGGGGTTACAACGACTGCTCCGCACAGACTGTATGGATAAACCAACCTCCCACCTTTACTCCCATCTCATTTATGCATCCCTGCCATCACTGGAGAAACTCAGGGCCTGTTGGCAACGAGATATCCCTACACTAGACAATGACAATTGGGACGATGTTTGGAATTTCCCCCTTAGATCTCTAGTCTCTATGCGGGACCATATAGTACAATTTAAAATAGTGCACAGGGCATACTTTACTCCCCATAGGCTACATTTAATGAATTCAGTTGTCTCGTCAGATAAAAAAAAAAAAAAAAAAGAGATAAGGCTCAAAGAGAGAAAAAGACATAGAAGATTCCAGTGACCTATCTGGAGCACCTCAAAACTAGGAAAGGGGACAAAATAGAGCGTATGAGACCAGGGATATGTGCATATACAGTAGGTCTCCCACAGTTCCCAAATGGTCTCACATTTCTGTGTTCTATCTAAAAGCATATTAACCATCTTCTCCTGAGCCATAATCTAGTGGATTTACATAGGGTTGCTTCTAGGCCCTGGCGATAGTTAATTAGGCCCCCAAGAGGATGAAAAGATCAATCAGCAAGTAATGCAATGTGAGAAGACTTAGGAATGGAGAGACCTGTAATCTTACATACAAAGAATGGAAATTCCCCTATTGATGAGACTTTTTAGGCACTTCAATCATGTACCAAGTGAATATTGAAATGTATAAAAAATACATTTTATTATTACAACACTGGATAAAACAAACACGAGTCTTCTGAGAGCACAAAACTCAGCCCTAGCTGTATGGACATGCACGACTAGAGCTCCGCTCCTTGAGGCTACATAGACCGCCGCAAATATTTCCCTGCAGTCCGCCGCCCGTTCCTGATGTGCCCGCCACACTCCTCACACACCTCCCCCAGCAGCGGAGCATGGGCTTGCTTGCAACTACTGACCCAGACAGCCCTGCAAGAGGAATCCAACAGTGAATTCCTCCTCTCTTCAGGTACCATAACTGACCAAGTGGCCCCCCCTGCACTGCTACAGCAGATAAAAAAAATGCTGCACAAAGCCCTTAGGCAAATGTCAGAGCACATTACAAACAGTCTCACCAAGGAAATTAGGGAGCTGGGAGCCCACACTGCTGCTCTTGAGGTGAGGGTAGACAAAATGAAAGTTACAGCCCAGGACTATATGGCAGAATTAGAGAACCTCAAACAAGAGAATATGACTCTGCAAACCAGACTTGAAGACCATGAAAACAGATCAAATCTTCGGATCAGAGGAATCCCGGAAACGGTACTTCATTTACAATCTACTATGACAGCCCTGTTCTAAGAGCTCCAGCCGGCAATTCCAATAGAGCATTTGGAGATGGACAGAGTCCACAGGGCGCTGACCCCCAAAAAACAAGATATCATTGCAAAGATATCATTGCTAAGTTCCATTACTACTGCACCAAGGAGTAACTCCTTGCGGCTGCTACTGAGAAAGAAGCTTTCAGGGGCACAACTACCAGCTGTTCTCTGACCTATCCCAACTGACCATCACAAGCCCCCCCCAAGCCATGAAACCCCACCTCGTGAAACTCCAGCGACGCCACATCACCATCAATGGGGGTTTCCATTTTCAGTCTGTTTCACCTACCAGGGATCCAAACAGGTGCACATTGCCGGAAGAACTCCACCACACCCTATAAGAGCTAGTGGACAACTCCCCCAATGCTGAAACCTCTCGCCGGACATTGGCCTCCATCTCCCTGCTCAAGCCAGCATCATCCTCCAGGAATCAAGGTGAATCTTATATCCACAAGAGAAGCCACCTCAATTCTCCAGTTCATGACCAGGAAGAGTCTATGGACTGAAACCTGACCCAACACTGCATCTTTCTATCCCTATGCTGTGGGCTTGATACTCCACTGGTTGCACTTTCGACCCCCATGACCAGCTGCACGCAAGTATTTACCCATGCTTGACTTACTGGTTTCTAACTTTGTTCTCACACTTAACCAAACTCTGCTTGCTGTTACCTAGACTTTACAAGTTTATTACTCCATTTTTTCCCTTTTTTTTGTTATTGGCTTGTCCCCGTTGGACTACAGCCTCATCCACAAGTTATGGGTCTTGCTACCACTATATCCAGAGGAAAGAACCAGCAACCTCTAGGGTGTTTTAACATCACCCCTCAACAATCCATCCTTGAAGCAACTTCAGGAACCTGACTTTGAATCCTCCACTCAACTTGTGTACTTAACTGCCCATTTACTTTAATCTTTGAAAATGGAGTTTCAAGTCAGATCAATTGTGTCCTACGCATTGGTAGTCTCACCTTGGTCAAGTAACTGATGAAAGACTATCAGCACTTCGAATAACTCCCCTTCCTCCCTCCTCCTTTGTAAACATTCAAAGCCTTGCATCCAAATACCCCCAAATGGGCTGCATAACGTGACTCATGTTATATAGCTTATTAATTCGGTCTGCACCTTTGCATGGATGATCCGTGCACTTCAACCTTCTATCCTTGTTTGCCCACCCTTAATATGTGGGCCTTCGATGAAGGTGACACTTCCCTTGTTGGGGATCCCCTATCCCTTACATGGGTAACACCTGATTTATGGCTCTACCTTCCTTTCTGATCCATATTCTTTTTGCTCCTTCCAACTGCCCTACAAGTCCACGTGGGTTGTCCTGTCAGTCCAAAGCTCTGCTCCTGCTGGTAAGTCTTCTCCCCTACTGTTGTCACCATGGCCCCCCTAAATATCATCTTTCTTAATGTTCAGGATTTCAACATTCCCCAAAAAAGCACCAAAGCATTTCGATATATATTTTTTTATTCCGTAAAACTTTATTAGTCGAGTAAGACAGTGTATAGAAATACAGAAATGTTCCATTATAAACAATGCAGGAATCTCATAAGCACTAGAACAAACACATGACATAGCGTGGGTTCATGCACAATTAGATATTGTTTCAGTGTTCGTTAGCTTGCAAGGTTACATTGTTCTTATTCAAAGCTCAACATATTTTGCTTCTCAGGTGAGCATGTGTGGAGAGCCTAGAATGAAGAAGAAAAAAAGGAGGACGGGGGGGAGGGGCGGCGTGTATGCAGGGGATAAGGGGTGGGGGAAAAGGCACTGGGATTTCCTGCAGTACGGCCAGGGGGTCTACCATGTCTGAAAGTCAATTGTCTGCTAGCTGTTTCAGGAGTACTGGAAGTAGTCAAGGAAGTTTAGGGGTATATTGCTCGATAGTCGTTGGTTGTCTGAAAGTGGATCAAACACGACCAGGTCTTTATGAATTTGTCCAAATTATCGAGGGAAGTGGCAATCAGCTCCTCCATTTCCATCACTCAATTTATCCGAATGAACCAATCTTTAAGTGTTGGAGAGCGTATTTGTCTCCAGAGCGTTGGAATGCACATTCCGGCTGTGTTGATCATGTGCATTGTGAGGGATTTCCGGAACAAGTGTTTCATCACATCATTCGAGTGCTGCAGCAGATATTGTTGAAAGGAAAATTCAATGGGGTATGTGGTGATCTGTTGGACTATTTTGTGGACTTTGGACCAGAATGGTTTGATTTGGTTTGGTGTGATTACACTCCCGCCAAATGTGTAGCATTGTTCCTGGCAGGGAGTTGCATCTCCAACAGGTGTTAGGAACCTGTGGGTATATCTTGTGAAGATAGGACAGGGTCCTATACCAGTGGGTTAAAATTTTGTAATTGTGCTCTTGTGTTGTGACGTTCAGTGAACCTTTATGTGCTGTGGTGCAAATGTTTTCCCAGTCCGATTCAGTGAGAGGGTCTTCGGAATCTTTGTTCCAGAGTTTGATGAATTGGGGGATCAGGTCATGACCAGCGGATGACAAGAAAGAGTGGATTACTGAAATTAAGTGTTTTTGGGGTGTGGGAGAGGTAGTGTCTGGCTTGGAAATATGACCACATGGGTAGTGAAATATTAGGTTTGTTCGCTGCTAGGTCTGTTTTGGTGCGGAATTCCCTTTGGGTGAAGAATTGATAGGCCTTTGGATGAGAGTCGCGGTTGCTGCCCTCGAGGAATCCCATTTCTAGTCCCAGAGGGAATCCTGGGTTATTTCTGATCGGGGTCATGGGACCTGGTATTGAGGCAAAGGCAGTTGTCTAGATAGATTTATGGAGGCTTTGCATAGTGGGCCAAATGAAGGGGTGATCTATGAGAGTGGGAGATAGTTCGGCAGAGGGGAGCCAGGCTATATCCTGGAGAGCTCCTTGAGCCCATGATTGCTCTAGTGTGACCCAATCTTTATAGTCGCCATGTACATACCAGTCCACCAACTTTGTCAGGAGGGCGGCTCTGTGATATTGCTCAAAATGGGGCAAGCCAATGCCGCCTTTGTGTTTAGGGCATGAGAGTTTCATCAGGCTGAGCCTGGGTGTGTTTCCCTTCCAGATGAACGAACGGAGAAGTGTACGTATGGATGTGAAAAAGGCTCTGGGTAAGGAGATGAGGATGGCTTGCACAAGGTATAAGAAAACGCAGAAGGATTGACATCTTCACTGCGGCAGCCCTCCCAAACCACGATAAGGCAGATTTTCTCCAGGTCGCTAAGTCTGTTTGAAAGTTTCGGAGTAGGGGATGAGAGTTTAGGGTGCAGAGATTTTGAAGTTTGGCTGGCAGCTGGATGCAGAGGTAAGTCATCACTTCCCTCTGCCAGGTGAAAGGGAAGGACTATTGACAGTGTTGGGCTAGAGCTTGGGGGAGAGTAACATTTAGGGCAGTGGATTTGTGGAGATTGATTTTAAAATTTGACATCATACCAAAATGTTTGAATTGTTGGAGTAGGTTGGCCAGGGAAATCCTTGGGTTTGAAAGAAACAGAAGAATATCGTCTGCAAATGCCTCTGTTTTTTATTCTTTGCCTGCTATAGTAATTCCTGGTATGTCTGGATTTGATCTAATACAGCATAAAAGGGGCTCTAGGGTCAGTATAAAGATGATGGGAGAAAGCGGGCAGCCCTGCTGCGTTCCGTTGTGGATGAAGAAGGTGTTTGACAGGCGACCATTGACTTTAACTCTGGCGCAAGGGTTGGAGTATAGGCTTAATATGCTTGTTGTCATGAAGGGACTTAAGCCCGGGGATGAAAGGGTTGACTTAATATAGTCCCACGCTACCCTGTCAAATGCCTTCTCCGCGTCGGTGGAAAGAAAGAAGCCCTCTGTTGTCGACATGGATAGCCAGTGAAGGTTGTTTATGGCCTTTGTGGTGTTGTCTCGGGCCTCTCTGCCCAGGACAAAACCAACCTGGTCCTGGGAAATCAGGTTAGGGAGTGGTTGTAAACGGGTGGCCAAGATCTTGGCATAGATTTTTAAATAGACGTTTAGAAGTGATATCGGTTGGTAGTTTTGTACTTTAGTGGTGCCTTTCCCTTTTTTGTGAACTATCGCAATATGCAAATCAGAACAAATATAATAGCGCTAGCACATAGAAATATAACCAAAAAAAACATATTATGTGATACCATATAATAAAGTGCTTGAAGATCATAAATACATGGTGACATGATGGTCCATAATAAAGTGACAAGTGCGCCGTGTAAATGAAAGGAATATTTCTTCCAAGTGCCAATGTGCTCCACACGTGTAGGAGGGGAGAACCCCCAAAGGAATCCTACTCACCACAACTCTATGACCCCCAGCTTTTCAGTCTGGGGATCAAATAAGGCTGTATACACTCGGATGACCATGAGCAGAGATTATCCCGGAAAATGCCTCATATAATCACCGATGGACCACCGTATGGAAGAAAAAGGAATCCAACAATAGTGAAGTACAGTCTGGCTTATTTATTTTGCGAAAGATAAAAAGTTTACTTACAAAATATGCGTTTAAAATCAGCGTGTTACAATTTGTGGACGCCGCTCGCAGCGTGCGTTCCAACAGCAGGAAATGACGACCACGGCACTCTCAACCGGAAGTTACGTCGACGTGTTTCGCCCGCCCACAGGCATCATCAACAGACATCACTTCCGGATCAAGCCAAGCATTAAAAACCCTGAGGGAGGGATCATTCTCCCAAAGCCTGACCGATGATTGGATAATACTGCCGTGGATGAATTAACTGTCTACAAAGGACGTCTTTAAAATAAGTTGCAAAAAGCATCTGATTGATCTCACAAATCACCACCGAGGGCGTCATTTCCTATTGTTTTACAAAAGTCCTTTAATATTACAACAAATCAGTGAACTGATTATTATCATTGAAAACTAAAACAATCCCAAGAATAAATAAATCAAAAATTAGTATAAACATTTTTGGACAAAAAATATATATATATAATAAATTCTACGAACAAAAACATGTGCATAAGCATTATTAATATAGGAAAAATATATATATATACATTTTATTATGCAAGTGAAGATTATATGAAAAAACTCTATTGTGTGATGAAAATATAATGTTATTAAAAAATCTAAATAAAAATATAAATAAAAATGAAAAAAAAAATAAAAATAAAAATAAAAATAATAATAAAAATAAAATAAAATAAAATAAAAATACATTTTTAAATTTAAAAAAAAATAATAATAAAAATAAAATAAAATTAGGAATAAAAAATGTGAAAAAATTGGTATATGAAAAAAATATATCAATGTGACAAAAAAATTTTATATGAAAAAAATATATTAAAGGGAGAGTTATGAGGATATTATTTGCAAAAATATTATTAACAAAAATATTAAAGAAGATTCATTATAATATTACAAGAAATCAATAAACTCATAAATGTGTACAATTCATAAAAATAAGTTAATTAAAATTAATTATAAGTGTAATTACCAATTAGAAAGAAAACAATTCAGGTCTAACTCAATATTTAACCCCTGAGGTACCAAAGTACCCAAGGAGTGAATCCAAAATGTCTCATTTTGTG
This sequence comes from Glandirana rugosa, assembly GCA_018402905.1. Classification (NCBI taxonomy): domain Eukaryota; kingdom Metazoa; phylum Chordata; class Amphibia; order Anura; family Ranidae; genus Glandirana; species Glandirana rugosa. Next base: position 409,610 of record BLSH010437506.1, read on the forward strand.
AGACCGCTTTTTTGGAGTCACCCCCTCTCCAATTGGATTCGATACGATCGATACCACAAAAACTGAGTAGGCTGGGATCTCTTTTGTGGTGCATTCGGAAATGGTTCGAGGGGCAGAGGATATCACCAAACAGAGATGGCAGAAGGGAGTTGAACCCCTTGGAACAATATCAGGAACCCCCAAAACACCCAAGAAAATATAGAAGGAGAGCAAGAGGGTCCAGAGGGGGGAGGAGGAGGAGGAAAACGGAAAAGAACCGGCTAATGCAAGGCATCTTTAATTTAAGTAGTGCAACTTTTTCTGATGATGAATATAAGGTATTGGTTTTAGGATTAAAATATGCACTTGATAAAAATCTTAGTAAAGTTGACACATATGTAGATCTCCAAAAATTCATTCGCAAAATTAATATTAAAATTTTTTTTTCAAAAAAATCGGTCCCGGTGGAACCCGCCCCTTCAGAATGGAACAAGATCTGGAAGAACTAAATATCAAACCAGCTAGGAAGAAAAAAGACCTGGAGGAAGGTATTAGACTACTAGAGGAGAAAAAAGATATAGTCATCCGCGCGGCGGATAAGGGAGGTGGATTGGCAATCCTTAATAAAACAGATTATTTAGCAGAAACTCAATCGATTAGTGGGGGATAAAGATACCTATGAGAAATTACAGGGAAACCCCACAAAAAAGTACAAAAACAAACTCAAGAAATTGGTCAAAGAAGCTCAGGACAGTGGAGTATTAAAGAAAAAAGAAGCTAGATATCTGGTGCCTGATGCCCCAAGGGCACCGGTTATCTATCAACTACCAAAGATTCACAAAAGCACCAACAACCCGCCAGGAAGACCTATTGTCAGCGGGGTTGATGGTCTGTTTGCTCGGGTTGGGGAGTATTTGGACTCCTTTCTGCAGCCATTGGCCCAAATATGCCCAGCATCCCTCAAAGATAGTAGAGAGTTAATAGGCCTATTAGAACAACTTGAAATAAGAGATGATTACATTTTGGCTAGTATTGATGTAGAATCACTATATACCAACATTAAACAACAACATGCACTAGAAGCGGTAGATTGGGCCCTGAATGGCACGACCTTAAAAACACAACAAAAAACCTTTATTCTAAAGACATTGGATTTGGCCATGAGCCACAATTTCTTTTGGCATGACCAAAAATTTTTTCAGGCAAAAGAGGGGGGTGGCGATGGGAGCTAAATATGCCCCCTCAGTCGCCAACCTGTTCATGAGTTATTGGGAAAAGGAGGCCATTTTTGGAAAAGATAATCTCAATCTTTTATTTTACAAAAGATATAGCGACAATATTTTTCTAGTGTGGACAGGAACCCGGGAATCCTTCGATCAATTCCTCGGGGAGCTGTCTAATAACACATATAACATTGCCCTTTCTGCCCAAGCCGCCACCGATTCTGTCCAGATAATTAATGAGGAAAAGGTAAACAGCTCCAGAACACCTGACTCTTCCAGCAGTATCACAGTCCCAGAG
>BLSH010437512.1:29535-44500 GCA_018402905.1 Glandirana rugosa
CTTGGGACCTAGGGCTTGAAAGCGTCCCGATCCCTGTCCATACTGGTCAGTTGAGACAGCTTGCGGAAGAGACGCAGGTTCCTCTAGTCGTCTCTTCCGCAGGCTGTCACGAGTCGGGTCCGTTACTATAGATTTTTAGACGCTCACCGTAGACTACGAACGGAAGCTCCATATTTCGGGTGAACCAGACCCACCTGGTCCGACCCCTATATAAACCGTTCTGCCCACCGATTATTAAATCACATATAGAACTCTAGTTGTAAATCATCGCTCTAACCAGACATTAAGCGACCCAAAACTCCCAGGAACGGACAAAACACATATCACTACTACCAGCTGAGCCTGTTTGTTACTTTTCTTCAGTCTAAGTGGAAACAAATATCCCGGGCAGCGGCCAAGTGTAACAGCTGTTAGATTAGCAGAGAACTCTCGGCTCTCGCTGAATCTGACAGCTGTTTTACCATGGGGAGAGAAGAAACGGCAGTCACTCTCCAGGACGCGATTTCTGGTCGCCATGGCGACCTGGCGCCTGGGGTTTGTCGAGGCCTGTCTTAGAGACAGGGAAAATACCTTCGGAAACATTAGAGTCGACCATCATCACTATACACAAAACAGGCAAGGACCCTCAAAACCCAGCGAATTACAGACCAATCTCGCTACTAAATGTTGATCTCAAGATATACACTAAATTATTAGCCACCCGTCTTGCCAAATATATCCCCAGCCTGGTCCACCCAGACCAAGTGGGCTTTATACCTCGAAGGCAAGCATCAGATGCCACTCGCAGATTTTTAGATATCATTGCCTGGGCTGAGCACTGTCGGACGCCTTCTCTGCTGATCTCCTTGGACGCAGAGAAGGCGTTCGACAGAGTTGACTGGTCATACCTGTCCCTAGCCCTGCGAAAGTTCGGGATCCAGGGTTCCTTCCTGGACGCAATAATGAGCTTATATTCCACCCCAAAAGCCAGGGTGTTGACATCAGGACTCCTGTCATCACCTTTCCCTATCACCAACGGGACAAGACAGGGCTGCCCTCTATCCCCACTGATTTTCGCCCTTACCGTAGAACCGCTTGCTCAAGCAGTCAGGGAACATACCAACATTCAGGGTCTAGAAATTAGAGGGAATAAACAAAAAATAGGCTTATACGCGGACGACATAATAGTCTGCATTACTGATCCCCTCACGTCCCTACCTGCACTATGCGACCTACTCAACAAATTCGGCCAGATATCAATGTACAAAGTGAATCACTCTAAAACTTCTATGCTAGGAATAGCAATATCCCTACAACTCAGGACATCTATCTCAAATTCCTCCCCGTTCTCCTGGGCTCCAGAGTCCTCACTGCATTATTTAGGTATCCAATTGACAACTCCTAGTGACATGATCCTGCGTATAAATATGTCTTCCTTACAGCAAAAATTACAAGACATTTCAAAATCCCTCTTAAACACCCCAGCGTCTTGGGCAGGGAGAATAGCCCTTGCCAAAATGTTCCTGATACCCCATATACTCTATCTCTTTAGAACCTTGCCTATCACAATTTTGCAAAAGGACCTAACGAAGCTTCAAGCCACAGTCAACAAATTTATCTGGGCCTCCCGTAAACCACGGATTAAAGCAACCCTCCTCAGAGCACCGAAATCCCACTTTGGACCAGGAGTCCCAGACTTGAGAGTGTATTACAAAGCAACCATTCTAGCCCAAACCAAAACGATATGGAGATCAAATGAACCGCAGAGATGGATGGAAATCGAAAAGGTTTCTCTCACAAGCGACCCTCAACAATTTCTATCAGCAGTTTGGTTGGGCTACCACCCCCCTCGCTCATTCCTACCCACGGTGAATGCGACAATCACAGTGTGGAAGTCGGTGAGACAGACATCCGCAAGTCTGCACGCTCAGACTCTGCAACTTCTTCCTCTTTCAGCTCTTGCTTTAATCACACCGGACTTACCATTACAGAAATGGTCCACTCTGGGCATCAAAACAATAGGTCACTTATTTCAGCAACACAAACTTTTACCTTTTACTCATCTAAAGGAAACCTACAACATTCCGAACAGGGATTTCTATGCATACCTAAGAATTAGACATTCCCTGGCTTTCATCTCCCCTATGGAAGACACCACCACAACAGAAATCATATCCTATCTCAACTCCACCAGCAACAAAAAAAGAAGTATATCAGCTCTATATAGTATCTTGACGCTACAAAAAAACAAGAACAAACCTACACCCATACTACATTGGGAAAACGTCCTGAAACAATCTTTCCCCGTTGCTAAATGGCAGAAAGCCTTACTAGCCCCTTCAAAATTTTCAAGGAACATTTCCCATTGGGAAACACTACTGAAAATCTTACACTGCTGGCACTATACCCCTGTGAAACTTGCCCGGATCTATTCCTCTAACACCAGGGACTGCTGGAGGAACTGTAAACAAGAAGGCCACACCTATCATATCCTATGGGAATGCCCACATATCACACACTTTTGGAACAACATATCTGATCTTATCAAGGACATAACTGGACAATCCAATGTCATCACCCCACTGCTGGCTTTGTTTGGTCTAGGCCTTGACGAGTGGAATCCAAAGCTCCATCCCATAATCACCCACATCCTAGCTGCAGCACGTCTCTCTATAACCAGAAAGTGGAAAGAAGCAGCCCCTCCTACAGTACAACAAACTATAGTAATACTAAATGATCAGCTGCTCATGGAATTTCTATACTCCAAAGCACATATGACACTAGTGAAATTTTATGAAAGATGGCAGCACTGGCTTATAGATCCAAGAGCCAACAAACTAACTTAATCAAAGCGAATCTTGTACCACCAATTATAGCAGAAGGGCTGGGGAAAAACACTATACCCCAGCCCCTCATCCACTCGTCGCGGCCTACCAGACATTGCTAATTGGAGAATAGCCCTAGGTGGATACCTAATAGACTATATATAAGTCTGTTCTGACAACTGCATCATTGGTTGTGCCAATATTAAAATGTTATATTCCTCTCGTTATAACTTACTTCCCTCTACTCTCCCAATCCCCAATACCTCATCCGGTAAATAGGACGAGCTACTGTAGGGCGGTCCCGTGGACTCCCCTAGGACACAGGTATGTCCCCATTAGGGGTGCCTGGGGGACGACACCAGACCAACCCTCAGGTTTTTGGCTAAGTGGAGGGGCTCGACCCAGGCCGAGCTCGCCCACACATAAGTAATGCCGAATAGGCTCAGTCTACCCTTGTTAAGCCACATATCCTTGCTACGATATTACTGCTTAATGAATCTTCTTTGCTTCTGTAACATGTATGATTTGAAAACTCAATAAAAATTTTTTTGGAGAAAAAATACAGTACATACATAAAGTGCAAATAAATATATCCTCCTTGCAGAAAGACTACATAAGTGCAAAGTGATACATTAATAAAGTGCAACAAAATTCATTCCTAGAGTTTAGAGTTCATGCAATAGTCCATATAATACAGTCTTGATAGTTTATCCTGCTCTCCACATCAGTTACATAAATCATCAAATTCATGACAGTTGCAGCTACGTGAAGCGATAAGCACACAACACCCTGTGCCCATCACCAAATGTGCCCTCACCTCCAGGGCGATATTAAAATGCCTTCAAATATCCTCCTTTGAGCAGATTAACAGACACCCACATATCCTCCTCTTCATATATTGCACACCATTTTCTCCTCACTATGTCTGAACCTCTTAACCTCCTTCAGAATCTTCACCAAAGACTCGATGGGGATCATGCAAAATGATATTACACCAACATCGCGTAGTTCCGTTTAACATCAGGGTTTATTAAAAACTTCAATAAAAACATTCACATGCTTATAAGTAAAATACACATATACTCATCAGTGGGATAGTTCAGGTCCCTCCTATCCCTGAGATCTGCAGGTCTCCTGGGTCAGAAACCGGATTCCTCACTTGCTCTCCACCTCTGAGTATAATATCCTCACTCCTCAGAACGCTCACCACACATCGTCCATCAATCAGGTTAGCCCCTCCTACCGGTTTTGTTACCTCTCGTAACTTCAACTGGGAGATCTAACTGGTCGAATGAACGTTTGCATTATATACATGGTGCCGCCATGTTTCTGTAGCCCATACAGCACACATGGCAGTCGCCATTTTCCTGTAGATTCCCATTGAAACAAAATGTTAAATGCTGTACTCCCCATTTTCTTATTCCTAGTTGTTGTTATTCTTATGCTTTGTTTATTCGCTAAAGCGATGGATCCCACTCCTATTTAGCTAAAAATATCTCTAGATTATCTTTCCTTATATTGCTACAATGTTATAACTTTGCGCAATGCTATGCTCATTCAAGCTGTTTAATCCAATCATATATAAACATACGCATCTCCTTATACTGCCATCAAGGGAGATGTAAATCAACAGTAATATGATTTATTCCACCAGTCCCTCATATAGTTAGTATCAACATCTCCTACTGGAGCCTATTAGAACATATAATTGCCACTGGAGCCTATTAGATCATATTACTTATTTAGAAGTCTGCCAGGTAGCTAATCTTATATAAACATATGCTTTCTATAGCTTATCTATGTGTACTATGCATCCCATTATACTGTCATCAAGGGAGATGTAAATCACAACAGTACTATGATTTATTCCACCAGTCCTACCCCTTATTACTCATCCACTACTGGAGCCTATTAGATCATATTGTTGCCACTGGAGCCTATTAGATCATATTACTTATTAAGAAATCTGCCAGGAAGCCATATATAAACTTACGCATCACCTTATACTGCCATTAAGGGAGATGTAAATCAACAGTGATATGACATCCCAACTGAACCTAAGTTTGTTTATAAGAGGGCCTCAGGGACCACCTTGTAAAAAACGTTATTGATCCCCCCAATATGAAGGATACCCTCACGTTTACTATGAAGGGCTTCTATGCATGTGGAAGATGCAACAGCTGCAGGGAGGTACCTGGTAATCTTAAAAGGAGAGGGGGCCGGCGCGCGTACATGGCGGACGCGTGAAGAAGGAGCTCTCCCCACAGTGACCATCCACCAGCGTCAGACAGCGGCCCCAGGGCTTCCACACTGCCCAATCCAGGCACCCATCACGTGCCATACTCCGCACAACTATGGCACAGAAGCGAAAAGAGCAAAGGCTCCCGGGGAAGCTCACAGAGTTCATGTACCAACCGTCCGCGAGGTGCGGCCTACGTGACGCCAAGGCTTCTCTCCTAGCAGCGGCCTACGGAGCAGATAAAACAGGCCGTGGCATGCCACAGCCTTCCAGCCCTCGATCCAGCCCACACTCAGTGGTGGACCTGCACCTGTCCCCTGATTCTGAGCTGCAACACCCTCTGCCTCCTTCACCGACTTCGGGAAGCCCAGCAAAGGCAAAAATGAGATTGGACCCACACTCAGAAGACAAGGAGGTAAGCCATTTTTGTTGCGCACCTCACACAACGCCCTCACCTAGCACCAAGCTGGACTCCATTACATCCTTCCCCACCCTAGGCCAACCAGTGATCGATACCACTTTAAAAGAAATGCTAGTATCCCTAAGGAGCTCCTTACAAGCGGATATGCTGTCAGTACTGCAAAACCTGGGCCATAGCATTAATATCATAGAAGACCGGGTCACACATGCAGAGTCTAAAATGAGCGCCATTACCTCCACAATTAACAACCTCATTGATTCTCAAGAAAATCAAATACAAGACACCAAATGGATAAAGGATAAGCTTGAAGACATAGAAGACCGAACTCGTAGGAATAACTTAAAAATCTGCGGAATACCAGAGTCGGTCCAACCATCTGAGCTGCAACAATATGCCAAAAACCTTATCAAAGCCATTCTACCTGACCTTAGAACATTGAGCTGGTGATACATAGGCTCCCTAAGCCACCCTTTTTGCCTGCAGCTACCCCCAGAGATTTAATACTCCGCATACATTTCTTTCATGTTAAGGAACGGCTTACACAGAAAGCAAAGGCCTTGGGTATGCTTCCAGATCCTTATGACCACCTGCAAATATTCGTAGATCTGTCCCAACAAACCTTAAGCCGTCGCAGACAATTGAACACCATCACAAAAGCTCTGCGCAACCATTGTGTGCAATACCAATGGATAGGCCCAGCAAAAATGGCCATCCTACAGAATGGAACCAAACATATCGCATCCAACCTTCAAGATGGACTCCATCTATTGCAACAATGGCAAATCATCCCAGATACATCCGAAAGCTCTTAGATGGATCAAAGTAGCCCCTGGTACTTATGTCTCACCAGGGCCCTGTGTGAACCAGTTCCCCTTTCAGCCTCAAAGACTTTGACCCCGGTTTCTTTTTTTGGCCACTGAACAGGGCTCCCTTGCTCCTTGGAGCAATTTGTTGCTGCTCTTCTTCAGTTGCCCTTTGTTAGGCACTCCCCTGCAGTTCCAACTTGTACTTTTACATCTTGCTACTACATCTCTTCTTCCCCTATCCTCCTTTGCCACCAAGTAGCAACTGGGACTTACATCATTCCACCCTAACGTCCTCCAGAAACCAAATATAACTATCCAGCACCCACCTCTAATCTGCCACCATTTTAAGTCTCAACATGACAATCAAGATTGTACCGATCAATGCAAAAGGACTAAACCACCCGGCCAAAAGAGCATCCTTATGGAAATTAGCCGAACAAACGAAATGTGACATCCTGTGCGTCCAGGAAACCCACTTCCAGACACATAATTCTCCGAACTGCAAGAACAAAAACTACACCACCACGTTTTCGGCCAATGCTCCCAGCAAGAAAAAAGGGGTTTTTATTGCCATCAAACACACCTTAAACTTCCAACTCCAAACCCTGATAACAGATACGGAAGGCAGATATATCATATTAACTTGCCTCATCAACGACTCAGCGTACACCATTGTCACAGCCTACACCCCGAATACCCATCAACATAGATTCATAAAGAAACTGCACAAAAAAGTAAGCAAGATTCAAAACGGAGCAATGATATGGTGCGGGGACTTCAACACCACAGTTGATCCTTCACTTGACACTTCCTCTACATCACTAGGACCCCTTTTACCCTCACTCCAGCTATATGATGTCTGGCGTTGCCAACACGCCGAAGAAAAAGACTATACCTTCTTTTCCAGCTGCCACAATTCCTACTCAAGGATAGACTTTTTCCTCACCAACCAACTTTAAAAAATTCAAGAAAACTTTGTTGTAGAAATTTAGGATGTGTTTATTATGTATTGTCACAGTGTCGGTTTACCGATATTCTCTGTGTACAGCGAATATGGCTTTAACCGATATTGAGGAAAGGCCATTTACAATGGAAACCTTCCATTATTTGATAACCACACGCTACTCGCCCGATCATCACGGCCGGCAGGCGCCCTGAGCGGTTAACGCTGGAGCAAATGCCGGTCCAGATCTTTGAAGTGTAATGCATGTTCTGTAACACAGGTGTATTACCGTCAATCAGGGGGCCCCTGTATTATGTACAGATTGATCTGCTTGATGGCCATTTACTTGCGTTATGGAATCAGTATTGCCTTTTATGTAAGGATGATGATCTGTAAGCTTTCTGTCGCATCTGATCAATGTGACAGAAATATACAGCAATGTTCCTTTGTGCATAATTTACCCTTTAATGGAACAGTAGTATAATCACTGTGAGATATAGTTCATAGAGCTGTATTTGATAGTGATTAGTTGTAATGGCAGTTCGAGGTTTTGTATGTATGGCGTTTTGCTTGGAGGGTCTCTGTGAGATAACACATTGGTTTCAATGGAGGCCATGTTTCCACATGGCTTCCATTGTTATCTGGAGACAGCTGTTGCTCATACAGGCTGGCCAATCCACATGCATGCACGCTTCTTCTATTGTATCGTTTGAATATAAACAAGTGTGTCATTGGTTGGTGGTTTGCATTGAGCTCATGTCATGTGACTGTGCCTTGGAGGCTGATTGCCTGATTGTGAAGCCACTAAGTTCTTTTGTTGTCTATGTCTGAATGATATAAATTAAAACACCAAGCATTCAAAGGCAGGACTACCCTGCGAGCTTGCAATGTGAGAACAGCTATTGTGTCTGTCTTACTTGCTTTAACATGAGTGCACTCAAATGCATTATGCAAAAGGAGCTGAAAAGTGCGCTTATTAGCACAGGCAAAATATAATGCACACAAGGTATTATAATTGCCCTTATAGAATGGCGAGTCAGAGAATTCTTGGAGCCTACAGAAATTTCCTTCACAGCGGACCGAAGGGAGGAAGCGATCCAGACAGGACATCAAAACAGCCGGCTATTGGTAAAACCAATTTTATTTATATTTTTGAAATCTTTTGTTGTCCTGAGTCCAGGATTTTGCTTTTGCTGTGTCAGGTAAATTCTGCTTTGCTAAAGAACCTGTTTTTCCTCTTTTTTGCATAATGGCGGAGTTTTTAATTATATGTTATCATTGTAGTTAGGTCTATTGATTAGGAAGAGAACCTATACTTGTCCTCTATAGGTACTAATCAATACACCTAAAGTGTGTGTTATGAGTAACTGTATGCTTTGAGTGCGTGATCGGTGTGTATGATTAGGGATATGCTTTGAATGCGTGATCTGTATCAGTGTTGTGTGTGTTATGTTGTAATTTTGGCGGTAATTCGTTTGGAGTCTCAGATTGTATTGTCATTCTGTAAGGGGAGAGATTTCAATTTGTGCTGCTTTTGGCGGGAATGGCGTAAGTTACCACCATTTTGTTGTAAAATTGTTACAATTTAAATTTTGTTTCTGCTGAACTTGCTTTTGGACCGAATTTCAGCATTTTGTGGAATTAAGTAATTGTCTGCAGGAATTTCAGTTTCTGGTTTTAATTGCTTTGAATTTGTGCAATATTTCAGTCTCAAGTGAAAATAGTTTGTTATTGTACTGAATTCCATTTCCAGCAGAATAATTTTTGTTATAATGTTGTTCTGTTGTTTTGTGTAGTCCCAGCTGTAACTCAGTTTTTGGTAGAGACAATCTGTTGTTAGACGGCTATTCAGCTTTAAGTGTGAAACCGAGTTAATATTGCAGTGTATAGAGGTCTTTTTGTGCTGTGTTTGCTTACGGATTGCGCCTTTTTGATTTTTGGTGGCAAATTTAGTTTAGACACAGTATTGTAATTGTAAAGAGGTTTTGTGCTTTTTACACTGTAATTCAGCTCTGGTCCTGTCTGTTTATGGTACAACTCATTTGTAAATGAAACTGTTGGTTGTTTTAGACGCTGAAGTTTGAGTAGCACATGGCTATCCCTGTTTTGGACTGAGTTTTTGGTGGCGAATGGCGCCGTGCAGCTGAAAATCATCATTCAGTGAGGATGGTTAATTTCTACGCTGTATTTCAAATCCGGTTGATAAATTCTGTGTTATGCGTTTTTAGTGTTCTAACACCAAAATCCATGTATTTGAACTGTGGTTGGTGGTCCTCGGTGCGGTCTTTTTGTTTCCATCACATGTTTGGCGTCATTTTCTCCTGGTAAAGAGGGCCATGGGGTTGTAATGTTGCTTCACTTACTGCCATTTTGTGTTGTGGTGATTGAAACCCACATGGTGTGGCTGCCATCTTGGAGTAGTGACGTAGGGGCCACATGGCTGAGATGCCATATTGAATTCCGTTGCATCATCATTTTTGTTTTTTCATGTTTAACTGTTTTTACATTTTAGTTTGGAAAGGCAACTTTTTATAAGAGTCATTACGTGACATTTTTTCAGGATTGTTGCATCTGTTTTAGCCAGCCTTGTTTGACTTGTTCAGATTTAGCGTCTTAATACAATTCATCTGTTTCCGTGTTTTATCTTTGGTTTTGGAAATAGCCATTTTGTTTTTATAACTTTTTCAGTTTTATGTAGGCATTTATGTTCAAGCAGCTTTTTCATAGTGTTTTTGTTATATAACCATTGATTTTCAATGATAGACTACAGTGTGGAGTATAACTGATCCATTCTTGTATTGGATTCAGTTTTGTTTAAAATCAGGTTTGTTTTGGACTAATTTGCGGTTAGTGTTATAGGGATAGTGTTTTCTACATAGTTTGTGTTCCAGGTAGACATGATACCTTTCAGTGTGTAATCGATAACCGGCATCTCAATTTCTTTAAAAATATCAAGGAATAGACTGAAGCCAAGGTTTGTATAGTGAGGATTTAATTGTAATTCCGTGGCTGTTTGGCTGCATGGGTTAGGGCAGAACGAATGTGTGTACTTTGGGACGGTAAATGGGAGGAAGCGACACGTTTGTTCCAGCCTTCAACGTGTGAGGAGCAGATTCTGATACCCGCCCCACATGTAACCGTGTCAGTACCGGGGGTGGGGAGCGCGTGGTAGACAAATCCACCGGGTGGAGGTTTCTAGCTGACCGGCGGGGAATCATAGTCGGAAGCAAGCTAGCACTGCGAAAGAAGGCACCCGGCAGTGTTGCTCCTAAACTTGGTGCAAAAGCCGATTCGAATCTACATGGGCAATGGGCCGTCCATGTATGAGGGGGGAAGCGAGGCCTCTCAATCTAGCCAAACAGCTTCGTGTTACATAAAGTCTGTGTTTGGGGCTCTGGCCATGTGACCCCTCAAAAGGTGGTTGTTCCTTTGATGTCTGGAGGTGGGAGAAGTTCATTACTGAATTAGGACCAGGCTCCAGACAACAAAGACGCTGGATATAGTGATATTGTGGCTTCAGAAATCTATTATGGTGTATTAACAGGATATGCAGGGTGCGCTTTCAGTCCGGGTGATGCGCATTTTGTATACCTGGCCAGAGGGGATAGCCGTAGCTACGTGATCCACTAAGGGCAGCCGGGGAAGGATTGGATGTGTATTACATTATTTTCTGGTCATTGTGGAATGTATCGTGTTAGCCCTTGGAAAGAACGTTGCTGGGTAAAGCCCAACCTAACCAATTGTGTGTTTACTCCATCTGGTTTTCATCTTTGTTTTGCTTAAGTTTTTTTTAAGTAGCATGGTAACTATGAAATATCTCCCTTTGCATGTGTATCTAAATGTTTGTCTTATGTCTTATTCTCATTGTTTGTATGTAATAATACGTTATTTTTGTAGGAACGTGAAAGTAAGAGTTACAGAGGTTTGTTATTGGTTGTAGGAAATGTACAAATTGTGATATTCTTATTTTGGTCAAAGTGGAACTTTAACTTGCAAGCAGCCCATAAGAGTTTAAGAGTTGTGTTCAAAACTAAGTAGACCCCCCATGGGTAATTCAATTAGATACACGCCCAGCCATCCCTTTCTTTTCAAATCTAGCTCATCGCCCCAGGCTAAGGTATGTTAACCACTTCCTTACTGGGCACTTAAACCCCCCTCCTGCCCAGACCAATTTTTGGCTTTCAGCGCTGTCGCATTTTGAATGACAATTGCGCGGTCGTGCGACGTTGTACCCAAATAAAATTTGCGTCCTTTTTTTCCCACAAATAGAGCTTTCTTTTGGTGGTATTTGATCCCCTCTGCATCATTTCTGATCGCCGCTATAAACAAAAAATGAGCGACAATTTTGCAAAAAAGAACAATATTTTTTACTTTTTGCTAAAGTACAAATCCATTAAAAAAATTATTCATCGGTTTTGGCCGACATATATTCTTCTACATATTTTTGGGGAAAAAAAAATCGCAATCGGCGTATATTGATTGGTTTGCGCAAAAGTTATCGCATCTACAAACTGGGAATTGATTTATGGCGTTTTTATTATTTTTTTTTTTTACTAGTAATGGCGGCGATCTGTGATTTTTAGCGGTAATGCGATATTGGGGGGGACATGTCGGAACATTTTGACACTTTTTTGGGACCAATGACATTTATTCAGCGATCAGAAATTTAAATGTTCACTGATTACTGTATAAATGTCATTGGCAGTGAAGGGGTTAACCTGCAGGGGGCAGTGTAGGGGTTAAATATGTTCCCTGGCTGTGTTCTAAATATGGGGGGGCAGGGCTGGTCGGGACATAACAGATCTAACTGATCCCAGTGACAGGGATCAGTAGATCTGGTATGTCCCCTGTCAAAGAACGGGGAACTGCCGTGTTTACTTCAGCGGTTCCCCGTTCTGAGGCTCCTGAAAGTGATCGCGGGTCTCGGGCGGACATCGAGTCCGCCCGACCCGCGGGCACGCTCGCGCAGGGGGCGCGCGGGAGCATGCGCAGTGGGAGGACGTCCATGGACGTCCTCCCGGCATTTCAGGTCCGCGCTGGAGCCGTATTTCGGCAATAGCGCGGACCTGGAGGGGTTAATGTACTTGGCAGACTATCTGTTTGTCCCCAAGTGTATTTCACACCTGCTTCCTGCCCATTGTCACCGTGCATCTCAATTTACTCCCAGAGATTCTGTGTCCCTGAGTAAATTATTTTCGAGGGCCACTTAATGGTGAAAAGGGTAGGGCCTGACTAGACATACTGGAATAGGGAGTTCCAGAGGTTCTGGAGCAGTCCTGATGGTGCACCTGAGGAGACAACAAGGGAGCTGGAAATTAGGAAAATTGCATTTTTTGTTTCATTAGATCAAAGTGGGAATCTCAGTGGCCATTATTTTGTTTTGTTTTTTTGCGTCATTCTAAACAGTGCATCTTTTCTTCCTCTTTGTAATGAGAAAGAAAAGGGGGGGGGGGGGATAATGGTGGTGAGAATGACAATTTTCAAACTTACAATACTATCCTCTCTAATTCTTACCAGGTTTGTAACCTAGTAGGACGACATGGACCATACCATGTTCAGCTGACGACACCAACCTCCCTAAAGCTTGAGGGACAAGACAACTGTATCCATGCCAGCCACTGCAAGAAGCTGCTCAACCACATCAACGACTGAGGAGTATCTTTTTATTTATATTATTTAGCTTAATGTATTTTAGCAGGGGTAACGATAAAACATCCCAACTTGTTTTTTTTAAATGCACCTCCAACGAGCTAAAACAGTGAACAGGACCCACTGCTGGGTACACTCTAGGCCTCCACCGAGCCTCAATACTCCGGCAGTGGCAGCAGTACATGACATGGATGTGTATGTACATGTATATATATATATATATATGTGTGTATATGTATATATATGTATGTATATATGATGTTCATATTGGTAAAAGCAAACAGAAGAAAAAAAACTAACAAAGATCTCAAAAAGACACAAACTAACTTAACAATACATTTCTAGAAGATAAAATTAGTTACATTTTCAACATTAGCTCTGGTTCTTGCCCCTCCCTCACAAAACCAGTATGGGTATCTGGACAACTAAGTGGCCCACAAGTGTGCTTTAACTTTAAGTTTGGTAAGAGGAGTAGTTTTGTAGGATCCATGGTTTGTGAGAAAGGTATAGCAGTCAATCTTATGAATTAGACTCCCAGCCTTCTCTAGTAGCACCAATAGACTAGGTTACATCTGTTAGTAGGAAGAGTGTGACATACAGACTGAGGGAGAAATCCCCCAGACTGTCCTGTTATTGCGCAATGCAGGGGACCATTAGAGTTCCCCTGTGCGACTCTAACAGGCCCCTACTACTTCTTATGCAGTTCCACAGCTTATAAGTTAATACCCCCTAATGCGAGCATGGTGAAACTCGTCCCAGCATCTTACGTCGTGACCGATCGTTAGGATCTGATGGCGCGAGAGAAGGTAAAAATGGCAGGGACAGCTCAAAGGGAATTGTTAACCAACTCCAACAAGGCCTGGGCATGGTTTCCTGCTTGGACAGGGTGGGGGTTGAACTTAGGAAACGATTGAACAATTTCTCATCCATTGTGGATGGGGTGTTCAATGAAACCGTTGAAGCTGTGAGGGAGATCTCACAGGAACAGCGACAGAGTCTATTACAGGAAAAGACGACACTTGATTATCTTTCAGCACAAAAGGGGGGTTTCTGTGAGTTCATAGCAGAAGACTGTTGTACCTGGATGACAGGCACTAGTGACAAGGTCCAAGTCCATATGGATAAAGTTAGGTCCCTGCTAGGAAGAGCCAGAGCTATAGCCAGTGAATGTTGGAATCCTTTCTAAAGGGGTTGGGAGATTTTGGGGAGTTCTTGTTTTTTTCATCGGATCCTGGTTGAAGGAAGTAGGGGTATATATACTCATGTTTTTTTGTTTCTATTCCTTCTATATGCCATGATGAGATGTTCCTGCTGCCTGATCGATCAAGTCACCAAAGCCCGAGCAGATGACCACATCTTCCAAGACAAGAGGTCCCCTGCAGTCCAGCCAATGTACCAGATGCTGAGGATCCCAGTGATCGCTATAACCCCCACATCATGCTTTCCCTCTGAGTCATCCCTCCTGAAGAATACGTGTCAAACATGGTTTTCTTTTGTTCAATAGATGAACTGAATGTTTCATTTTTTTTCTTTTTGATTGGACTGGTGTTCATGTTTAGAAGATGATCAAGATTCATCGAGGGACAAATGGGAGCATATGACAAGAGGAGGAACTGTTGTAGAAATTTAGGATGTGTTTATTATGTATTGTCACAGTGACTCCCAGTGTCGGTTTACCTATATTCTCTGTGTACAGCGAATATGGCTTTAACCGATATTGAGGAAAGGCCATTTACAATGGAAACCTTCCATTATTTGATAACCACACGCTACCCGCCTGATCATCCCGGCCGGCAGGCGCCCTGAGCGGTCAACGCTGGAGCAAACGCCGGTCCGGATCTTTGAGGTGCAATGCACGTTCTGTGGCGCGGGTGTATTACCGTCAATCGGAGGGCCCCTGTATTATGTACAGATTGATCTGCTTGGCGGCGATTTACTTGTGTTATGGAATCAGTATTGCCTTTTATGTAAGGATGATGATCTGTAAGCTTTCTGTCGCATCTGATCAATGTGACAGAAATATACAGCAATGTTCCTTTGTGCATAATTTACCCTTTAATGGAACAGTAGTATAATCACTATGAAAAATAGTTCATAGAGCTG
>BLSH010437512.1:44510-55733 GCA_018402905.1 Glandirana rugosa
GACGCGATTATTCGCGTGAAAAGTCGAGAAAACGTATTACGTAAACTCACGTGAGCAGTTCATAGAGCTGTATTTGATAGTGATTCGTTGTAATGGCAGTTCGAGGTTTTGCATGTATGGCGTTTTGCTTGGAGGGCCTCTGTGAGATAACGCATTGGTTTCAATGGAGGCCATGTTTCCACATGGCTTTCATTGTTATCTGGAGACAGCTGTTGCTCATACAGGCTGGCCAATCCACATGCATGCACGCCTCTTCTATTGTATTGTTTGAATATAAACAAGTGTGTCATTTGTTGGTGGTTTGCATTGAGCTCATGTCATGTGACTGTGCCTTGGAGGCTGATTGGCTGATTTTGAAGCCACTAAGTTCTTTTGTTGTCTATGTCTGAATGATATAAATTAAAACAGCAAGCATTCAAAGGCAGGACTACCCTGCGAGCTTGCAATGTGAGAACAGATATTGTGTCTGTCTTACTGGCTTTAACACGAGTGCACTCAAATGCATTATGCAAAAGAGCTGAAAAGTGCGCTTATTAGCGCAGGCAAAATATAATGCACACAAGGTATTATAATTACCCTTACAACTTTGAAACAATACCTACAACCAGTGTTCAACAAAGCTGCATCCTTGGTTCCTTCCCTCCAGATATGCTAAGTGCTCTAATTATTACACTACCGAAGCCAGGGAAAGAACCCAACACCCCCAAAACTTTCAGCCCATTTCCTTACCAAACCACAACATCAAGCTTTACGCCAAACTCATCGCAAACAGATTGATGGACATACTTCCCTCTCTAATCCACCCAGACCAATCCGGGTTTGTCAAGGGACGCCAAACATCAGATGCAACCCGTAGGATGATCAACAACCTTTTTAACTATGCAGAAAAGCACAAAATGCCTTCTCTGCTTCTATCCCTAGATGCAGAGAAGGCATTTGATCATGTGCATTGGGAATACCTACACCTAGCCTTACGAAAATTCGGGTTCCAAGGACATATTCTCTCAGCCATAATGGCATTATATCCCTCAGCCCAAGTATACTGCTCCTCCATGCTATCTAAACCGTTTACCATCAGCAATGGCACCAGGCAAGGCTTCCCACTTTCACCACTCCTCTTCAACGTAGTTATGGAACCCCTTGCCGAAAAAATCTGATCTCATCTGTCAATATCAGGTTTTCAAATAGGATCAACCAACCACACCATCAATCTGTTTGCAGATGACATCATCCTCCTACTAATGAATCCTGAAAGTTCCCTGGCTTCGGTATCAAAACTGCAAGTAGAATTTGGAGAATTGTCATACTACAAAGTTAATGAGTCCAAGTAATTTATTCTTCCATTGAATGTCCCAAAAAATCTACAAACTACCTTGCAAACTCGATTCCCATACTTGTGGTCTACAGAATCTATAACGTATCTGGGACTAAAGCTCACGCCTCAAACGAAACACCTATATAAAGCAAACTACACAACCTTTCTAAATTACCTAAGTAAGGATCTGGAACAACTACCTAACCCTTACCTGTCTTGGTTGGGCAGATTGGCCACATTTAAAATGTTCAAATTACCACAACTTCTGTGTTTGTTCAGATCCTTACCAATTCCCATTCCGCTATCTTATTTTTCCTCCCTTCAAAAATACTTGGGAAGATATGTATGGGATAAAAAAAACTGCAAAATGCTCTAGAATCACTCTCACAAAGCACCCTAAAGCAGAGGGCATGGGACTTATCAACTTTAAAGATTACTACCATGCCACAATAACAGCCGCACTAAAAACATGGTTCTCACCTGAACAAAGTACCCCTTGGCTGACCATAGAAACCTCCCAAATACCAGGACATAACCTCAGTAACTGGTTACTAAGCTCACCCAATACACGCAAACAAACCGCAACGCTCTCTCCAACCTTAATAGCACCCAATTAGTCATTTCAACATATTTTGGCACAATCACGAGGCATTGAACCTCGTATCAAAATCCCCCTACCTTTAGCCATATTACTCCACCTCATACCCAACATCTCGGTATCTGACTGGTAATCCAAAGGAATCAACCTAATAGCGGACCTATACCAAGACAACCACCCTAAATTGTTTCCAGAACTAAGAGACACTTACAACCTTAACCCTATAGATTACTACAAATATACACAAATTACCCATTGTCTTATCCACAACAAACATCTCAACATAGAAATACACCCATAAATATGGAACTATCTTCTTAAACAGACCAACAGGGCAAAAGGTATTTCAATAATATAGAACATACTAGGTAACAAATTGATCTTCCATAAAACTCCTCCCCTGCTCCAATGGGAAGATGAATTAGAACACCCCATATCGGACTCACAATGGCAAAGTGCCCTCCTAACATATTCTTGAGCCACCATATCTGCAAACTTAAGTGAGTTATCCTACAGAATAACACTTAGATGGTACCTAACCCCTACAAAAATACACAAATGTGATCCCTCAGCTTCACATTTATGCTGGAGAAACTGCGGACCACCAGGGAACTTACTACACTTAATGTGGTCATGTCCCCACATAATGAATATGTGGCAACACATATACTACCTTATAGGCAATGTCACAGGATTACAACTAACCCCAACACCTGAACTGGCCATCCTTAGCATTGGCATGGAAAACATCCCACACAATCTGCGCACCATAATAGCCCACATAATGCTCACCACCAAACTGTCTATCACAAGAAAATGGAAAACACCCGAAATTCCAACCACCCAGGAAATAATAAACATAATACACCTGTACGGCACATATGAACATATGTTTGCCACCTGCGAAAACAAACTAGACTCCATACACAAACAGTGGGCTCTATGGCTCTCATGGTATAAAATGAGGACAAACTCATAAACACTTCTCTCTCCATCCTCCATACACCTGGAGATGGCCACCTCCCTCTGGACATCTAAAGATCCCAATGGGGATGTCTGGGAGGAGGGGACCTCTACCCTACCAACCTTCCTTTTGATATTATACTTGCTGAAGGACTGTGATGCAATTAATACCATTCCTCAGATATGTGAATGTATGTAATGTCTAACCTACTGTGGATAGTAGAATGATGTATAACTCTTAACGATTACCTTTCTTTCTTCTTTCTTTTCTGTACTGTTTTATACTTTTTCAAAACTCAATAAAAAATATTGAAATATAATCTTAAAAGGAGGAAAAACTTTACCAATCCAAATAATAATATGGAATATAAAATAAAGGATTTTGTATCATGCAACTCTAAAGGGGTGATATATGTGATAGAGTGCCCATGTGGTAAAATGTATGTGGGCAGAACAAAAAGGTGTATGCGTGAACGATTAAAAGAACACATATATCAAATAAAGAAAGGAAAAAAGGAGCATTATCTTTACTACCACTTTAGAATGGTGCATATCAGAGAGGTTAAGGATTTAAAATTCTGGGGTGTGGAGAAATATAAGAAGAATTGGAGAGGAAGTATTTTAATCAGGACCATCAGTCAGAGGGAATCCTGGTGGGTCTATGAATTAGGATCCTTGGCTAAGGAGTTTGATTTAAATTACTTCCTGGCAGACTTCTAAATAAGTAATATGATCTAATAAGCTCCAGTGGTAATATGATCTAATAGGCTCCAGTGGTAGATGCTCATATTAACCCTATGAGGGATGAGTAATATGGGGTAGGACTGGTGGAATAAATCATATTGTTGTGATCTGCATCCTCCTTGATGGCAATATAAGGAAATGCACAGTAAGCATAGATAAGCTATAGAAGGTGTATGTTTATATATGATTGGCTTCCTGGCAGTCCTCTAAATAAGTAATATGATCTAATAGGCTCCAGTGGCAATAATATGATCTAATAGGCTCCAGTAGTAGATGAGTAATAAGGGGTAGGACTGGTGGAATATATCATAGTACTGGTGTGATTCACGTATCCCTAGATGGCAGTATAAGGGGATGCATAGTAAGCATAGATAAACTATAGAAAGCGTATGTTTATATATGATTGACTTCCTGGTAGACTTTTAAATAATTAATATGATCTAATAGGCTCCAGAGTCAATAATATGATCTAATAGGTCCCAGTAGTAGATGTTGATACCAACCATATGAGGGATGAGTTATATGGGATAGGACTGGTTGAATAAATCATATCACTGTTGATTTACATCTCCCTTGATGGCAGTATAAGGAGATGTGTAAGTTTGTATATGGCTTCCTGGCAAATTTCTAATAAGTAATATGATCTAATAGGCTCCAGAGGAAACAATATGATCTAATAGGCTCCAGTAGTAGATGAGTAATAAGGGGTAGAACTGGTGGAATAAATCATAGTACTGTTGTGATTTACATCTCCCTTGATGACAGTATAAGTTGATGCATAGTACACATAGATAAGCTATAGAAAGTGTATGTTTATATAAGATTAGCTACACTGGCTCCAGTGGCAATTATATGTTCTAATAGGCTCCAGTAGGAGATGTTGATACTAACTATATAAGGGACTGGTGGAATAAATCATATTACTGTTGACTTACATCTCCCTTGATGGCAGTATAAGGAGATGCGTATGTTTATATATGAATGGATTAAACAGCTTTACAGAGCATAGTATTGTGCAAAGTTATGATGTTGTAGCAATATAAGGGAAGATAATCTAGAGATATTTTTAACTAAATAGGAGTGGGATCCATTGCTTTAGCTAATAAACAAAGCATAAGAATAACAACTAGGAATATGAAAAATGGGGAGTACAGCATTTACCATTTTGTTTCAATGGGAATCTACAGGAAAATGGCGACCGCCATGTGTGCTGTATGGGCTACATAAAAATGGCGGCAGCATGTATATAATGCAAACGTTCATTGAACCAGTTAGATCTCCCAATTGAAGTTACGAGAGGTAACGAAAGTGGTAGGAGGGGCTAACCTGGTCGATGGACGATGTGTGGTGAGCGTTCTGAGGAGTGAGGATATTATACTCAGAGGTGGAGAGCAAGTGAGGGATCCGGTTTCTGACCCAGTAGAGCTGCAGATCTCAGGGATAGGAGGGACCTGAATTATATGTGTATTTTACTTATAAGCATGTGAATGTTTTTATTGAGGTTTTTAATAAACCCTGATGTTAAACAGAATCACGCGATGTTGGTGTAATATCATTTTGCATGATCCCCATTGAGCCTTTGGTGAAGATTCTGAAGGAGGTTAAGAGGTTCGGACATAGTGAGTAGAGTTGAGCAGACACCTGGATATTCAGGCTCGTCGGGTTCGGCCAAACTTCGCCAAAATGTTCGAGTTCGGCACCGAACTTGACCCCGGACCCCATTGAAGTCAATGGTGACCCAAACTTTTGGGCACAAAAATGGCTCTAAAAAAGTCCTGGAAAGGGCTAGAGGGCTGCAAAATGAAGCAAAATTAGGGTAAGAGTAGGACAAGTGCCCCACAAACAAATGTGGATAGGGAAATAACTTAAAATCACATACAAAAAAAAATGGAGGAGGAGGTGGATGTGGAGTAGGAGGTTGAGGAGGATTTGACCGTGACAGGGTAGGTGGTAGAAGTGGCAGTGGAGGAGGAAGAGGAGGTAGCCAACACTGTTTTTTGTTTGCTTGTTTTTTTTTCTAATTGGGGTAGCCCCCAAAATATTGAGACATATTAAAAAAAAAAAAAGTATACCAATGGCTGTGTGAGGCCGATCTAAATGGCTATTCTGCACAAGGTACAGACAAGTCTTGTGGGATCCATGCCTGGTTCATCTTAATAAATGTTAGCTTGTCCACGTTGGTTGTGGATAGGCGGCTGTGCTTGTCTGTGATAACGCCCCCAGCCGTGCTAAACACACGTTCAGACAATACACTGGCTGCAGGGCAGGCCAGCACCTCCAAGGCATAAAGGGCAAGCTCAGGCCATGTGGCCAATTTGGAGACCCAGAAGTTGAATGGGGCAGACCCATCAGTCAGTACGTGTAGGCGTGTGCACACATACTGCTCCACCATGTTGCTGAAATGCTGCCTCCTGCTAAGACGTTGCCTATCAGCTGGTGGTGCTGCTTGTTGTGGCGTGCTGCTGACAAAGCTTTTCCACATTTTGGCCATGCTAACCCTGCCTTCTGAGGTGCTGGGGGTGCCACAGCTGCATTTGCGACCTCTTCCTCCTCCTCCTCTGCCTTCGCCTTGTGCTTCCACTGAGCCCCTGGTGTCATTTGGGAATGCCCTCAGCAGCGCGTCTACCAGAGTGCGCTTGTAGTCACGCATCTTCCGATCATGCTCCAGTAAGGGAATTAAGGATGGCACGTTGTCCTTGTAACGGGGATCCAGCAGGGTGGCCACCCAGTAATCAGCACAAGTTAAAATGTGTGCAACTCGGCTGTCGTTGAGCAGGCACTGCAGCATGTAGCTCTCTGTTGAACTCATTTCAGAGTTTGCCTGAAAAAATCTGCAGGTTAAAAGCTAAGGAGTGGGAATCTTTGAGTGAAACAGTTTTAATTTTGACTGCTGGTGTTTGGAGTTTTTATTTTTTGGGGTTTTTTTCTTTGCAGCTTTATAACACTTTTTCTGTCACTTTTTAAATAGCATTTTTTTCTTTCCTTCCTTTAGACTACTAATTAAGGGGAGTGGTTAATTGGTCACAGGTGATTCAATTCCTATAAAGCTCTCTGTTGAACTCATTTCAGAGTTTGCCTGAAAGAATCTGCTGGTTAAAAGCTAAGGAGTGGGAATCTTTGAGTGAAAGAGTGGAGGCCTGCCACTGAGGGTTGCCATGTCACACATCCTTCTGCTTTGAGTGAAACAGTTTTGATTTTGACTGCTGGTGTTTGCTGTGTTTGGCGTTTTTTTTTTTTTTTTTGGGGGTTTTTTCTTTGCAGCTTTTTAACACTTTTTCTGTCACTTTTTAAATAGCTTTTTTTTTCTTTCCTTCCTTTAGACTACTACTTAACGGGAGTGGTTAATTGGTCACATGTGATTCAATTCCTATAAAGCTCTCTGTTGAACTCATTTCAGAGCTTGCTCATCTTGAGCTTGCTGCATATTTGTTTGCTGGACCTCTCAGCAAGTGGACCTTGACTAAGTGGTGAGTTAAAAACCAGAGTTTATAACAGGAGTCTTCAGAACCTGTAAGCAACATCTAGTAGGGAAAAGGTACTCCCCCAGTACATATAGCGGGACTTTAAAAGCAGTACAATGAAATAATAAAAAATACATTTTATTCCAGAAACAGGAAGAACACAGAATTACAAACATGTGTCAAATCAGATATATTGATAAAATCATCAAGACCAAAGTTGTTACATTCCAGAGCTGGTACATGAAAGTGTTGTGGTTCATGTGTAGAGATGAAATCCTGATGGGTAAAGGCCCAACATGTTTCGAGATGGACTACCCTTCTTCAGGGGCCAATTAGTAACCCATGTACATATTCTGAAAGACATCATATCATTATACACTGGTATTACATGCGACAGGGTTAAAAATGAGGGAACACTATTATCTTTTAAATGTTACAAAGAATATAACAGAATATGTAAAAAGGAAATCAAGGATGCAAAAATTCACAAGAACAACAGATTGCAAAACATAGTAAGACAAACCCCAAAAAATTATTCAAATATATTAATAGTAAAAAGGTCAGGTCTGAGCATGTAGGCCCTTTACAAAATAATATAGAGTGTGTGACTGGGGACAAAGAGAAGGCAAACTTATTAAATAATTTCTTCAGCTCTGTGTATACAAAGGAGCATGGGGGAGCTCATGTCCACGTCGGGGGTGGTAGTGACACAGCCCCAAATTATCCACAATGGCTCAAAAGTGAAATGGTCCAGAAGTATTTAGACAGAATAAAGGTAGATAAAGCACCTGAACCAGATGGCATCCATCCACAGATCCTAAAGGAATTGAGCTTTGTCCTTTCAAAGCCATTGTATCTCATTTTTAGGGACTCCTTAACGACTGGAATAGTACCACTGGATTGGCTTAGGGCCAATGTGGTGCCCATATTTAAAAAGGGATCAAAGTCTTTACCAAGTAACTATAGACCTGTTAGTTTAACTTCTATAGCTGGGAAGATACTGGAGAGTTTAATAAAAGATCACATAGATGAGTTCTTATTGGATAAAAATATTTTAAGCAACAGACAGCATGGATTCATGATAGACAGAAGTTGTCAAACAAACCTGATTTCTTTTTATGAGGAGGTAAGTAAAACCTTGGACAGAGGGGTGGCTTTGGACGTGGTATACTTGGATTTTGTGAAAGCGTTTGACACCATTCCCCACACACGGCTAATGTGTAAGGTAAAGTCTACAGGCTTGGAAAGATCAATTTGTAAATGGATAGAAAACTGGCTAAAATACCGAATTCAGTGAGTAGTGGTTAATGATTCTTATTCTGAATGGTCTAATGTTATCAGTGGTGTACCCCAAGGTTCAGTGTTGGGACCCTTACTTTTCAATATATTTATAAATTATATAAGGTCTGGGATTAAAAGTACCATTTCAGTGTTTGCAGATGATACCAAGCTATGCAGTGGAATAACGTCCTTGCAGGATGTCTCCAATTTACAAGCAGATCTCAATGCACTGTCTAATTGGGCGACTGTGTGGCAAATGAGGTTTAATGTTGATAAATATAAAGTTATGCACTTGGGGGCTAAGAATATGCATGCATTGTACATACTAGGGAGAGTACAACTGGGGGAATCCATAGGGGAGAAGGATCTGGGGGTTTTGGTAGATCATAAGCTTAATAATGGCATGCAATGCCAAGCTGCGGTTTCCAAAGCAAGCAAAATTCTTTCTTGTATTAAGAGAGGTATGGATTCCAGAGATAGAGACATTATTTTGCCCCTGTATAAATCTGGAATATGCAGTTCAGTTCTGGGCACCAGTTCTCAAAAAGGATATCGGGGAACTGGAGAAAGTGCAGAGAAGGGCATCCAAACTAATAGGAGGCATGGAGGAGCTCATCTATGAGGAAAGATTAGAGGAACTGAATTTATTCTCTCTTGAGAAGAGGAGATTAAGGGGGGGATATGATCAACATGTACAAATATATAAGTGGTCCATATAGTGAACTGGGTGTTGAGTTATTTACTTTAAGGTCATCACAAAGGACAAGGGGGCACTCTTTATGTCTAGAGGAAAAAAGATTTCATCTACAAATACGGAAAGGTTTCTTCACAGTAAGAGCTGTGAAAATGTGGAATAGACTCCCTCCAGAGGTGGTTTTGGCCAGCATGGTTGATTGCTTTAAAAAAGGCCTGGATTCTTTCCTTAATGTAAAATAATATAACTGGGTACTAACATTTTTAGGTAAAGTTGATCCAGGGTGAATCCGTTTGCCTCTCGGGGAATTAGGAAGGAATTTTTTCCCCCATTATAGCAAATTGGATCACGCTTTGCTGGAGTTTTTTGCCTTCCTCTGGATCAACCGTGGGTGAAGGATTGTATATGGGATTATTTGGTAATATATATATATATATAAATGTTTGTTTTTTTTTTTGGTTGAACTGGATAGACTTGTGTCTTTTTTCAACCTAACTAACTATGTAACTATATACTATGTAACTATGTAGTCGCTCACATGTGCCAGGCTGCCCAGAGGCAGAGGATAGCTGTCCTCTGTGGGAGGTGTATCATCTGTGTCCTCCGTATCCCCCCAGCCACGCTCCAGTGATGCCCATGAGCTGCATTGGGTGCCACCCTGCTGTGAACACAGTTCCTCCTTCTCCTCATCATCATCCTCGTCCTCCTCATCCTCCAGAACTGTGACCTGGCTTGAAATTTTTTAACCTGGCCTATGCCGGTGCAGGAACCCACCCTCCGAGCCACTTGTGAATGACTGGCCTGATAACCGTGAAAATGACCCCTCTTCCTTCTCCTCCTGTGCCGCATCCTCTTCCATCATCGCCCGAAGTGTTTTTTCAAGGAGACATAGAAGTGGGATAGTAACGCTGAGAACAGCGTCATCGGCACTGGCCATGTTGGTGGAGTACTCGAAACACTGCAATATGGTATAACATACAATAAACTGCGCTAAAAAATCTAAAGCAAGCTGCAGCAAAAATACTAAACGTATATGGTCATATGGAAAAACAAAAAGCTGCGCTAAAGTAACCAAACATTACATAAGAAATGACAGGTGTAAAGTCCCAATCGTGTGGTATCCCTTGCACCACTAAAAGTCTGTGTTTAATCAAACTGATTGTAGTGTCACCACAAGAAAACGGTGAGGTAAGTTAGAGGTCCACCACCAATAACTACAGGGGGGCTTACCAGAACACTGAGTGTTCAGTTGCATGTAGATCCCCGACCTGGGATGTAAAACCACTCTTGTCTCTACCTCAAGAAGGGGTCTCCTTATCCTTATAGTGTACCTTCTAATGTTGGAATCTCCAGGGGCTGAGGATTCTTGTCACATTCGGACACGCTCCCCGTTCACAATTATATAAAGTGCATCATATGGGAAAAAGGAGGACTCATAGTGAAGTACGTTGAGGTACGTTTATTAAAACAGAAGTAAAATGTACTCACACTTTTTAAAAGATAATATTGCATGTATGCCGGCCGGCTCCCGTTCACGGGATCAGAAACAAACACAGTGGTGACGTCAGCGCGTCCTCCTCCCGGACGTACGTTTCGTCACAAATGACGTCGTCAGCGGGGATGGTACACAGGCCTCACGTGGAGGCCCACTCGTTGGTGGTGAAGTGGTATTGTTCCGCAGATCGACTGACCCGTGCGTTCTGCAGCTGAAACTCCACTATTGCCTGCTGCTGCTCGCACAGTCTCTCCAGCATGTGCAAGGTGGAGTTCCACCTTGTGGGCACATCGCATAGGAGGCGGTGAGTGGGAAGGCTGAAGTACCGCTACAGCGCAGACAGGCGGGCAGCAGCAGGGTGAGAACGCCGAAAGCGCGCACAGACAGCCCACACTTTCTGCAGCAGCTCTGACATATCCGGGTAGGTTTTTAGAAATTTCTGCACCACCAAATTCAGCACATGCGCCAGGCAAGGGATGTGTGTCAAACCGGCTAGGCCCAGAGCTGCTACGAGATTTCGCCCATTATCGCACACCAGGCTGAGCTCATCGGTCTTTTGTTCAATGCCCGTCAACAGCTCCTGCGCAGTGTGGGGTTTATTCCCCAAACATATCAGTTTTAAAACAACCTGCTGTTGTTTCCCCCTGGATGTGCTGAAGTTGGTGGTGAAGG
>BLSH010437512.1:80434-111150 GCA_018402905.1 Glandirana rugosa
GGGGGAGTAGGGCTGATATTGTGCATTATGACAAACGCCCCACTTGGGCTGTTAGTTGAAATTCTTGTGCATTTTGTCAATCAAAAGTGTGGCTTTACTGTCAATGTTGTGTATTGTTGCATTCATGGTTTGGGAGCATCTGCTGACCTTCTACTCTTTGATCTCATTGCTTAATCATGTACACAGAAATGCATCTTCCAGCAGAACCGTCACCAATGTATGTGTGTGTGGAATGTGTGGTGGTGGGTGTTAATGTTTGGAATATGCGTCTTTTTAATCTTTTGTATTTTTTTTTAAGAATGACTGACTGTTTTTTTTGTAATTTTGTATAATCTTGCAGCTAAACATTTGTTGGTGGTTGGTGTCTGTTGAGAGTATTTGTACTATGAAATGTGTAGCCTGCTATACACTGTGAAATTAAAGCTATGTCCACTATAAGGCTTGGAAAAAAATTAGATTGTAAGCTCCTATGAGCAGGGCCAATAGATCCCAATTGCTAAATGTTTGTCTAAATGTACCACCTAATATACTAATGCCACTAAATGAATGTAAATAATTGTGTTGCTGCTGTGCAAATAAATGTAAATTCTTGAGCTATTTTTTTTTATTTGTTTTGGGGGGAGCTGGGTTTGGAGAAGTGAACTGTCTTGCTAATGACAAAGTATGAGAAGGTGTAATCATGGATTTAAAAAACCTAATCCTTCAGCACACCTGCAAGTAAATGATAAAGGTTGTTTAAGTGGAGTCTTTTCTTTTAACAGGTATGGAGAATTGCAGGTAAGTGCCGGTTCACACTGCTGCACTGTGCAAGATTGCGTCTGATTCACAATGCAGTACAAGTCACATGCGCTGTCCATGCGATGCAATTTCAGCCATTCAGATAGTATGGATGAATTTGCATTGCATTCGGACCAAGCTCGCACAGAACTCTTTTTTTTTTTTTTTGGTCCACACCAGAATTGAATTGCATGGGTGTTCACGCCCATGCAATCCGATTAATGTCCGAACTCTTAGTCTGCACTGTGATATGTGAGCTGAAATGGGGGTGTCATTAACAATGTATTAACACCCCCAGCAGGTCACACATGGCAGTGTGAAATGCGATGCGGGAACCTGCAGTGGATTTGGAAGTGTGGACTGGCACTCCTAATGAATTTAGCTGGTGGATAGGCAGTGTTGTATGTCTCACACTGAGCCTTTGTCATTCACCTGCATTACTAAAAAAAAAATTGTGATTGCGATCAAATATTCGAAAGCAAGTGTGGCTTTGTCCTCTGACCCGGGAATGTCATTGTGTTCACCCGGAAGTGCCTTTGCTGGTCAGGTTCTCTATATAAGTGAATATAGCAAAGTTCCATTTCAGCAAAGAGGAGGTGCTACTCATTCGATGGGTAAGTGTAGGAAATATACTTGTGCTTACACCGTGTGGGGGAGGAAGCGGTAGCTATATTTGGTGGGGATGGGGTTAATTTATTTGTTCATGTGGGATCACCACACATTGGCTTCCTGCCAGGGCAGCCATCAGAAATTTTGGGGCCTATTAAACAGCTTTAGACCTGCACCCCCTTCTGACCACCAATATTCCCCAGGGCCTTCCCACTGGGCCATTCCACCACATCCCCCCACTGGCCAGGGGTGTCCAGTAGGAATTATACACCCTGTCACACTTACTGTCAAGCATGACTCATTCAAGTGAAGTGTGCAATGCATGCTAGTGTGGGATCCAAGGGGTTAAAAAAACAGTGCACAGGCAGCACAGCCTCACCCAATGCTTGCAATAAGCCCTTGTGCCAAACCATAGGTGCTAGAGGTCTCAAACTTGGACCAGTTGTGGTCCAGGGGGCCCTCTCCATGTGACCCAAGTTTGGTATTTTTATCGCCTATGGTTCAGGAGACCGTGTCCCCAAACTGGGTGCCCCCTCCCCCATAGACTCCAATGTCCGAAGTTCACCTGCCAATTGCCGGTCAATGACTGGTCACTTTGAGGGCCTACATGATACATTTAAACAAGGCTATCTACCCCACAGTGTAGTTCAATGGTATGGATGGTATGACCTTCTGAAAGCTTGCATTGGATGCTGAAAACATGCGAACACATATTTGCCAATTAGCCAATGCACATCAGTTTGATTACTTCCATACTATGAATTCTTTAACCACTTCCTTACTGGGCACTTAAACCCCCCTCCTGCCCAGACTAATTTTTGGCTTTCAGCGCTGTCGCATTTTCAATGACAATTGCGCGGTCGTGCGACGTTGTACCCAAATAAAATTTGCGTCCTTTTTTTCCCACAAATAGAGCTTTCTTTTGGTGGTATTTGATCACCTCTGCGTCATTTCTGATCGCCGCTATAAACAAAAAATGAGTGACAATTTTGCAAAAAAGAACAATATTTTTTACTTTTTGCTAAAGTACAAATCCATTAAAAAAAATGATTCATCAGTTTTGCCCGATATATATTCTTCTACATATTTTTGGTAATAAAAAAAAATCGCAATCGGCATATATTGATTGGTTTGCGCAAAAGTTATCGCGTCTACAAACTGGGAATTGATTTATGGCGTTTTTATTTATTTATTTATTTTTTACTATTAATGGCGGCGATCTGCGATTTTTATCGGGACTGCGATATTGCAGCAGAAATGTCGGACATTTTTTACACATTTTTGGGACCAATGATATTTATATTTATGATATTTATACAGCGATCAGAAATTTAAATGTCCACTGATTACTGTGTAAATGTCATTGGCAGTGAAAGGGTTAACCTGCAGGGGGCAGTGAAGGGGTTAACAATGTTCCCTGGGTGTGTTCTAACTGTGGGGGGCAGGGCTGGCCGGGACATAACAAATCTGACTGATCCCAGTGACAGGGATCAGTAGATCTGTCATGTCCCATTCACAGAACGGGGAACCGCCGTGTTTACATCGGCGGTTCCCCGTTCTGAGGCTGCTAAAAGAGATCGGCGGGTCTCGGGCAAACATCGAATCCGCCCGACCCACGGGCACGCTCGCGCAACATCGTCCCGGCATTTCAGATCTGCGCTGGAGCCGTACTTCGGCAATAGCTGGGATCTGTAGGGGTTAAATGCATGCAATGGTATGTACATATTCAATAATATTATGATGTGGAATTGGAATAATCGCACACTAGTTAACATGCCGGCAGTTAGTTTGTAGAGAATTAACAGAATCCAAGATTAGTAAACGTATTTTCTATGGCTGGTTGTGTTCAAGTCGATAGTGTAGTGGTTCCTTCTGATACCTTCAAAGCTTACAGCTACAGGTTTGAATCCTACCGGTGTTGATATTCGCCAATGGTTTCCATTTTGCTGCGGTAGTTTCCATACCCTTTTTCAAGCAAATCATGTTCATACAAGCCTTCAATGGATTCTGCAGGTTCAAGCCCAATTGACATCAGCTATTCCTACATATGGCGATTAAGAAGGCATATTCGTGGCAATAACGTGATTTTGCGTTTGCATGATCGCCCAGTACATATGCTAATTGCCTTGAATGGGCGTTATTTTAAGGTGTCGCACAATTGCATATTCGAGATATAGTGAATTAGCCCCATATTCTTACTTTCTTCTTTCTACTTTGCTACCACTCACTTTCAGCCCCTCTCATTTTTATGGAGCTTGAATCTTGTATTCAACAGTTCCTCAATCTTGCATGAAGACAACAATTTGTCCTAATAAAAAAACACAAAAATAGCTGCTGGTTATTATTCACTTAGCTTTTAAGATCAAGAATTTAATCAGTGAAATCTAAAATGTAGGTTTCTAGAAGTAATGAGAAACCTTTTGTTGCATAAACAGAGATAACTAATGTAAAAACAAAAAGTAGAAAAGGGCTGTTTTTACAGGTTTATAAACAGAGAAAGGAAAATGAAAATATAATTATATGACAGATAGGGCATCTAATTGTAGCAGGTTTCATAAGAAGTAGCCTAGATAGAAGAAGATAGATGAAAACTATAGGAAAGATGGACTAGGATCATGCCAGAAGATCTAAGGATGCTGAGGGAAACAGGGTAACTCAAAGCAGGAGTGCATGGGCTAATATTTTTTTTAAACAATAGATTTTAATTAGGATTTTCAAGGTACAGAACAAAATATACAGGTGAAGAGCAAACAAAGAAATTTGTTACAAAAGGGCATTAGTAAGTACATTATAATCGTAATTCAATGCTATAATAGAGGGAGCAACATGAGACAAGCAAGAAAGCCTGATACTTTTATCAATGATATTTAGTTTTTAATTAGTTGGTTTGTACGACCATATATCCCACATTGATTTAAATTTGGCGTATGACATTGCATTAATTGCTATCAGTTTTTCGAATGTTTTGTTTTCTGTGACCATAGCTGAGACTTCTGATATAATGGGAGTGAGTTGTGTTTTCCATTTCCTTAGTATGGCCAGTCTTGCTGTGAGAAGGATGTGGGTAATCACTGGTCTATAGTTTGATGGGTAATTTTCTAAGCCAATATTTAGAATGGCTAGTTTGGGACAGGGAGGGCGGAGGATACCAGTGCGACCTGATAATAGACAGAAAACCTGTCTCCAAAAACTGATCAAAGAAGGGCATTCCCATAGTATGTGTGTTAAGTTCCCCACTTGACCACAACCTTTCCAGCATTCTGGGGAGGCAGAGGAGGAGAATTTTGCTAGCATAAAGGGCGTATAGTACCATCTTGTGGTTATTTTGAGCATCATCTCCCAGTTTGCATTGCTGCGAGAGGATTTTTTAATGAAGTGCATGTTTCCATTGGTCATGGGAGATGTGTATCTAATTCCTTTTCCCATTGCTCCATGGATTTTGTTTTGGAGAGTGATTGCACGTTTTGTAAGGAGTTATACATGAGGGAAATCCCTTTATTTGTGGGGGTGTCTGCAGTAAGGTATTAATCAAAACAAATATTGTAGCGCTAGCACAAAAAATTGCATACAAATTGCATATTATGTGATAACATATAATAAAGTGCTTGAAGGTCATAAATACATAGTGACATAATAGTCCATGATAAGGTGACAAAGTGCGCTGTGAAATGGATATTTCTTCCAAGTGCCAAAGTGCTCCACGCGTGCAGGAGGGGGAAGCCCCCAAAGGAATCCTACTCACCACAACGCTATGACCCCCAGCTTTTCAGTCTGGGGATCAAAAAAGGCTGTATGCACTCAGATTTCCATGGGCTGGAGTTATCCCGGAGCAAGCCACTTATGATCGCCGATGGACCACAAGATGTGCGTTTAAAAACAGCATGTAACAATCTATGGACGCCGCTCACAGCGTGCGTTCCAACAGCAGGAAATGACGACCACGGCACTCTCAACCGGAAGTTACGTCGACGCGTTTCACCCGCCCACAGGCGTCATCAACAGACATCACTTCCGGATCGAGTCAAGCTTTATATACCCTTAGGGAGGGATCAATCTCCCGAAAACTAACCAATAATTGGATAGAACTGCCGTGGGTGTCTTGACTGTCTACATAGAACGTCTTTAAAAATACAATAAAAATGGCCAAAGTCGTCTGATTTGATCTTATAAATCGACGCCGGGAACGCCATTTCCTATTGTTTTACAATACATTTAATATTATAACAAGTCGATAAACTAATTAATGATCGAATACCATTGAGAACAAGAATAATCCCAGAAATATTAGAAATATCAAAGGACAATTTCAATTAGAGGATATGTAATAAATATATATATTAGAATCTCTAAACAGAAATTATAAAAAAATGATGATAAAAAATAAACAATAATAAAGATAAGAAAAATATTAAATGGAAATAAAAATAAAAATGAAAATAAAAATAAAAATAAAAATAAATATAAAAATAAATAAATATAAAAATAAAATTAAAATAAAAATAAAAATAAAATGAAAATAAATAGATATAAAAATAAAAAGAAAAAGTAAAAATAAAATGAAAATAAAAATAAAAATAAATGTAAAAATAAAAATAAAAATAAATATAAATATAAAAATAAAAATGAAAACAAAAATAAAAATGAAATAAAAATAAAAATAAATATAAATGAAAAAATTAATAAATAAAAATAAAAATGAAAATAGAATGAAATAAAATGAATTGAAAGAATGGAAATACAATATGAAAAATGTAAATATGAGGAGAGTCATGAGGGTGCTTCTTTATAAGGTATGATACATTCCAATATGACAAGAGATTGGTGGACTCATCACAAAAAGGAATTAATGAACTCATCGAAATATGTCAAAATTATTGATGTTACCAATTGGAAAGAAAACAGTTCAGTAGTTAACCCCTGAGGTACCAAAGTACCCAGGGAGTGGATCCAAAAGGTCTCATTTTGTGAGACTGCTTTTTTGGAATCACCCCCTCTCCAGTTCGGTTCGATACGGTCAATACCACAAAAACTGAGTAAGCTGGGGTCTCTTTTGTGGTGCATTCGGAAATGATTCGACAGACTATGATATTTATACCCCTTTCTAATATTATTAACATGTTCGCGTAATCTAATTCTCAATTTTCTAGTGGTCCTCCCCACATATTGGAGCCCACAAGGGCATGATAACAGATAAGTAACATGGGTGGACTCACATGAAATGAATTTTCGGATTTTAAACTCCTTTGGTTTGGAAAAGGAAATGAATTGCGTGATTTTTCTTTTTCTAAATCTGGAGGTGGTACATATCATACATTTCCCACAGCTATAAAAGCCTTTGAATTCCGGGAAGAAAGGTGTTTTCTTGGGAGCGTCAACAACATTTCTTGCCAGTTTCAATCTTAACGTGGGAGGTTTAGTATAAATAAAATGTGGTTTGGGTGGCAAAATTTTAGATAACTCCTGATCCATTAGCAATAAAGGCCAATGTCTCCTAATGAGAACTTCCAGCTGCTTGTATTGCCAGTTAAAACTAGTAACAAAGGCCGCCTCAAAATTTCCTTTACTCGATTTTTGTTTTTTAGATGACTTAATAAGCTCCTCTCTATCCATAAGGCCTACACTTTGTTTAGTCTTGATTAGATCATTTGTTCTGTAGCCTTTCTCCTGAAATCTTTTTATCAAAACATCAGCTTGTTCATTATAATCTTTGAAATCTTGGCAGTTACGCCTTAGCCTAATCATTTGGCTTTTGGGAATTCCACTTAGCCATCTGGGATGGTGACAACTTCCCAAAGGAATATATCCATTCCTGTCCACCTCCTTGAAGAAGGTCTTGGTGGCAAACCGACCTCCCAACTTGTAAATTACCAGATCAAGGAAGTGGACAGAATCGGTGGCTGCTTGAGCGGACAGGGCAATATTAAATGCGTTATTGGACAGCTCCCCAAGGAATTGGTCAAAAGTTTCCCGGGTTCCTGTCCATACCAAAAAAATATCGTCGATATATCTTTTGTAAAGTAGGAGATTGGGATTGTCCTTTCCAAAAATGGCCTCCTTCTCCCAATAACTCATGAACAGGTTGGCGACTGAGGGGGCGTATTTGGCCCCCATTGCCACCCCCCTCTTTTGCCTGAAGAACTTTTGGTTATACCAAAAGAAATTATGACTCATGGCCAGATCCAATGCCTTCAAAATAAAGGTTTTTTGTTGTGTTTTTAGGGTCGTACCGTTCAAGGCCCAGTCTACCGCTTCTAGTGCATGTTGTTGTTTTATGTTGGTATACAATGATTCTACATCAATGCTAGCCAAAATGTAATCATCTCTTATTTCATGTTGTTGTAATAGACCTATTAGCTCCCTACTGTCTTTGAGGTATGCCGGGCAATTTTGGGCCAATGGCTGCAGGAAGGAGTCCAAATACTCCCCTACCCGGGCAAACAGATCTTCCTGGCGGGTTGTTGGTACTTTTATGGATCTTCGGTAGTTGATAAATGACCGGTGCCCTTGGGGCATCAGGCACCAAATATCTAGCTTCTTTTTTCTTAAGTACTCCTCTGTCCTGAGCTTCTTTAACCAATTTCTTGAGTTTATTTTTGTACTTTTTAGTGGGGTTTCCCTGTAATTCCTCATAGGTGTCTTTGTCTCCCACCAATCGATTAAGTTCTGCTAAATAATCAGTTTTATTAAGAATCACCAACCCGCCTCCCTTATCCGCTGCGCGGATGACTATATCTTTTTTCTTCTCTAATAGTCTAATTCCTTCCTCCAGATCTTTTTTCTTCCTAGCTGGTTTGATATTCAATTCCTCCAGATCCTGTTCCACCACTGCTTTAAATACTTCAATGTATTGATTATTACTATTTTTGGGGTTAAAGATAGAACGATTACGTAAATTTGTGTGTGTAAATTCTGACGGTGCGGATTCCACCGGAACCGATTTTTTTGAAAAAAAATTTTAATGTTAATTTTACGAACAAATTTTTGCAGATCTACATATGTATCAAATTTGTTGAGGTTTTTATCAAGCGCATATTTTAATCCCAATACCAATACCTTGTATTTGTCATCAGAAAACGTTACACTACTTAAATTAAAGATACCTTGCCTTAGCTGGTTCTTTTCCTTTTTCCTCCTCCCCCCTCTGCATCCTCTTGCTCTCCTTCTATATTTTCTTGGGTGTTTTGGGGGTACCTGGTAATGTTCCAGGGGGTCCACCTCCCCTCTGCCATCTCTGTTTGCTGATATCCTCTGCCCCTCCCTCTGGGGGGATAGTAGCCCCTTCCCCTCCCCCTCCAAGGTGGGGGGTCCCAAACCCTCCAGTTTGAAAATCCCCTCTGGAGTTTTGATTGTAATAGGACCCACGACCCCTTTTAGGGGGTCCCCCTCTGTACCAATTGGTACTGGGATTATCATGCCATTCCCCCCCATATTTATTCTGGGGGTGATTGGTTCTTTGAGGTGATGCCTGGTAAAGTGGTTCAAACCTGTTATGAACCGGTACATGATACTGTGGGGTAATTATAGGTCTAGGATTATTAAGGGGCTGGGATATGTTGGGGCCTTGGGTGGGGAGAACCTCTCTTTTCCCCATAGTGATTTGGGGGGCTTGGGAGGCTTCCTCTGAACCCCTTCCCCCATCTACCTGCCATTTGTAAACCATATGTGTCTTATAATCATTTATATCTCTATTGTATTTCTTTCATTTCTTTTTCTGGGTATCTTTATCGATTTTATTAACAAATTCCTGAAGTTCTTTCATTTTGTCCTTAAATTCTATTTTATCCTCAATGGATGTTAGTTTGGATTTAGCTGTGGCAATAATGGTCTCAAGGTTTTTCAATTTCCGTTCCTTCCTATCGACCAACAGTTGCAACAGCTTTTTCTCTATACAATTAAAAAAGCCAAACCATTCCTCTTCGGACTCCTTTCCTTCAAGTCCATCATTTGGGGCTAATTCCCACCTGAGGCCTCTGGGAGTGATACCATCCTTAATATACTTGTTAAGTGTAAATACATCCCACCACGCTCTGACTTGTTTGTCTAGAGCATTCTTAAGTGTCTTAAATTGTTGATTTAAATCAGTTGTGATACTATTTTGTGCAAAAAACTCATCAGCATTGATATCCCTGTGATTCATAAAAGAAAAGACTTCCATAGCTGCACAACACATAAACTGGAAAGATATTCACAGTTTATATAAAGATTTAAAATAAAGGGGTTTGCGCTAATGGATATAAATAATACGTTTTTACAATAGATAATATGCAGCTGCTACACATTGAGTGAATACCCATAAAACTAATCAAAACAAATATTGTAGCGCTAGCACAAAAAATTGCATACAAATTGCATATTATGTGATAACATATAATAAAGTGCTTGAAGGTCATAAATACATAGTGACATAATAGTCCATGATAAGGTGACAAAGTGCGCTGTGAAATGGATATTTCTTCCAAGTGCCAAAGTGCTCCACATGTGCAGGAGGGGGAAGCCCCCAAAGGAATCCTACTCACCACAACGCTATGACCCCCAGCTTTTCAGTCTGGGGATCAAAAAAGGCTGTATACACTCAGATTTGCATGGGCTGGAGTTATCCCGGAGCAAGCCTCTTATGATCGCCGATGGACCACAAGATGTGCGTTTAAAAACAGCGTGTAACAATCTATGGACGCCGCTCACAGCGTACGTTCCAACAGCAGGAAATGACGACCACGGCACTCTCAACCGGAAGTTACGTCGACGCGTTTCACCCGCCCACAGGCGTCATCAACAGACATCACTTCCGGATCGAGTCAAGCTTTATATACCCTTAGGGAGGGATCAATCTCCCGAAAACGAACCAATAATTGGATAGAACTGCCGTGGGTGCCTTGACTGTCTACATAGAACGTCTTTAAAAATACAATAAAAATACAATAAAAATGGCCAAAGTCGTCTGATTTGATCTTATAAATCGACACCGGGAACGTAATTTCCTATTGTTTTACAATACATTTAATATTATAACAAGTCGATAAACTAATTAATGATCGAATACCATTGAGAACAAGAATAATCCCAGAAATATTAGAAATATCAAAGGACAATTTCAATTAGAGGATATGTAATAAATATATATATTAGAATCTCTAAACAGAAATTATAAAAAAAATGACGATGATAAAAAATAAACAATAATAAAGATAAGAAAAATATTAAATGGAAATAAAAATAAAAATAAAAATAAAAATAAATATAAAAATAAAAATAAATAAATATAAAAATAAAATTAAAATAAAAATAAAATAAAAATAAATAGATATAAAAATAAAAAGAAAAAGTAAAAAGAAAATGAAAATAAAAATAAATGTAAAAATAAAAATAAATGTAAATATAAAAATAAAAATGAAATAAAAATAAAAATAAAATAAAAATGAAAACAAAAATAAAAATGAAAATGAAATTAAAATAAAAATAAATATAAATGAAAAAATGAATAAATAAAAAT
Organism: Glandirana rugosa; assembly: GCA_018402905.1. Taxonomy (NCBI): domain Eukaryota; kingdom Metazoa; phylum Chordata; class Amphibia; order Anura; family Ranidae; genus Glandirana; species Glandirana rugosa. The sequence goes on from BLSH010437512.1 coordinate 91,311, forward strand.
AAAAATGAAAATAGAATGAAATAAAATGAATTGAAAGAATGGAAATACAATATGAAAAATGTAAATATGAGGAGAGTCATGAGGGTGCTTCTTTATAAGGTATGATAAATTCCAATATGACAAGAGATTGGTGGACTCATCACAAAAAGGACAAAAAATATTTGTTTTGATTAGTTTTATGGGTATTCACTCAATGTGTTATCTATTGTAAAAAAATATTATTTATATCCATTAGCGCAAACCCCTTTATTTTAAATGCAGTAAGGTATTGCCAAACCTGTGGATTGGTCCTATGCTCCCAGGAGGGTAGTTTTTGTAGACGGTGGTGGATGAGTAGCAACGTGTATGATGCTGCTGGAGATAATTTATATTTGTCTAAGAGGGAGGATATGGGTTTCAATTTGTCCTTGGCGTACAGCTGCTGTAGGTTAGAGATACCTTCCAAGCTTAATGAGTCAGTATATAACATAGGTATTACAGCCTCTAAACATTTAATTTTAGATTAACATTTAGATGTTCAACGTGTTGTTTTGCCTGGAGGTTTGTCTCCATACTAGCAAGGATGCTTGTATAGTTGCTGGGAGATATTGTAAGTCCCATTTATGCCACAGGTCCATCAGGATTGTGTGGTTGAGATGGTGGGATGGGCTTAGTGCCTTCCCTATTTCGACCCATGTGTCTTCCTTAAAGTCCCATTTTCCCATTTGCGCCAAGTGGGTGGCTCTATAATAACTCACTATGTTGGGGAGTCCTGCCCCTCCTGCATTATAGGGTTTATACAGGGTGAGAGATGAGCATCTAGCTTTTTTCCCTTGTCAAATGAATTTATGCATGATAGTGGAGATTTTTTTCAGTTGGGTGGTGGGCATGTGAAGTGGTAAGTTCCGAAATAAATAAAGAATTTGGGGGAGAGTATTCATTTTAAAAGCTGCCATCCTGCCGCCCCAAGACATTTCTGTTTTGGAGATTCTACTCAACTCAGACGATACCCTTGCTGTCAATAAACTGATATTAGTACGTAAAGTTGAAGCTATGTTTGCTTTTAGGATGATGCCTAAGTATTTTATCCCTTTATCGTTCCACAGGAATGGTGTAATGTTTTGTAGAAGTGATTTGTCCTTTTGGCCCATACCCAGGTCTAGAATTTCAGATTTGGAAGTGTTCATTTTGTAGTAGGAGATATTGCTAAAAGTACCTAGGAGTTTGTGTGCTGTGGGGAGGGAGTTGGTCGGGTCAGTTAACATGAGGATTATATCGTCTGCAAAAAGGTTTATTTTATGGGAGGAGTTTTGGAAGGTGAATCCCTTAATCTCCTTATTGTCTCTGATTGATTCGGTGAGAGGCTCAATTATTAGGTTAAAAATTGTGGGGGGATAGCGGGCATCCCTGACGGGTGCCATTTGTAACTTTGAATGGGTTGGAGTATAGGGAAAGCATAGAAGCTTTAATCGGTCCTTGGAAACCGAATTTTCATAAGGTCTGTTCCATATAGGACCAGTGCACCCTGTCGAATGCCTTCTCTGCATCCAGGGCTGGGAGCAGAGAAGGCGTTCTGGATTTTAATGCACTTGAAAGTATTCCTGGAGATGTTTATGTATTATGTCGGCATACTTGGGGTCTTGTAATATTCTTGTGTTACAGCGCCATATACGTTTATTGTCTCGTGGGGCATTCTCCTCTATGGACAACGTGATTGAAGCATGGTCTGACCATGTTATGTCGTTTATCACAGAGGAGGATGCCCGTCTGAGAAGTTCAAGATCAGAAGCAAAGAGATCAATACGTGAGTATGTTCGGTGCCTGGAGGAGTAGAACATAAAGTCCTTTTCTGTGGGGTGATGGCACCAACCAGATATCGAACAAGGCCTCCTCCTGAAGCAAGGGGCCCAGAGAACACTGGGTGCCCCTGCCACAGGAGGTGGAGTCTACCAAAGAGTCCACAGTGAGATTAAAATCTCCACATATCAGTATGTGTCCATTCCTGTGGGGAGAGATACGTTTAAACAACCTGCGAAGAAAACTAAGTTGGTGATTGTTAGGAGCATATACTGTTACCAATGTGATCGGAAGGTCATTGATAGTGCAGTCTAATATGATATAGCGACCCGCTGGATCAGCAATCATATTCTTTTGAGAGAAGGAAACTGTGTTCTTGATTGCGATTAACACTCCTCTTTTTTTGAACTGAGCATTTGCCATGAAAGTGTAGGGAGAGTCCTGGTTGTTGCATCTGGGATGGTCATTCGCTTGGAAATGGGTCTCCTGGACGCAGATTACATCTGCTCTGGTCTTCATCGCCTCTTTCCACAACGAGAAGCGTTTTGCTGGGTGGTTGAGACCGTTGACATTCAACGAAAGGATTTTGATGGTCATCGAAAAGGATACTCAGTCAATGAATAACTTTGCCCTCTTGAGCCGTGTTGTCCTCTTGATGTAGAGGGAGGGTACTCCCATGATGTTGTTTCATTAGATCGTCTCTTATGAGTTGCCCCAGTAGGTAATGAAGGTGTAACAAAAAACAAAATATAACTGTAACTATAAAAAGAGAGCCAGGGTAGTCTCGTGAACAGGATAAAGTATTGAGTTAGTATGGGGGCCGTATGGATATTCATATCCTTGGCCTGAGACTATGAAGTCATGTTGGTTGCCGATGCTGTTGAGTGGGATTCTCCATTGATTAGTTGTTTTTTGGCGGTGCGTTTGCGAGACACCACTTGCCACTCTTGAGTAAGTGCTGAGGGTGGTGGCCCTTGCTGGGGGGTGTGTGAGTGTGTGGGAATTATACCCCACAGTTGTAGTAGGCGCATGCCTTCCTCTAGGGATGAAATAAGATTTGTGGATCCATTGTGGGATATTGATAAGGATGCAGGGTACTTCCATTTGTGTGGTATACTATGGTTCCTCAGAGCCTTAGTTCTAGTTGCTAGATTTTTCCTCCTTTGAAGGGTATGGCGAGATCAGGGAGAAACTGTAAGCCAGAGAGTTCCCCAGGGAGTGGTTGCATCTTCCTGAATTGCGACATAATCAGTTCTTTCGATTGGAAATGGTGCACTTTCAGCAGAACATCTCTGGGAACGGCAGGGGAAATGAAGGATGGTTTGGGTAGCCTATGGATCCTGTCAATCTCCAGCTCTGTTTGTGACAGAGACGGTGCAAGTGTGGAAAATAGGCCCAATACGTGCTGTTTCAGTTGGCCTGGGGGAACAGATTCAGGAATTCCTCTTATTTTAATGTTCGATCGTCTCGATCTGTCTTCTAAGTCTGCGACCTTGGCCTTCAACTATGCTATCTCCTCTGAGTGGTTGTCATGTGCGTCCACTGTGTTATTGTAAGATGAAATACAAGCTTCCAATGATGTTTCTACGGTGTCCACCCTTTGCCCCAGTTCAAGTATCTCACTGTGGATCTGAGACAGGCATCACTTTAGATCACCTTGTATTGAGGAGCGAAGGGACATTAACATGTCCTTCAGTGTTATATCTGACACAGGATTCCCGAGTGGGGAAGGCAGATATGGGACCTTGTGAGGCCTGTGTGTTTAATGGCTGACGCTGCATATCTGCATCCATATCTGTATCCCGTTTGTGTGGCGTCTCCCTGCGGGGCTTTGTCTAAGCTGGGCTGCGTGTTGAAGGGGAGGATGAGCCCGAGGAGTCCCCAGAGTCTGGGTTCCCTACCTGCTGGAGGCTGTGGGATGGTGTTGTGCTGGCACGGTCTCCTACTGCGGCCTTCGTATCTGCCTTCAGTGGTGTATGCGCGCCGCCGCCATGTTGCCGAGGTCCGCGGCCTGTCGGCTGAAAGAAGTTTGCCAGCTTCTTGAGCTGGGCTTGATGATTTTTGCGCCTGGTCATCGCTGCTTGGTCTGTGTCCCTTCTGGGGCAGGTTACGCCATCTGTGGCGGTCGGAGATTCCGTGTGTGAGGCTTAGTCCCAGGGTGGCCAAGCGGAGCTGCAGCTTCAAGCGACCATCTTCATCGCCGGTCGCCACGCCCCTGTCAGGCTAATATTTTTGACAGGGCAACACCACAGGTGTTTATCATGTTATTTCAGCTTTAACATGCTAAAATTCTTAAACCAGAGAGAGTGGTACACAAAGTCCTGATGGAAAGATCTCTTTACAGCATATGGCTACAAAGCCGTATATATTTAAATTTTTGGCTTCCGCTCACCCAACAAATACAATTCAAAATACTAACAACAACCTACACCCACAGCTGTGCCCCCAAATACGTTGCTAACCTTTTCTCAAAATACCAACCAAACTGTTCTCTTTGCTCCTCCCCAGACTTCCTGCTCTCTAGCTCCCTCACCCCCTCTTCCCATGTTCCCCTATAGGACTTCTCTAGAGCCTCTTACATTCTCTGAAGCTCCTTACCCCAAACTGTCAGACTCCTATTCTATCCACCTTTAGGTGATCCCTGAAAACCCATCTCTTTGGAGAAGCCTATCCTGCCTCTACCTAACAACAGAACTTTTATTTTTTCCATCAGCTAACCTCCACAGGTATTACCTTTTGTATCACTTGACCCTCCCTTTTAAATTGTAAGCTCTATTGAGCAGGGCCCTCTGGTTCCTCTTGTATTGTATCCTGCATAATAAATTGTTGGAATGCATTGTTTATGTATTTTTGTAAAACTACAGATATAGTCTTCAGCCAGTAAAAGTCCCTATTTATAAGTTTGCAGCTGCATCTATGGTTAAACTGTATGCATATCCCCTGTATAATAACATTTCCAGTTTCCTGTCTGTAGTTAAGCAGTAAAGCCCTTGTGGACCGTCTGTTTGTTCTGTAGGGTTATATACAACATTTTCTAATAGGTTATGAGCCCAAACATAGCCCAGACACCCAGGCATAGCTAGCTACAGCAGACACGTGCAAGATACAGCAACAGAAAGAAGACTGCAAAAGGATAAAATAAAATGACCAGTAACCCAGCTGCAACAAAGCTTTAATTTGCAAACCTGACAAACCAGAACTATCAGTTTAGGAAATTCAAGATTAAAATGCTGCTAATAAGAGGAGTACATGGAAATGTATAAACTCCTTCAAATAAGAGGATAGAGAAAGACCAAAAAGCTTAGAACACAATCTCTCTTTGCAAGTGTGAAACTGCTAAAAAAAAAAATGTGGGAAGAATTACAAAAGGTGCATGAAAGAGCTAATCTCAACAATAAATGGTATATGATTAGAAAGCTATAAAAAACAAAGCTTATAAAATGCCAAGAAATGCAGGATTACATATGACACCCCTTGGGAATGGTTGAATGCCTAAGAGGCATAGGACAAGAAATAAAATATTTTCATGTTACAGCACTATTGCTCAGTGGCTTACCAGAAAGTTATGAAACACTTGTCACAACACTTGTTGCATGTCCATATGACGAACTGACATTTGGGATATGTTAAGGGCAAGCTTGTGGATGAATATTAGTGTAAAACAGAAAGCATTAATAGTGACAGTGCTTCTGTAGCAGTGCCCACTTTAAAAATGAAAAATAGGAATAAAGGGATTTTATTAAAACTTACGGTAAAATCCTTTTCTCAGAGTTCACTGACAGACGCAGCTCTCCATTATGTGTAGGGTTTATGCTGGTCTCACTAGGAGTTAACTAGGCAGGGAAAAGAAACAGCTGGCCCCTCCCATGGGGGTTGTCCTCTCTTCCCACATAAACCTCCTCATAGCATAGCTCTTCAGTTCGTACACAAGCCGTACAAGAACAGAGCACAGAGGGGTGGGTGCTGCGTCTGTCAGTGAACTCCGAGAAAAGGATTTTACATGAAGTTTTAATAAAATCCCTTTTTCTCCTATCGTTTACTGACAGACGCAGCTCTCCATTACGTGTGGGGATGTCCCCAAGCTGTGTCAAAAAGAGGGGTGGGTAAGCGCTAACAGTACCCAACTGAACCTCTAAGGAGGCGCCAGGCGCGCCTACACTGCCGCCTGCAAAATTTTGCGGCCAAAAGCAGCATCCGAAGATGCAAGCACTATAAAACTTAGTGAAAGTGTGTACTGAGGCCCAAGTGGCCGCCTTGCACACCTGCGCAACCGAGACCTGGTGTCTAAAAGCCCAGGAAGTGCTAACAGCCCAGGTAGAATGAGCTGTGACCGGAAAAGGGGGAACCTTGCCCCAAACAGAATAGGCATGGGTCACGGACTGTCTGATCCAACGAGAAATCGTAGCCAACGAGGCAAACAAGGCATCAGCTTTTAGAAAAGAAGCTGTGGCAGCCAAGTACACTCGTAAGGCCCTCACTACGTCCAAAGTATGCAACTCAATCTCTTTTGAGTGTGACGGACGAGGGCACAATGAAGGAAGGACAATATCTTCATTAAGTGAAAGGAAGAAACCACCTTCGGAAGGAATGAAGGAGAGGGTCGCAAGACCGCCTTGTCCCTATGTAGGACCAGGTAGGGAGACTTGCACGATAGTGCTGCTAATGCAGACACCGTCTGGCGGAAGTGATGGCAACTAAAAAGGCCACCTTCTGCAACAGCAATTGTAAGAAAATCTCCCTGATATTCCCATATGGCGGTTTCTGAAGTACAGAAAGCACCAAATTCAGATCTCCCTGAGCCCTCACCCGAGGTGCCACATGTCGCACACCTTGTACAAAAGGTACGAATCAACGAGTGCGAAGCCAAGGTCTCTGAAAAAGAATCGCCAGAGTCGATATCTGGCCCTTGAGAGTGCTCAAAGCCAGGTTTTTGTTCAGGCATTGCTGCAAAAAGTCAGGACCCTGGACACGACATCAGAGCGAGGGTTATGACCCTCCGCCCCGCACCAAGCTATATAAACCTTCCAGGTGTCGTGGTAAATCTTGCGGGAAGTACACTTGCAAGCCTACCACAACGTAGGGATCACTGAGTCAGCGACTCCCCTGTCTCTTAGCACCTGGGACTCAATAGCCAAGCTGTCAAAACCAGCGAGGGTAAAGCAGGGTGCAAGATGGGCCTCTGAGACAGAAGGTCGTCTCGCAGCAGGAGCCGCCAAAGGGTGTCTGCCACCATGTGCACCACGTCGACGTACCAAGTGTGCCGAGGCCAATCTGGAGCCACCAGGATCATTGGTATCCCCTCCGCCACTATCCTGCGTATCAAGGCAGTTTGATTGGAGGGAAAGCGTACAGAAGGCGGTAATGGCCCCAGGGGGCCACCAGAGCATCCGTGGCCACTGCCAACGGATCCTTCGTTCTGGACACAAAGGTCTCCACCTTGTGATTGAATCGAGACACCATGAGATTCACGTCTGGTGTCCCCCATCTGCAGCAAATCTAATTGAACACCTCCGGGTGGAGAGACCACTCTCCCTGGTCCAGAGTCTGGCGACTGAGAAAGTCCGCCTGCCAGTTCTCCACACTGGGAATGTAAATGGCAGAGATTGCCGGAACGTGACGTTCCGCCCAACGTAGTATCAGAGCTGCCTCCGCCGCAGCTGCTGGACTCCTCTGATGGTTCACATACGCCACTGCTCTGGCATTGTCCGATTGATTTCGAATCGGATGACCCTGCAATCTCACCCAGTGAAAAAAGGCACAATCTGAGTGCTCTCAGCTCCAGGACAATGATGGGGAGGCGAGCCTCCTGCGCCGACCAACGGCCCTGGGCAGACAGCTGCCCCAGGATCCCTCCCCAGCCTGAAAGACTGGCATCCGTGGTGATGATCACCCACTGAAGGGGCAGGAACGACTTCCCCTGAGTCAGGGTCGATTCCCGAAGCCACCAAGCCAGAGACGCCCTGGTCTGGGAGCTCAGACGGATCCGAAAGTCCAAGGACCGAGGGGACCTGTCCCACCGAGCCAGAATTGCTCTCTGAAGTAGACGAGCGTGACTCTGGGCGAAATGCCTCGAACAACGAGACCATAAGCCCTAGTACCCGCATACAGAACCTGCCGACTGCAGAGACAGCAACTTGGCTGGAGGGAGGAACACCTTCGCCTGTTCTGTGTCTAGAATTAGACCCAGATACTCCAGGCGACGGGATGGAGAGACCGACGACTTCTGCAGGTTGAGTAACCAACCGAAGTCCTGCAGCGATGCCATTGTGAGTCTCACATTCTCCTCCAGAACCGAAGCGGACTGCGCTCGCAGGAACAGGTCGTCTAGGTGGGCTACCACCACAATGCCTCTCTGTCGGAGCAACGCCAACCCCGGGGCTAGCAGTTTTGTGAAAACTCGAGGTGCTGAGGCCAGGCCGAAGGGGAGTGCCACAAATCGAAAATGGAGGTCTCCCACTGCAAAGCGCAGGAAGCGCTGATGCCGTGGATGAATGAGTACATGGAGGTACGCATCCCTGATGTCCAGGTACGCCAAAAGTTCCCAGATGAAGGGCGGCCACGACCGAGCGGATAGATTCCAACTGGAATTTCTGCGCCCAGACATACCGGTTCAGGGCCTTAGGTCCAGTACTGGCCGAACCCCCCCCCCCTTTTCTGGAACCACAAATAGATTCGAGTAGAAACCTCGAAACCTCTCTTCTGGAGGCACTGGCACGATCAACCCCTGGACCGAAAGTGCTTGGACAGCCCCAAAAAGAGCCTCCTGGCGGTCCTGTGGGAGCCTTAAGTTTGATGGGAAGAACCTGTCTGGGGGTAGAGTGTTGAACTCTATCCTGTACCCGGTGAACACCACTTCCCGGACCCAACGATCGGGAATGTGGGCCAGCCACCGCCTGCGAATCCCAGAAGACGCTCCCCCACCCGATTTCCGGGTGGGGGCAATCCATCAGGCTGAAGAGGACTTGTCCTCCCCCTTTTTGGTTTCGCGCTGCCACTGCAGCGACATTACCGTGTCTACGGCGAAACTCACGCCTCCAGGCTCTGAGAAGAAGGGCACTTACCTCCTGTGAAATCATTAATGATCTCACCCAGCCGTGGACTGAATAGACGTCCACCCTGAAAGAGAAGGTCTGTGGAAGCATGGTCACCGGACCAAAAACGCAACCAGAGTACCCATCTGAAGATACTGCAACACTGCTACCCTGGATCACATAGGCAGTAAATCAACGGCCGCATCACCAAGGTACTTGCGACCTCGGAGCAAATACAGCCCTCTGCGGTGTATCCAGCAGGCGGCCGCAGTCCAGATATTCTGGAGCTCCGCCATACGCTCAGACAGATATCGGGCCGCCATGGCGGACGTCAGGGCTGGCCGCAGAGTAGAGCCTGCCACCAGGAAGAGAGACTTTAACAGCGCCTCTGTCTTTTGTCAGCGGGGCCCTTGAAGGCAGGAACCCCTTCCAGAGGAATGGTCATCGTCTTATTAAGGCGAGCTATCGGCGGGACCCCAAGGTGACTCCCATCTTTTTTTTTTTTTTAAAAAAAGCTTTCCTCAAGGGATAGCGAGCAGCGGACCGTTTGGACCTATGTCCCCTGGAGTGTGGGAGGAAACCGGAGCACCGGGAGGAAACCCACGCATGCACAGGGAGGACATGCAAACCTCAGGCAGGTCATGGTTTGGATCTGAGCCAGCAAGCATTATACTGCCAGGCGCAAGTGCTACCCACTACACCACTGTGCTGCACTAAAAGAATGCCATTTACAATAAACAAGGTGATCAGGAAATCGATCATGTGGGTAAGCCTTGGGTGCCCTAGGGGGCCTGGAGGACCCACACACACACATGCGCAGAAATCAGCGATTCGCCATCCTGGCTCAGTCACATCGTAGTGTGATACCAATCATAATGGCGCAGCTGCCGTCTCCTGATGCTCTTCTCCGTCCGAGGGACCTTCCGGATAAAAATCCTCCCTTGAAAAGCAAGGAGGAGGGGGACGCTTTTCGGGGGGCCTGTTGGTGACACCCGCCCAGGGGAGAATTCACGAAAGACCGCCAAAGCTGGTCCAGAAAAGCCCCTTGCGCAGATTGCGCCGCCGCTGCTTGCTCCTAGCATGTTCAGCTCCCTTAGTAACACATAGATGCATACTAAAAATTAAAGGCACCCCCACACAGCCTCACACCACCGCCCCACAGTGCACCAGGGAACCCAGGAGGACTGCACCCGCCGCCACCAGCACCCACAGGGGAGCCCAGCTATACTTGCTGTTTGCTGCCATAACCCTGAGGATCGTCAGAGAGCCGCGCCGTCAGGAGCACACACCGTTCCAAAGTGAAAGTAAAAACTGTAGACACGTTTATGCAGAAGCAGGGATTCCAATATGGCCACCGTTGAACACTAGAGGCCGAAAAACACCTGCAGGGAAAGTGCAGTACCGCAAATGGCCACTCTGAGCGCTAGAGGGAAAGCCCCATAGGCCCAATATGTCTGCGGCTACGGCAAAATGGCGGCGTTCCGCCGCAAAATGGCGGCGTTCCGCCGCAAGATGGCGGCCGATCGCCGCATGGCGGCGAAAAACGACCGAACTGCGCTAGACGATCGGGTGCGGTGCGGGGGGGAAGGGGGGGTGTGAAGGGGGTGAACAGGAGCTCCACGCCCCCCTACCGGCGGCTACCCAGCAAATAAAATTTTTTTTTTTTGTTTTTTTGTTTTTGGGTCGTCGGTCCCCCCTTTCCGCCCCTAAAGAGGGGGAAGGAAGGAACTCTCACTCACCACTCCAGACAACGCCATGGGTAGCCACCCAGTCGCAGACCTTCCGCCCCTGCTTGGGCGGTATGCTTCAGGCCAGAAAGTCGCCCCTCCCAAATCGCATCCGGGGCTGGGCGTAAGGGGGGATCACCCCAGGCCGTCCTCATGGAACGGGCACGATACGGCGGGACTGGCTCACATCGGTCGGCCAGGCCGGGGAAAGTACAGAGCCCATGGACTCTCTATGCCCCGGCCGACTTCTTGATAGCAGATCAATGCTTGATAGAAGACAAATAAATGTAAAAGAAAATTAAATAAAAAACGGTCACAAACAGGACCGCAATTCCCCTGAAGGGAAGCCAGGTCAGCTCCTTGCAAACTAGGCATTGAAACTGAAGAGCTATGCTATGAGGAGGTTTATGTGGGAAGAGAGGACGGCCCTCATGGGAGGGGCCAGCTGTTTCTTTTCCCTGCCTAGTTAACTCCTAGTTAGACCAGCATAAACCCTACACGTAATGGAGAGCTGCGTCTGTCAGTGAACGATAGGAGAAAAAAACAGTAACATGCAACAAGCAACACGTGAATGTTTTGTGTGCAAGAAACAAGGTAATTTAAGAGCATATTACAGAATCTGGAAAGCTAAAATGCAAAAACAAACTTAATTACAAAGGGCCAAAAGTGTGAAGAGAGAGAAATATAATTTTGCCCCTGTATATTTGTAAGACCTCATCTGGAATATGTATTTCAGTTTTGGGCACCAGTTCACAAAAAGAATATTGGGGAACTGGAGAAAGTGCAGAGAAGAGCAACCAAACTGATAAGAGGCATAGAGGATCTCAGCTATGAGAAAATATTAGCTGAAATGAATGTATTCTCTCTTGAGAAGAAGAGTTTAAGGGGACACATGATCAACTTGTATAAATACATACAGTATCTCACAAAAGTTAGTACACCCCTCACATATTTGTAAATATTTTATTATATATTTTTTTTTATATATAATCTTTATTTAGTTTCCAGGAAAAAGGAGAAAGATAGTAAACATACATATGAGGAATGAGCCATATAGTACTGGGAAACTCTGTGGCATCAACAGTAGTAAACATCACATGACCCTCACCATATTATACCCAAACAACATGGGGAATTTGTAATAATTAACCATTACACCAAACCAGTGTTATATACCCATATACCTAGGTAGTACTATGAACATTATACGATATGGAGTAATGGAGGGGGAAAAGGAGGGGGGGCAGGAGAGTCATAAACCCTATGAGATCCAGAGCCAGAAAGGGAGAAGAAAAGAAAACAAACAATACAAAAAATTTGAAATCAGAAAACCTGGGCGGGTCTGGAGCCCATCAGGCCCAACTCTAAATGTTTTAAGAAAGCAATTCAACTTCCAAGTCAGATGGGTCTACTGGCAATATAACAAAGGCCGATGGTAATAAACGATGGCACTTGTATGGTGTTGGAAGTGTATTGTTTCCAAGTGGCCCAAATACCATAAAATCTGTTATACCTGTCCTTGCACCTTGCCACCCATTCATCCGCTGCCATAATGGTATTAACCAGATGAATCCAATCAGGTCGTCCAGGAACATGTGTTGACCACCAATGTATGTGAATTAAATGTCTAGCGGAATTAAGCAGGTATGGCAGGGCCGACTTACGATATGTGCTCAGAAGAATGGGTGGCACATGAAGCAAAAATCCCAAGGGAGAGTCCTGCATATCAATGTCCAATATCACTTTAATTTGGGCTTTAATATCCTGCCAGGAGGGCCACAGCCTCGGGCACTCCCACCAAATATGTAAGTAAGTGCCACGAAGTCCACAGCCCCTCCAACAGGCATCAGAGACTGCTAGATATATCCTTGCCAAAATAATAGGGACTCTGTACCACCGAGTCAATAACATTTTTGTGTCCACAGAACTCTTGCGGGTAAGGCTAAACAGGTGGTCCAATTGAGTCTCTGTAAAACTATGCCGCAAATCCCTCTCCCACTCCCTTATATAAACTTACCTATCTGTAGACCCAGCAGACTGCAACATTCCTTAAAGTACAAAGATAGAATGGGGGACAGGGTCTGTAGATGTGCACAGCCTCTCAAACGGATTAAGAGAGAGAGGGGGTCTAATGGCCTGAGGTAAACTTTGTATGAAATGGTGTAATTGTCTATAGTACCATTCATCCAGCGTAAAGCATCCGAACTGGGAACGGAGCCAGTCTAAGGTGACTAAGCACCGCTCATGAATAAACATTCCACGCCGCACCTCTCCGTCACCTGCCCATGTGCAAAAATAAGAGATCTATTCCCCCGGAGTGAACCAGGGAAAGCCCCCCCAAGGGCGTAAGTGGAGACATGGGAGGTGACAATCTTCCCTGGGCATTCAAAGTGTCCCACTATCTCAACACATAACCCGAGATAGGAGAGACAAAGTCCGAAAGGCCTTGGCTATCCCGAGGGAGCCATGGCGCGTGAGCCAAATTACGACCAGCCAAGAATTTCTCAAGGGGGACACAAGACTTTGTGGCGGTGTGATACTGGCAATTCAAAATCCATTGTAGAGCAATTGCTTCATAATACCTCATCATGGAAGGAACTCCCAATACTCCTACCCCTCTGGGACTTCGCAGAGTATGTAAGGCTACTCTGTCCCTGCCAAATAAATGGCAGGAACAGGCTGTTAAGGGCCGAAAAAAAGATCTAGGTAATGATATAGGCACCATTTGCAAGTAGAAAAGAACTCTTGGCAGCACATTCATCTTCAGTATACTGACTTGGCCCATCCAGGAGAAAGTGTCACGATTCCATCGCAATAGGTCCGTTTTTATTGTGGATATCAAGGGAGCATAATTGCAGGTATACAACTGAGAAAAATGGGCCAGGAGAAAAACACCTAGGTATTTTAGGGAAGAGTTACACCATGTGAAAGAAAAAGAAGCCTGCAATTCAGAGCTCAGAGCAGGGGTAGAATTTCCGACTTACTATAGTTGATTTTAATGTTGGAAAGTGAATGGAACCTCTGCAGCTCAACCATAATACTGGGGAGGGAGATCAGAGGGTCAACCACATAGAATAATACATCATCAGCATATGCTGACAGCTTATGCTCCATAGTCCCCACCCTGAGACCCTTGATATTGGGATTCAACCTTATATTTAATAATGGTTCCAGAGAAAGGGTGAAAATGAGTGGGGACAGGGAACACCCCTGTCTTGTAACATTCCGAATAGGGAATGTATTAGAGAGTGTTCCTCTCACCTTGACCCTTGCCTCTGGTGAGCTGTATAAAGAACCTATCCATGTAAGCATATTTTGGCCAAGGCCCAACCTAACCAGCACTGCCTGAAGATACATCCAGTCCACCCTGTCGAAGGCCTTCTTGTCATCAGTGCACAAAAGAAGACAGGTTGGAACGGATTGCTGCACATTCACCCAATGAATAAGCTGGAGGCCTAGTTGGAATTGTCCCTAGCCTCCCTTCCCGCTATAAAGCCTGTTTGATTGGAGTGAATGACCGACGGTAAGATGAGAATCTTCACTAGGATCTTAATATCTGTGTTTAGCAGCGAGATCGGCCTATATCTACTCGGGGCAGTGGAAGGACTGTGATATGGGCCAGCAATGCATCCTTAGGGATAGAAATTCCGGAGGCAAGAGCACTGAAGTAAAAGCACATATGACCAGACAAGAGGGGTAGGAACAGGCGATAATAGGTATAAGTGAACTTGTTGGGACCCGGGCTCTTACCCTGAGGCAAATCTTTGATTACCATTGCGTTCTCTGGCACAGAAATGGGATCATCAGGCTGTGCACTGATTTGCGACGTAAGCTGAGGGGCTTGTGCCTCATTGAGATATTGCTTAATGCATTCCACTTTCTGCAATGACGTCCGACCAGCAAGTGGACCAGGGAGCTGATAGAGTTGGGCATAATAGTCCCTGAAAGCCTGAAAGCTGAAAAGCAATTTTGGAGCACAGCACCTTCAGAGTACCCGAAGCAGTTTGAAGTTTATGGACGTGACCCGAGGCTCGCTGCCGACGGAGGACTCTAGCCAGAAGCGTTCTGCACTTATTGCCCTGTTCATAAAATGTATGGGAGACATGTCGTAGTTTCTCCCATACGCGAGTCTCAAGAAGGTTAGTAAGGTTAGCAAGTTCCTCTCTAAGGGACTGGAGTACCGCTTGTAGAGTTGGAGTCATATGGCTCTTATTCTTAAGCTCTGCTCCCCACAGCTTAACCAGGAGGGACTGCAGTTCCCCGTTGTGAATCTTTTTCAGTCTGGCACCCTGAGAGATGAGCTCCCTGCAGACAACAGCTTTGTGACCCTCCCACACGGAAGCCATCCCCATCTCCCCTGGCACATTCTCCTTAAAATAAAGAGAAATGGTATCCGAGACCTGCTTCTGCGCCACAGCATCATCCAGCAGGTTTTCATTGAATCGCCAGATCCATTGTCGTGCTTCTGGTGACAGAGGGGCAAGGGAGACGGGACAGGTGCATGATCCAAAATAGTCATTAATCCAATTGAAGCGGCAGAGAGTGACTCCAAAAAAAATTGGTCCAAAAGCAGAAGATTTATTCGTGTATACACATTGTGTGTAGCAGAATAGTAACTGAAGTCCTTCGTGGTGGGGTGGAGCACCTTCCAGCAGTCAACTAGGTGATAGGCATGTAGGGTTTTGCAAAAACGTTTGCAAAGAAATGCAAAGACATGTGTGGACTGGCCAGAGGATGTATCCATCTGCGGGTCCGTGCAGACATTAAAGTCACCCCCCACTACTAATTGTCCCTCGCGGAATGTAGAGAGGGAGTCTAGGATACTATCCAAAAAGGCCAATTGCTGAGTGTATGGGGCATACAGGGCCACAAGCGTAAGCTTGCGTTCAAACAAGGTACCTTTAAGAAAGGTAAACCTGCCCTCTGGGTCAGTGTGATGATCCAGAGGGATCTATATAGATCTTTAGTGAGACCTCACTTAGAATACTGTGTCTAGTTCTGGAGACCACACTTACAAAAAGATATTGATAAGATAGAACGCGTTCAGAGACGGGTAACAAAAATGGTGAAAGGTCTGGGGGATAAAAAATATCAAGAGTGACTTCAGGAACTTAATATGTACAGTCTGGAGGAAAGAAGGGAGAGGGGAGACATGATTGAAACCTTTAAATACATCAAGGGGGTGAAAAAGGTTCAGGAGGGCAGTCTTTTCAATATAAAACCAAAATCAAGAACAAGGGGACATGACCTCAAACTAACTGGGGGGAAGTTCAAAACTAATCTTAGAAAGTATTATTTTACTGAAAGGGTGGTTGATGATTGGAATAAACTACCAACAGAGGTTGTGAGACAGTCAACAGTAAATGGCTTCAAACATGACTGGGATAAACATAAATCTATAGTCAGGCAACAAGGTTAATTTAAAAAAAAATAAATAAATAAATAAAAAGGGGCAGACTCGATGGACTACTCAGTCTTTTTCTGCCGTCACTTTTCTATGTTTCTATGTTTCTAAATGGACAGTGTTTATGTATCACAATCGCCACGCCACCAGATTTCGGACGAGGTGAATTACTGAGATACCACTGATTATATAAATGCTTGGGAAGACGAGGGATCAAGTCAGTTCTGAAATGCATTTCCTGAAAGAGCAGAATGTGTGCCCCCAGTCTCTTTGTCTGGAGCCATAACTTACTGCATTTAGATGGTGAGCTGAGGCCATGAACAATGTACGACAGAAGCTTCAAGGAGGCCATAGTGGGCTTGGGCTGACCACTCCTTGCGCAAAGTGTCACTCCTGCGTTAAGTGTCTTGGCACTTGTACATGGGCACATCTCTAGCAAGACCACCTTGTCATCACCACCATCTTCTCATAACGTCTTCTCTGCTCTACACTTTCAGGTAACTACACAGACCTCCCTGCAATGCCAAAAATCGCTCTAGCTGTCTGCGATTTCCCACCTGCCTCTCGATAACTTGGTAACTACACAGACCCTCCCTGCAACACCAAAAATTGCTCTAGCTGTCTGCGATTTTGGGAGGGGAGCAAGGAAGGGCGGAAGTTGCTTGGCGTTTTAGAGACTTCCGGATCATGTGACTTCCACCGTGATCATCCATGTCAGCTGATCCATACTGAACTGCGCGGACCTCATTGTATTCGCCCGGGGAAAAGTCAGGAATGCCCGCTACAGAGCGAAGCCACCTCTACCATGGGATCGTCTAGGAGCGCCGCTCTGAAGTAACGACTGACCGGGTGAGGCATTTCCTATTCAGATCTTGTCAATCTGGGCTTACATTACTTAAAGTGACTTTCCGGACATATAGCATCTGGAGAACATTGAACTGTTCCTTGCTATCTGTTGATCTGTTTATCTATGGTCGGTGCGGCTAATGGTTGTGACCATCTCAAGCTTCTCCTTGTAGTTATTGTGACAGCACACTTGTGCGCCATATCCAACCAGCCACCTGGCCCTAACACTTTAGGAGGGTCCCACCATCCCTGTCATTAATGATCACCGTGGACAATTGTCATCAGCCACCAAATGATATCACCTTCCACACTATACTCCCGTCCTTCCCAGCATAGCCACATCCCTCAACCGGATAGCGCTTGATTACACTACAACCTCAAAAGAGGTTTAATTGTGTGAGTGCGTCTGGGTTATGCATGTTGAGATGTATGAGCAGCTGCTACTTCCCTCCCTTTTTGAGACAACGTTGTCTTTACTGATTTTAATATGTGAGGTTTAGTCTCTTCCTGATCCCTGACACTTTTTTGATTGTTTCCTAATTTTTGTATTTCAATAAAATAATAATTATTTTTCAGCTTTGTTCTTTTGCTGTTTTGTGACCCATAGGCCACTTTCCCAATTAAAGGGGGGTCCCTTCTTACCTTCCCTATATTGGGGGTTTTTTCTTAAATTTGTGGTTTTGGCCTTGGGTCTGCACTGGAAGGATTTTCCAGCCAGTGATCTAGCAAATCTGGCCTTAGTTTATACGTATTAGAATTATTTCACTATTTAGTAGTAGCTCCGGTGTAGTAGATCCGGATTGGGTAATTTTTCTATTTTTTTGATTGTCTGCGATTTCCCACCTGCCTCTCCATAACCTTGGTAAATGCACAGACTCAACTCTTCTCCTCAACACTGGATTACATTTTGAATTTGGAAACTGCTGTATATACTTGCTTGTTTTTTTATCTTTTGAAAGTGACACTTACTTTGTATTACGCTGCCTTGAACAAGTTCAAACATCTTAACCTTATCCTGTTGTCCCTCCTGCATTGCAGTCTGTCCAGGCCAGTTGTAAACTCCCACTCTGCCCATGAGCCTGATTTTATAAGCTCCTAATTGAATAATTGTCAATCCCCCCCCCCCCCCCCACTCACACCATCCCTGTATAAATTTAGTTCAATCTCTGGGATGGTTGGCAAGGAGTTGGGCTGGCCACACCTTGCGCAAAGTGTCACTCCTGCGCTAAGTGTCTTGGCACTTGTACACGGGCACTTTGACTAAGGCACTTCAACAAAAAAGCAAGTATAGACATTAGTGTTCTACACCAATTTGCCAGGAAATTCCCCTTCATCTTTTAACCTTTGACAGCCTTCCTTCTATTTCCCTCTCTCCACCCTCCAACATTGTCACACTAATCTTCTTTGCTATAACATCTTCTCTCCTCAAACTCTCACTTCTTTACCCTCCTCTCCAGCCCACAACCTGTACATATCTCCCTCACTTCTGCCCACTCAATATTGCTGCACTTATCACCTCCTGCTCATTCTAGGCCCACGCAGTGTCACCTCTTCCACTCCACTACAGCATCTGCCTTCCTATAAATCCCACTCCCACCTTACCACCCTCACCCTCCTACTACTCCTAATGTCTAGGGACACCGCACCAAACCCTGGTCCCCCCACATCCTATTCCAACCCCTAAAATTGGCTGTCTACCCCCTCCAACAGTAGCCGTAACCCCCACTTTCTAATTTCAATTCCCCTAATTCCACAAGTCAGCTCTTCCCTTGCGCTTGCCCTCTGGAATGACCGTTCGGTCTTCAAAAAACTAGCCTCTGTCAATGACCTTTTCCTGTCCAACTCTCTTATGGTTGAATATGTTTTTATTAAGAAGATAATTTGTTGTTACAAACTTTAGACAGGTATAAAGGACACTGAAAGACATTCAGGTTGGATCTCATCGTTTACAAAACATTTCAGGTATCATTACCACTGTAGTATTACCTATACAAAGTAGTTAGGAGGGTGTCCAACTCTTGAAGTGCACAATTTCTCAGGTAATCATGTCATGACTTGAAATAGGAACAAACTACGTTCAGAGTGACAAACAATGAGGAAGTGTCTGTATGAACGTGTGTTGTGAGAGGTCATATGGGGTTTAGGGGTCCCCTTCTCTCCATGGTCCAACATTAGGAGACCAGCGAGAGAAGGGGAGGTAGTCCCCAAAGCGAAAAGCCTTCAATTTAGGTCTTTATATTGTGCAACTATCTTAATCTATTTGCTATTACTGAAACCTGGCTCCAGGAATTCGACACTACCTCTCCAGCAGCCCTGTACCACAGCGGCCTCCTCTGGACTCAATCGCCCAGACCCAGTGGACAAAAGCTACAGCTCACTCCAACGGCAACACTCTTGACCTTGTATTCTCCCATCGCTGCACCCCCTGCAACCTCTCTAATACTCCCTATCCTCTCTCTGATCACAATCTTATCCGTTTCACACTCTCTCTGTCTCCTGCCTCCCATGCTGCCAACCTGCAAACCACTACCTGCAGAAACCTTCGCCACCTCAACGCTTCCCTCCTTCATTCTACTACTGATGACTAGAGTTGAGCGAACTTCTAGAAGTCCGGGTTCTGCTGGTTCGGCAGAACTTCGGGACAAAGTCCGGGTTCGGGTCCGGACAGAACCCGAACTTTGTCCCGGACCCCGAACCCCATTGAAATCAATGGAGACCCGGACTTTTAGGTACAAAAAGTGCTGTAAAATAGTCCTGGAAGGTCCTAGAGGTCTGCAAAAGGAAGGAAATGTGGGTAAGGGTGGGACAAGTGACCTACAAAGAAATGGGGACAGGGAAATAACTTTAAATATTTTTAAAAAAATAAAAACCTAAAAAATGCAAAAATGGAGATCATCTTCAAAATGGGTCTGAAAAGTATTAATTAACATTAGAGGCCATAGAACTGTTCTAAAATCATCTTCAAACTGTGTCAAAAAAGTATAAATAAGCCAGGAGTACCCATATCACTGTTCTGCAAAATGTGTGTATCACTTTAAAGCAAACCGGAAATCATT
>BLSH010437512.1:121788-139028 GCA_018402905.1 Glandirana rugosa
CCCGAACCCGGACTTTTTTTGAAAAGTCCGGGTCCGGGTCCGGGTCCCGGACACCCCAAAGTTCGGTACGGACCCGAACTTTACAGTCCGGGTTCGCTCAACTCTAGTGCCCTACTCTCCTTGCCCCTTTTTTTTCTTGTTTTTTTTCCCTTGTTTTTTTTTTGCCTTCTTTCTTGATCTTGCATAGTGAAGAGAACCATCTGGGAGAAGAGAAGAACTACCAAAGAGTCACCTTACCAACATTCCAACAGCCCAAAACGAACTGGCGCTACACATACAGTAAGGAACTACAACTCACTCCATGAGTTTTCTTTTTCTTTTTTTTATTTTCTCCCCTTCCAGCATTGTATGCATACCCCTTATATGATACCACATCTAGCTCCAATCTTTGGGTCTTCGTACTGTATTTATATCCTTGCTCCACTAACAGATATGGACATAACAAATATACTATCTGGAATCTAAAGGTCAATATGAGTCATAAGGGTATTATACTTACTCACCCCTATTGAAAAAATCCCAAATCAATACAACAATTTCCTATCTTTGATTGCTAGGGAAATATTCCAACACCCCTTCAGATTCATAAAATGATGAGCATTAACCGCTCTCCAGAGATTGTATTAGCCTCTGAGTACAAAAGTATTAAACCTAAGACTCCTCTAGGCCTCTCTTTTTGTTCTGTTTTATATGCTACCCTTTTTTTTTTTTCCCCTCATTTTATGTTTAAATAACCACTAACAAAGTTAACAATATCAAAAATGAGTGTCTATACCTTTATTCCCCACTAGATGGCACCCAAGGCTAATGTGAACATTTTCTAAATGGTTTCCTATATGTTTCAGATATTAATCTGTGGTTTAATATGTTTCTATATTTTTATGCATTTATCTTTTTTCAGCTTGAGTGTTTCCTAGCTACACTGGTGTATGGCTGATCGCTCTCGATGCGGCTGGAGCCCTGCATCACTTCTTCTACATCTGAACGAATGATATACACACATATATATAGGATGCTTGGTTCCTCTGCGGTGGGAGCGGTGAGCCATATAATCAAATATAGATCTCATGTTGAACGTTTTATGGTTTACAGGTTATTTAATATCATACTCTGACAATATGTTATCGTCTGGGCTCCTCTCTCCCGAGGGGGGCGGATTCATAGATAAACTTAACATTCCTATACTGAGGTCTACTTGAGTCTGCCTCTCTCTGGAGAATGAGGCCCAGTCATGTCTTCAATAGATGTTTGCTTCCAACATACAACCCTAGAGCTATTTACTTAACATACAAGACACTATCCATTCTATACACCCATACAACAATTAAGCATTACCTTGAACATTATCAATAGCAGATAGATTCCTGTCCTGAACAAACATCAAACTTACGCAAACGGTAATCTCTCTTCACCCAATCAATGGAAAATCCCTAATGACTTCTCTCTTTTTTATCGCACATCCATGTGTGGTCAAGTGTTTCAGATACCCTCATTCTAGACCTTAATAAAATCGGTTAATTTAATATAACCAAAAATCACATTACCCTTTCTAAAATCACCATACCCTACGTCACAAACACCCAATATAACACACACTCCCTCCACATTTTAATTACGAACTACTCTTATCCCAACCAACAAAGACCCCAGATCACACTCTAAACAGCAAGCTCCAAACATGCAGGAATCACACCATTCTCCTCCTAAACTAGACTTTACCCCCACACAGAGGGTCTCTTAAAACCCCCTCTGAACATTCCGTTTTTCTTAATACAACATACAAATCTTGACAATCTAGGTAAGTGCTGCTGGCCAGCATACACCTCCGGACCATCTCTTTCATTCACCCAATCACCTTGTAACTATTGGGTGATCCTCCCATCGTCCACCCTTCTGCGACAACAACACCTCTACCCCTATACCCCCAAACATCCCACCAAAAATCTACACTTTTATCCCCTTTCCCCGCGCTTCCAGACTGATCACACGCTAAACCCGTATACCTATCCCCTGACAATATATCTTAAGACTAAAATACATTCTTATACGTTCACCCCAACTATAAACATAAAACAATCTAATAGCGTACATACATATACATTATTATATCCAACTAATACAAATGCATCAACATAGATCAACGCATAAACCTCTTTCATTGAAATTAATCTCGATAAACGCCAAAGGCCTAAACATTCCGAAAAAGAGATCTCTCCTTTTAAGAGAATGCCATAGACTAAAAGCTGATATCATCTTTATCCAAGAAACACACTTTCACGCAGAGAAAATCCCCAAAATTTCAGATAAAAAATTTACGTCAGCATTTCACGCCGCCAGCATCGATTCTAAAACAAAGGGAGTCTCCATACTAATCTCCAAAAACGTCAATCTTAAAATTTCTGATTCCCTCAAAGACAATTCAGGAAGATATATATTTCTCAAAGGCACCCTGAACGAAAGACCCATTACACTTGCCAATGTATACGCTCCAAATAGAAAACAAGTGTCTTTCTTTAGGCAAACCACTGACCTCTTAGCAACTTTCCAATCAGGAATCCTTATACTCAGAGGAGACTTTAATGTTCCACTCAATCCAGCCCTAGATACATCCACAAAAACATCAGCTATAACATACAGAGCTCTTAGACAAATTAAACTGCAACTACAGAATTTAACGCTACATGATTGCTGGAGAACATTAAATCCACAAGGAAGAGACTATACATTCTTCTCCCACATACATCAAAAATACTCAAGGATAGATTATTTCTTCATCTCGCAAACTGATCTCCCCCTCATACATGACGCTTCAATAGAGTCCATGACACTATCAGATCATCATCCCATCTCCCTATGCATACACTTTCCTGATCTCATCACCAGATCCAAAACCTGGAGACTTA
Organism: Glandirana rugosa; assembly: GCA_018402905.1. Taxonomy (NCBI): domain Eukaryota; kingdom Metazoa; phylum Chordata; class Amphibia; order Anura; family Ranidae; genus Glandirana; species Glandirana rugosa. Next base: position 124,692 of record BLSH010437512.1, read on the forward strand.
ATTCTGCCCTGCTCAATGACCTCAACGAGACCAAATATATCTCTTCACGTTTAAGAGAATACTTTGCAGTCAATGTGGAACCAAATATCCCCAACCTCACCGTGTGGGAGGCCCATAAATGCGTTATTAGGGGTGAGTTCCTAAAAATTGCCTCTAAAATGAAAAAAGCACATCAAGCAAAAATTAACTCACTCCTATCCAAGATTAACTCACTAGAAACAGCACACAAAAGAAATCAAGCACAATCCACTTTACAAGAACTCACTAACACAAGGAAAATTCTCCTAGATGAACTTAATCTGAAAGTTAAGAGACAATATATCCTTAGACATAGAATATACTATGAACAAGGCAATAAAAGTGGCAAACTCCTTACCAAAGCAGTCCAGAGTAAGAAATCCTCTGACACAATTCACCAAATCAGGGATAAACACGGATCACTACATACCTCAAATGAACAAATTGCCCAACAATTCGAAGAGTACTACCAAACCCTATATAATATACCAACCAACCCCAAATGCCCTTTTAATTCAGAACGTAGAAGCCAACTCATTAAAAATTTCCTCTCAAAACATGGCTTCTCCCCAATATCAACGGAACTCTCAAAAAAACTCGACATTCCCCTCTCTGAACAAGAATTTGAAATCGCACTTAAAGACATGAAAACAGGCAAAGCCCCTGGACCAGACGGATTCCCTCTACAATATTATAAAACATTTTCAGACGTTCTCAAATCCCATTACCTCTCAGCTTTTCGCTCACTTGAATTTGATACCCAAACTCGCCCCAACCTATTGGAAGCACATATAGCAGTCATCCCCAAAGAAGATAAAGACCCAACCTCAGTATCAAACTACCGACCCATTTCTCTCATAAATGTGGACGTAAAGATTTTCGCCAAAATATTGGCTAACCGTTTAATCCCCCTCATTCCTTCCTTAATATCACTAGACCAAGTAGGCTTCATACCTGGTAGAGAAGGAAGGGATAATACCATAAAAGCCCTCAACATTCATCATTGGCTCAACCGCAAGAAAAAACAAGGATTTTTCCTGTCCTTGGACGCTGAAAAGGCGTTCGACAGAGTGGCCTGGGACTTTATTCAAGCAGTACTACAAAATATCGGACTTCCTCAAATAATGCTATCATACATAAAGGCACTTTATTCTTCCCCCTCAGCTAGAGTCCGTGTTAATGGCCACCTGTCGAATGCCTTCAAGCTACAAAATGGTACCAGACAAGGCTGCCCATTATCACCCCTTCTCTTCGTCCTGACCTTGGAACCCCTGTTAAATAGAATCCGATCCAATCCAGATATTAAAGGAATACCCATATCAGGCCATACATACAAAATAGCAGCTTTCGCCGACGACCTCCTACTCTTCTTATCCGAACCCCTTATTTCCCTCCCTAACTTATTGAAAGACTTAGATGATTTCCAATTAATATCTAACCTTAAGATCAATCACTCAAAATCTTTCGCCCTTAACATAACCCTACCTCACGATATCGTCCAAAAATGCCAAAACAACTTCTCATTTAGGTGGGCCAAAGATTATATCACATACCTAGGCATCAAACTCCCCCATTCACTAGCAAATCTATTCCAGTATAACTTTGTCCCCATCTTAAAAGAAGCAAAGGAAGATTTAAAAAGATGGAATATACTCAATGTCTCCTGGTTCGGGAGGGTCTCTTTAATCAAAATGACTATTCTCCCACGCTTTCTATATTTACTCCAAACCATCCCCATAAAAATCCCCAACTCTTTCTTTAACTCCTTTAGGCAAGCATGCACCTCCTTCATATGGCGCAACAAACAACCCAGAATCAAATTCGATACCTTAACCGCACCCAAAAATAGAGGTGGCTTAGCACTCCCAGATCTCCGTCGTTATTACTGGGCAACACATCTCACAAGAATTGTGGATTGGGAATATCCATAAACATATCAAAGAATGGGTGTTGCTAGAGCATTCTATCTCTCCACAGAACCTAAGTACCTTACCCTGGATACACCCACAACATATCAACCCTCAAAACAGACAACACCCACTCATAGGCCCTACTATTGATACCTACCACAACACACTTAAAAAATGCAACCCAAATCCCTGGTCTAGCCCCTTAACTCCTTTAAGAGACAACCCTGACTTCCCCCTGGGTATGAGCAAATCATTCTTGGCCAATATCTGGCCAGAAAAAGAGGTATTAGCTTCTCACTTCTTCTCTGGCAACTCTTTCATATCATATGACAGCTTAAACGCCATCACATCCCCCCATAAAATTCCCCCTATGGACATATTTACAAGTGAGGAATTTCCTCAACAAACCTCCCAACATTAAACATTGGACAAGAAAACTATCTATCCTTGAGGAATTATGCACCAAAAACTCTCCACAAAGACACTTAATATCAACCCTATACTCTTCCACCTTCACAGACGAAATAGCACTATCAGAACATGCTCGTTCTTCATGGGAACAAGACCTAAACATATCTTTAACACATGAAGATTGGAAACTTATCTGCTCCTATACACACAAAGGATCCCTTAACGTAGCAACACAGGAATGCGGATATAAAATCATCGCTAGATGGTACAGAACTCCAGAATTGTTGAACAAATTCTATGCATCCAACCCAAATCGATGCTGGCGTTGTGAAGCTGAAGATGGCTCCTTTTTCCACATCTGGTGGTCTTGCCCCCGGATCCAAACCTTCTGGCGAATGGTACACGACTCCATTATAAACATTACTAAAAAAGACGTGGAATTTTCACCTGCACTTTACCTAATCCATCACACTTCAACACCAAAAAAAAATGATTTAAAATCATTAACAATGTTCATGATTAATACTGCCAAACACTGTATCCCCCTCCACTGGCGCTCGTCCCACATACCAACGAGGGAAGAATGGTTCAAGAGATTGAATTACATTGAAAAAATTGAAGAACTCATCAGCATATCTAACGAAACCCTTCCCAAATTTACCAAGACATGGCTTAACTTACAACAATTCAAGAAGTTGAACGACATAGACAACACCTAACCCCCCAAATCTATCGACTACCCTACCCCTAAGAACAACCTCAGTCTGGAAGCACGTGGAAATGGGTGGGGGACGGCTGGCCCGCACCCCCACTCTTTAAAAAATATACCCAATTCCCCCCCACTTCAACCCTACTCCCATTGTTCTTCCTTTCCCCCTCCCCCCTCGACCCACATATTCAACACTTCACCCACCCTGCACTCCCTTGGCCGCTCTCTGAAAGTGACGAAGGGAGAACACCCTAAAAAATAAACCGTGAGTCATGCACCACATCATATTAAACTATATTCCCATATTACTTCTATCAACATCCTCATAATAAACCTCTTCATTCCCCCCTTATCAAATAGATCCACGAAACCTATATCAGTAATAAAGCAAATATGGAACTATAATATGACTATTTGCTTTTAACTTCCCCTAACCATAAAAACCACAGTTACACATAGTGACTCTTTCAACTGTTATGTTCTTATACGAGATTTATTCATACTACTTGTCAACATTTAAAATGATGTTCAACCTGCTGTACCTAATGTATTTTAATGTTGAATGCAATATCCACTTGATCCTAAATCTACTTTTTTTCTTTCTGTATGATTCTTTCTTCTCAATAAAATTTTATGAAACAAAAAAAAAAAAAAAAAACAGTGAGGGAGTCCACCCTCATTTATCCAGTAACATGAAATAGAGAGCTAGCCAATCTTCATTTAGCAGGGCGATACATAGTAGGTTGTATTACGTGTTTGTCTCCTAGTAATCCAATAACATTCTGTATGCAAACCTGAACCTCTAATAGTAAACAGGAGACGGTTTAGTTCCGAGTCCTTTGCCCTCTATGCTATAATCACCTTCACACTTGACCTAGATCTCTCCAAATGATTGACACCATAAACAAAGAGAAATAGGGAAAAGTAGGGGAAAGGACAGAGAGGTCATGAAAGGATTCAGGCAGGAGGGTAAGAGGGGGGGGAAGGAAGGACGAGAAGAAAAAAAAAGGGGGGGAGGGGGGGGAGCCAGCGATAGTGGCCATCCACCCGACAGAAACATCCAGATCCCCCCTGTTGTGGATCTGGTTGCTAGGGCAACCTTGATCTCTTCTGACAGGACAAAAATGTTCCATTGTCCCCAGGTCTTAGAATACTTCTCTCATTTATGTTGGTAAGTACTAGATCTTCCATTCTATTTATCTCTTCCACCCTCTGCATCCAGAGAGCAGTCAAGGGTGGGTCTGAGCGTCTCCAATACAGGGGAATGCAGGCTTTAGCTGCATTTACCAGGTGGCGCATGAGTAACTTTTTGTATCTCTTAGGTGACATCCCAGATACATGTAAGAGAAAGAATGCTGGGTCCGCAGGTATATCAAACTCAGTAAATTTTTGGATGATGGAGCGTACGGGGCATGACCAGAAGATATGAAATACACAGAAAAGCGCCCTGGGACTTTATATGAGGTGAGCACCATTTGCCACTAATAACAAAGTAACAGTAGTATACACAGTTTGAACATTTATTAAAAACGATCTTACATACATGGATAGCATGACAATTGCTGAGCCAATAAAATACATCATGGTACAATTTTGCAATATACATATAAAAACATACAGTATGCACAGGCATCTATTAAACCCGATGCGTTTCGCGAGACATGGCTCGCTTCCTCAGGGGTGGATGCCTGTGTGATGCATCTATAATAAATAAGAAAAAAAATGTATAACACAATGAAGGTTGTTATGGTAAATGGTCAGAGGGGTCTAGGAATAGAAGGCCCCATACTCACCATCAGGCAAAGCAATGTGCCAATTTGCTGAGATCCCAACAGGCGGTAGCAATGGATGTGTGGCAGGGGAGCTGAGGGGAGGAAGCCAACCAGAACCAACACCAGGGTCAACCGGAGGGCAGACATGGCATGGGTGGGGTTGTGTGAGCCTAGGGTGGGGTTGTGTGAGCCTAGAAGTTCCACCTTGTCCAAATAGGCATCAGCTGTAACATAAATATATGTAGTAGTAATAATTGCTATAATAGCAGAGTAAAATAGAAGAGTATATATATATATATATATATATATATATATATATATATATATATAGTGTTACATATATGTACCGACCTGGTCCAAAAAATGAGATGGACATGGAGACCAATAGGTATGTGTGAGAAGAATGGAAGGGGGAGAGGTGGTTGGGATGATGTGACCCTGAAAGTTATACCCTTTCCAAATAGATGTAAAATATAAATATATAAAAAGTAATGATAATGATTGCTGTGGTAACAGAGTATACATGTATAAAAGGTATTGCAATATGGAGCAAACAGGAACACTACTAGAGTGTCCAACTTCACCAATGTGTCAGCAAAAGTTACCTGTAAGCAGTGTGAAACAGCATGTATCAGTCACAGGAATCAGCTGTGTGTGGAAGACAGGCTGTGATGTCTTGTGTGAATATATAGAGAATCTTCTCTTGGAGGGAGCCAGTCACACCATAATGAGGGCGGTGCTGGCCACCTGTTCAGGGAATGGTAATCAATGACATATGGGATGGTAAGGTTGAAAAGTATATAAAGGTTGTATATATAGTTGCATAAATGAACCACCCTGGTCCCATATTTCAATGAACATGGAAACCAGATAGTGAATGTGAAGGGGGTGAAACAATACAGAAACATGTCTATGGAGATGATCCCTGGAAACAAAAGGGGCAATAGTGAAAATGTGCATAGAATGAAATCAATAAAAATATGATAAAATAAAGTGTACTACCAATGAATTGTGGTGTGCAGGGTATGTGTACCTGTGAAAGGAAAATTGGCCATGACATGATGTGCTTCCGCATGTGTGATGAAAGCAGTGGAAAGGGGAATCCCAGCCATGTCAGCCCTCCAAATTGTGCCCCCAGCGGGCCTCGCCCCCAAAGCCATGAAAGGATGGTAAGGCATGCTGGCGCTGGAGGCGCCAACCGCTGATTGGGGGTGCGCATGAGCAATGCGGACCCTGACGATTCATGCTGGCCCACTACTCCCAAACATCATGACGCCGCAGCCGCGGAGGTCAAGTGGAGGGTGTAGACACATGGCGCAGATATGCAGGTGGCCCCACCCGTCCCTAAGGGGCAGGGGGGACAGCAGGAGACATGACCAGAAGATATGCAGCATTGTTCCTCTGTCTCTCCCGCATCGCCAGCATCGGTCCGAGACATTCGGATAGATTTGGTGTAAGCGAGTTGGTGTAAGATACCATCTCGTCATGATTTTGAAATTAGTCTCTTGAATCTTGGTGCAAATGGATGTTTTAAGGGCTAGATTGATTATATTTTGAGTCTGTATCTGAGTGAAGGTTAAGTCCAGCTCTTCCTCCCATTTCTGTAGAAATGGGTGGGGCGGCAGGTTCGTTGGAGTCATCAATAAGGCATACATCTTAGACAGACTTTGCAGTAGAGGATCCCTATCTGAGCAGCACTCTTCAAAACTAGTTAACTGTTGGCTGTAGGTCTGGGGGGAGAGAAGTGAATGTATAAAGCGATGAAGGCGTATGGCACTCCAGAAAGGTAGATGAAATGGGCCAGAGGGATCAGACCGTTATTTTAAGGAAGGCCATCTACCCCCCCACTAAGTATTTTGAGGCTGTTTCATAAGCATTTTGATGAAGCCCGAATTCTGGGCCAGCGAGCCCCAGGTAAAATAAGGGGTTGCCTAGGATAGGAAAAAGAGGGGATTCCTGTGAGGTGAGTGAGAGCCTTCGGGTGGCCTGAACACCCGTGTACAGTGTATTCTCAATCAAGGGATGTTTTTTCAAAGACGCGGGTAGGTGTTCATAACACCAGAGTGCGCTCCTTAGAGGTATCTGAGTTTAGGATTGCTCTAACTGGGTCCATAGCTTGGCTTCACCATGCCGACACCAGTCTATAATGCGTCCTAGTTGCACTACCTGGTAATAGCCGCGTAAGTCCGGTAGGGCCAATCCCCCCCATTGGAATATATATGTTATATGTTTCGCGCAAACGGATAAAAACTTTTCTCTAAGAGCTGCTGCCACCACCAAAACTCCACAACTGTGTAGTTAAGTAATATGACAAGATTAGAGGTGGGATTGGCGCTGCTCAATAAAACTCACAATGGCTTAAGCTACCAACTGCTGGTACTTAATACTCAAAGTATTTAGTGACAATTAAAAAGAAGAAGAAAAATGGTAAAAAAATGGTAAAAAACTGAAGAAATGGAAAAAATTGAAAAATTATATATGACCATAAAATTTCCAGAGTGCTAGTAAATAATAAAAAAGGGGAAAAATAGAGTAAGTAAGCGTATGTCAAGTATCTCTTCAGAGAATTGGCAGAGTCTGTATTGTAGTAAATAAATAAATGAGTAAAAAATGAGGGAAAAAAGGAAATGTGTATCTACGTGGCCAGTGTGAACAATTGAACTATAACATATATTGAAAATATATTAAGAACAAAAATAGTGATAGAAATTGTTGAAGAAACTCACATGGAACCCCACATAGGGAAATAAATATAGTAGCATAAATATGAAATTTAAAAGGAAATAAAAATTACAAAAGCGTATACATTAATAAAGAATAAATTACATAAATTTGTGATTCATGTGCAAAAAATAGATTAAGTGCAGTATTCCGTGTAAACAGTATAAATTACCAAAAGAAACTGGGTAAAAAGTGCAAATGAACAAGTGAGGTACACAATTCACAAAAAGTCTCTAATGTGCAGAAAAAAAGTATTGTGCAAAACAACAGTCTCCAAGTGATGTCATCAAAGTGCTATATTCGGTGTCATTAACAGGTATTCACACTGTGACCCTGGTGGACTGGTATCCAAGAGGTACACTTTGCTGTAATACTGGTTTCTCACTCCACACTGTGTATATTATGGTGCGTCAGGTGTTCCCCTTCATGCACTGCAAATGTGAGGCCACTCACCGGAAAGCGTTCCCCACTGAAGGGGTGCACGCTTAGTAGTATCACAGGGCTAGTAGTACTCCACCACTGAGATTACATACAGGCATAGGGAAACATCTTAGACTCCACCTCCTCCGTTATAATCTCCACAAAGTACCATGTAAGGAGAGACAATCATTACTAGCATTCTCTAGGATTCTCTGCCCATCTGTTGTATCGTTATCTCATGCAGATCAGCAGAATGTTCTTCTTCCAGTTTTGTTTCATAAGGACGCCCCGTATCACTGTTTTGTGGGCTTCCCAAAGGATTCCCGTGTCGCATTCAGGCTGATCATTGGTTTGAAAGAAAAACTGTAACTCTTTAGTTACATCTGCCAGAACCTTCTGGTGTCTGTAACAGGCTCTCATTCAGTCGCCAAAAGCGGGTTTTAGTCCACGCGGCGTCTGCTAAGTTATATGTCAAGGTGATAGGGGCGTGGTCCGACCAGGTTCTGTTCCAAATTGAGGTGTGGGTGACTGCCTGAAGTTGACTAGAAAATAGTCAATCCTAGTATATACCTTATGCGGAGGAGAGTAAAAAGAATAACCATGCTTGCCTGAATGCTGAAGCCTCCAGATGTCTATCAGTTGCATTCTGAGCAATGTCTGAGCAATGCGCTTTTGGGCAGAGGGGGAGACAGAGGAGTTGCCAGAGGAAGTGCCCTCGGGAGGTATGAGGGGGCATTAAAGTCAACCCCCAGTATTAGATGACCTTCTGATAAGTCCGCTAGTTTTTCAAGAACCTGTCTGATGAAGCCATCTTGGTGGTCATTTGGAGCATAAGGGTGGCCAGACTCACCCGTGCATCACCTATGGTCCCCTTCACAAACATATATCTACCGTCCGTGTCGCTTAGGGTTTGTTGCCAGAACCAGACTCGAGATAAAAATTGTGACACCCTTGGATTTGGCAGAGGGATTGGTAGAATGGTAAATAAATGGGTAAAGCCTGCTTTTAAGAAAGGGCAATTTGTCCTCTCTGAAGTGGGTTTCCTGGATGAAGGCAATATTAGTGCATGCCCTTTTAAGGTCACTGAGCAGCATCTGCCTTTTTTCTGGACTATTCAGCCCTTTTGACATTAAGTGAGGTCACTTGGATGGCACCCATCACTAGCTCCGGGGGAAAAAAAAGGGGGGGTGGAGGGGGACGGGGGAAAAAGGCAAGAGGAAAGAGAAGGAAGAAGAAAACGTTGGTGGAGAGTAAAGAGGTAGCAACAGGAAGAAAACAGAAGAGGTAGGTATAGGGAGATCCTACCTTTTAATCACTAATACAAGTGCCAAGGAATCTCGGCCTATATGCTCACCAGTCAGTGACCAGGTAAAGAGGGCAACCCTACTGGGGAACATGGATGGACAGAGCATAAATGTAAAGCGTCCATCTCTTCCCACCCCTCCCGACCTAATAGAAGCGAAATGCAAAATTAACTTCATCCAGGGAAATCTGGCAATTTAAAGGCATTTCAATGGAATAAACTTTAACTGGCACCCTCTACAGTAAATCATGTAACCCTGGGTGTCTAGGAGGGTGCCACTCCAGCTATCCGCACATCAAACACCACAGACAGTCCAACCCACAGGGTAAATGCAGCAATGATAGAAGTGCGTGCCCCCATAAGTCCCCCCTAATGCAAAACCTGGATGTCTCCCCCCCCCCCCCGTGGTGGCGGGCAAAGGCCCAAGCCCTCAGGATCTTAATTCGTCAAACCAACCCACTAAACTGGGAGAGTGCCACACACAAGCCTCTCTTTCTTCTGTACAAAGCCTTCCCAGTCACAGTAATACCATGCAAATAACCCTAGTGTAGGGCACAGAGCAATAGATTGTAACAAAGCTGTAACCAACAAACAGTTTTCCCCAGTTCATAGAAACTGCCCTGTCGTTAGTCCCTCCAGGATAGCAAACCTCTGGTCCCAAGGGAGGCCTAGCTAGTTCAGTGTACACCTCCAGTTCGTTCCATATACAGGGGGTAGCATGGGGAGTGGTTGCAGCTTGGGCTAGAAGTCTATCCACAGGTCATGCCAAACCACACGTACTGCATCTCTCCAGTTGCCTGTCGGGGCGAACCGCCTTCCCCCCAGCGGCTCCCCCTGTGTAGGCCTGGGTGGGAGCTCCATAATTGTCTGTGTGCTTCGCTGTGGGATTACCGTTACCGGCCAGCAGGGACCCATAATGTTTCCTCAATCTCCTCCGCTATCCTGTACACCCCCCTCTCCCCCAGGCAAAACCAAAAATGTCTCGGAATGCAGCAAAAAGAAAAACAAAAGAAACATAGGGAAACAAAACGAGTGAAAAAGGGCAAAGATGCAGAGCTAACAAGTCCCAAGTCACATTTCTCTCGACTCACGTGGCCTCTCTCCTGATGGGGGCCGGGGTCTCCTCCGGTTGCATTGCTGGCGCACAGGTGCGGGACAAGTGCCAGCCAGTTCGGGAGCTGTATGGGGTCCACTTTCAGGTAGTTAAATAGATCCGGTAGCTCTGCAGGAATGCAGAGGGTGAAGGCTGTACTGTCTTTACGGAAAGTCACAGCAAGGGGGAACCTAGGTGAAGTTGTTCTCTCTCGCTATTTCCAGCACCGGTCACAGAAGGGTCCATCGGAGGAGGGTCGCTCTAGAAAATCCGTCAGTATTTTAATCATAGCTCCGTCAAATACCACCTCACCCCGCTCTCAAGCCTTGCAAAGGATCAGTTCCTTTAATTGGCATCAGTGGACGTGACACACCACATCCCGTGGCCTGTTCGGATCTGGGGACCTAGGACCCAATGCCCTATGGATTCTGTCCAGTTCCAGCGCGGGCTGTGGGGTGTCCAAAAGTGTCTGGAAAATGGCCAGGGCTGTCGCCGTGAGGTCCTCTTCTCCTGTCGCTTCAAGTAGGCCCCAAAGCCAGAGATTGTTTCTGCGACTTTTGTCCTCTAACTCTTCCAGGTGTAGTTGCAAATCTACTGTTGCGTCTGACTGGGCAACCTGTGCCTGCTCGAGGATGGTCACCCTGAGAGCCAGGGAGGACATGGACGCCTCGCCAGAATTTACACATTCAGTGAGGGAGTGTACCTCTGCCCACACCTCCTGCATCTCCCGGCGGTGGGCCTCCTCTACCCGAAGAATCAGGGCCTCGATATCTTGTTTAGTGGGCAAGGCCTGGAGCAAGGTCCTGATGTCTTCCTCCACTCCTCTGCCCTCCCAAATTCTTTGGGTGTCTGGCATTGATGGTCGCAGGAGTGGCGGCGTGCCAGATAGGTGCTCTGGTGACCCAGATATGTCTGGCATGGACGGAGAGTCCGGCATGGCTTGTTTCCCTAGCAGGTTGTCACGTGGCAATATTGCAATGGCGCCCGGGGAGTTCCGCTGCCCGGAGTGGAAGAACCTCTGTATGGCGCCCGGGGAGCTGCGTGGACGGGAAAGTAGGGCAGAGGATCGTGTCCTGTACCTTCTCGTCATTAGCATGCCTTGGTGAGGTGGCTGATTGTTGGTTGTAGGTTGGGGAAAAGCAGGAAGAGGCCCGGAGCACTCATGAAAGGCGTCCTCACATCGCCATGTCCAGGCCATGCCCCCAGAGCAACAATTCTTTTTGTCAGATCCTCACAGCTGTTTGCCATGAGGTGCAATGTTGAACTTCCAGTGACCAGTTTGAGAGAGTGAGAGGGATAACACCAAATTTAACACATCTGCTCCCCATTCACACCTGAGACCTTGTAACACTAACGAGTCACATGACACCGGGGAGTGAAAATGGCTAATTAGGCAATTTGGACATGTACTCACTTGTACTCACTTTTGTTGTCAGCGGTTTAGACATTAATGGCTGTGTGTTGAGTTATTTTGACGGGACAGCACATTTACACTGTTATACAAGCTGTGCACTCACTACTTTACACCGTAGCAAAGTGTAATTTATTCAGTATTGTCACATGAAAAGATATAATAACATATTTACAAAAATGTGAGGGATGTACTCACCTTTGTGAGATACTGTAAGTGGTCCATATAGTGAACTGAGTGTAGAAGTATTCACCTTAAGGTCATCACAGAGGACAAGGAGGCATTCTTTTCGTCTGGAGGAAAAGAGAATTAATCTCCAAATATGAAAGAGCTTCTTCACAGTAAGAGCCATAAAAATGTGGAATAGTCTCCCTGAAGAGCTGGTTCTGGCCAGCTCAGTAGATTGTTTTAAAATAGACCTGGATTATTTCCCAGACCCTATATCATTTATAAATCTATTAAAAAGTAAGGGTGGCTTCCGGTTCCGGCGCCGCATGACTTAGCAGAGCTTCTCCTCGGCTCCAGCTGACCTGCCAGAAATCAGCCTAAAAATCCAGCCGGACTCACCCCTCACGCCCACACACTATGATCCTGCCACTCTAATGGATCGGTATCTAGACAAAAGTGGCTCACGAGCGCAGCATAACACACTCCCGGCAGACATACAGGAGTGTCCCTCGCTCTTCAACATGGTGGCGGCACAAGGTATGGAGATCACCACAAACCCCACACAATCCGCCCCCACCATGCTAGCAGACATACAGACAGAAAAGATAGCTCAGTCTGTAGCCGCTCTCCTCACTCCTACGATAACAGCTATGGTGGAGAGGGCGATACAAACAGGCATGGAACTTTTTAAAAGGAAACTAGCCGAGCATAACGCCTGCATTACAGAAGTGGAAACGAGAGTCTCTTCCATGGAAGAGGAATTATACCAATCACAGGCAGTTGAACAAGCACAGCAAAAAACAAACCAATTTATTTTAGATAAACTCCAGGATCTGGAAAACAGATTGAGGAGGAGCAATTTGAGATTCATAAGGGTACCTGAATCTGTACCCTCATCATCTCTCATTGAGTTTTGTGCTTCAAAAGTGCCTGTAGCCCTAGACCTAAATGCCACATTAGTAGTGGAAAGAGCTCACTGCTTGGCCGTGCAAACCCGCACCCGGAGGCCGATCATCTCCAAAAATCTTAATTTCGCAGATAAAACGGCAATTTTACAAAAATACAGCACTAGATCTCTGGAAGTCAAAGGCATTAAGACCTTGATCTTTGCGGATTATTCCCCAGAAGTGAGGTGAACTTGATTTGCTGTTTAAACAGCAAATCAAGTTCACCCTGGCCAACCCCGTGATTCTGCGTCTGAGGGCCCCAAGCGGTGAACAGCTTTCATCTCATGACCCCCAAAAGGCAGAAGTTTTTCTGAGATCTATGAATGTAGAGATACAGGCCAATCTCTCCTCAAAAATGTCCTCCCCGTCCCGCCAGCTTGACCAAAGAAGCCCCAGAAAGGACCCAGCGAAACGGCTCAAACCATCATGAGATAATGGCTTCCACGGTTTTACAGAAATGCGCTGACTTTTATTTATCCGGCACACCTGGATTTACATTTACAAGGGCTCGCTCCCTTTCCTCAGTACTGGTTCCTTAAATAATGACTGCATACTCTACCTAGTACTGCAGTATAGGCTTGTTTTTTTCTATATGTTACTCCACACTTCCGCCAGTGTCTATTGCCCCGTTAATGCAATATCTCTTTTACAGCCTCCTTGCTTTAATCCGTTTCAGCAAGCTTTCTTGTTCCTATGTATGCGTCCCCCCCAGGCAGCCATTCATCACTGAAACAGACGCTTCCTCACTTCTATTCCTGAAAGAATCTGGTGAGTCCTTGCTTTCACTGAATCACTATCTGGGTGGGTTCCAAGGAGTCGGATGATGCTATTCATGCGGAAAAAAGCAAAGCCCTGAGCTGGTATGTGTTTTTTGTTCACATGTTTTATTTGTTTAACACCTTCCTTACTGGGCACTTAAACCCCCCTCCTGCCCAGACCAATTTTTGGCTTTCAGCGCTGTTGCATTTTGAATGACAATTGCGCGGTCGTGCGACGTTGTACCCAAATACAATTTGCGTCCTTTTTTTCCCAGAAATAGAGCTTTCTTTTGGTGGTATTTGATCACCTCTGCGTCATTTCTGATCGCCGCTATAAACAAAAAATGAGCGACAATTTTGCAAAAAAGAACAATATTTTTTACTTTTTGCTAAAGTACAAATCCATTAAAAAAATTATTCATCGGTTTTGGCCGATTTATATTCTACATATTTTTGGTAAAAAAAAAAATCGCAATCGGCGTATATTGATTGGTTTGCGCAAAAGTTATCGCGTCTACAAACTGGGAATTGATTTATGGCGTTTTTATTATTTTTTTTTTTTTTACTAGTAATGGCGGCGATCTGCGATTTTTATCGTAACTGCGATATTGCAGCAGTCATGTCGGACATTTTTTACACATTTTTGGGACCAATGACATTTATACAGCGATCAGAAATTTAAATATCCACTGATTA
>BLSH010437512.1:140373-153502 GCA_018402905.1 Glandirana rugosa
TCTAGAAAACGAGGGAATGTCGAAAAAGAGATAAAATCTCCCATCGTCAGTGAATTGAGTATATAAAATATAAATATCGATATGTGAGCGTGGATTGAGGACTACTTACCGTCTATCGGTACTTTACGCATCTCAAAAAATCCCACGGGACTGTTCTAGCCGAATAATAGAACATTTAAAACCGGACACATATGTTAAAATACATAAACTTAAAATAGTTCAGCTTACAATACATACACATGCCAGTTACACATATAGATGTACCGTCGAAAAAACGTATACCATATAATGATCCATTATTATGTAATACATAGAGGTCTGATACCTTACAAGTTTACATGGACATAAACAAGTTTTGATGTGTCACATGACCCTCTTCCTATTGAAAAAACAAAAGTTGGATTCAAAATGGCCGACTTCAAAATGGCCGCCATGGTCACTGCCCATCTTGAAAAGTTTCCCCCCCCTCACATATACTAATGTGCCACAAACAGTAAGTTAATATCACCAACTATTCCCATTTTATTAAGGTGTATCCATATAAATGGCCCACCCTGTATATTTTATTGAACAAATACAGGTACATTTGAACATTCCATAGTCTGGAGATACATAATGTATTATTACCTAGTAATATACCATATGCAAAAAAGCTGCCATGTAGATATACACATTGACCGTACACATACATAACATTCGACTTGATAAAATTCAAATACATAAAATTGTATACACAGGCCAAAATTTACAAGATAATAAGCCGATCTTGTCAGGGCACCCTAAAAAACTCTACGCATTTCATGGCTATCTGCCATTCATCAGGAGTTAGGTGCGAGTGTATAGCTATAAATATAAAATATATGAGTTAAGTGACTGCTACCCTCTAAAATAGAGAAAAAGCTGTAAGGGAGCAAAAGATCTGTACTCACAAGTCGGCTGAACAGTGCCCAGTTGATATCAATGGATGGGGAGCCCCAGACAATTAGTCTGCCCCGGGGCTGAGGTGGTGTACCCCAACCCAAACAGAAGGAGCCCAAAGGCAGGCTGGGTTGACATGACACACATCCCATGTGGAGAGAGTATGTGAAAATGTGTATAATCTAAATGAATTGTGAAAACATGCAAAAAAAGCGTGTAAGGATGTGAATGAAACATGAGCTGATAAAAACAAAGTACAATGTGGGGGATGGTGCAAAAAAGGGGAGGACTAAAAAAAGAGGGAGGGAAGAGGGGAAAGAGGGGAGGGGGAGGAAAGAGGGAATAGGGGGAGATAGTGGGGGTGGTGGATGGTGTGGATGATCTTGGAAAGACCTCTCTTTAACTTACGTAGGGAATACCATGGATGAACTGTGTGTGGGCCCAATCAAGGGTGTGTCCCCCACCGTCATGTGCAATGGCAGATAAAGTAAGGAACGGACAATGAAATCCACCCTCGACCCATGCCAAAGGTGGAATCATACCCGTTCCAAATCTGGTGCGAGATGGACTGAGAAATCCCTGCATCACGGCATAGGATGTTGCCGTGAGCGGAGCGCATGCATGACGCCGATGCACAGGAACATTCCCCCCCACCCACAACTCAAAGGAGATGAGGAGGGGAGGCACTGCTACGCATCGCAGCCCCGGGAACTAAACAAAGTCCACGTGCCCCCATCCACGATCTGAGCCTCCCATATTTTGGTTTGGCTCATATAGAATAATAGAAGCCCGGTGTAAATGTGAATGCATAGATACAATCTACGGTTTATGTAGAAAAAATGTGTATGGTAATTAATTATTATTATGGCATGGTAGATCACTGTAAGGAACGGGTGTCCTCCACCCAAGAATTATAAGCAAAAAAGGAGGATGTAATCTAGCCACCACCGCAATCACAAACCTCCATCCCTATTATACATATAAAAAAAGTGTGGGTGGGGGGGACACGAATCTCTCCTCCATATCCCAGTGATTAGAGACCAACTAACCCGGGACATGATGGAATTCTTTAAGTTGAATGAGCATACAGAGGCGGAGGTTTCCACCTTGTGGGAAACTCACAAACCTTTTTTCAGAGGTCAATGCATCTCTGCTGGCTCCCGCTTGAAAAGGGAGTCGATGCTTCAATGTACTTGTATCTTATCTAAACTTCGCAAAGCAGAGAAGCTATTGCTCTCTTTCCCCACGGTGACTCGCCTCTGCACTGTTATTGCTCTTAGAAATCAGCTCAGGTCCCTGGACATGAAGAAAATTGCCAAATCTCTCTTGTGGTTGAAACAAAAATTCTATGAATATTGCAATAAACCTCATAGAATGCTTGTAAATAAACTTAAACCTCGTCCTTTTTCATTCCTTTCCAAACTTTCTTAATCAACTAGATGGATCTCCTACATACTGCCCCTATACCATGTCTAAAGTCTTCAGGGAATTTTATCATGACTTATATAATTGCCTAAAGTCTGAACCCAATTACCATTTTTCTCAAGCCAAATTTTACTCCTTTTTTGGATCATTACATTTACCTAAACTCTCCTCCGCCAACCTCACCTCCTTAAATGCTGCAATTACTCCTGAAAAATGAGAGGAAGTTGCTAAACACCTTCCAACTCATAAGTCCCCAGGTCCCAACGGGCTCCCATTTTCCTATTATAAAATGTTTCTCCCGATCTTGAGCCCACATCTGCTATCTTTCTTCACCTCGTTACTGAAAGGCACTGTTCCGCACTCTCAATTTTTTCATGCTCGTATCACGGTGATCCTGAAACCTGGAAAAAATCCCTCATTCCCAGACAACTACCGACCCATAGCTTTACTTAACTCTGATTATAAAATATTCTCAAAGAATCTTAGCAAATAGACTTACCTATATACTTCCCAAACTTATACACAATGACCAAGTAGGCTTTGTGCCAACTAGACAAGCTGGAGACAACACGAGATGCACCATTGGTCTCATTGACCTGCTTGCCAAAACTGCCTGCCCACAGTGCCCAGCTCTTATTCTGAGCCTTGATGCTCAAAAAGCTTTTCACCCTTACTAAATATGGATTTCAGGGCCCTTTCATAAATGCACTCCAAGCTTTGTATTCCCAGCCTAGTCCTCGAGTACAGCTGTCGTCCTTTTTATCACTGCCCTTTTCTTTAACCACTTCAATACTATGCACTTAGAACACTTTCCTACCAGACCAATTTTCAGCTTTCAGTGCTGTTGCGTTTTGAATGAGAATTGCGCGGTCGTGCGACGCTGTACCCAAACAAAGTTTTTATAATTTTGTTCCCACAAATAGAGCTTTCTTTTGGTGGTATTTGATCACCTCTGCAGTTTTTATTTTTTGCGCTATAAACAAAAAAAGACCGAAAATTTTATAAAAAAAAATTCTCTATTTCTGTCACCAAACTTTCTAAATAAGTATATTTTCTCCATCGCTGATGGGCACTGATGAGGCTACACTGACGGGCACTGATCTGGCAGTACTGATTGGCACTGATGATGAGGCACTTATATGCAGCAATGATGAGCACTGTTAGGCAGCACTGATAAGCAGCACTGACGGGCACTGATAGGTGGCACTGATGGGCACTGATAGGTGGGCACTAGTAGGTGGCACTGGCGGGCACTGATATGTGGCACTGGTATGCACTGATAGGGGCACTGGTACACATTGATAGGGGCACTGTTGGGCACTGTTGGGCATATGTACAGAAAGGGGCCCATTCCCTGGTGGTCTAGGGTGGCATCTGAAGGTGGCACTAAGTGCCATTCATATTGGGCACTATGCCCCTTACCTGGTGGTCTAGAGTGGTCTCCCTGCTGGTCCAGATCGGCTCCCTGGTGGTCCCTGGTCGGCTCCCTGGTGGTCCTGGGTGGGGACATTGCTGGTGGTCCCTGGGCAGGCTCCCTGGTGGTCCAGTGTGGCGATCCGAGGGGGGGGCTGTGCTGATAAATCATCAGCACAAACCCTCCCTGTCAGGAGAGCAGCCGATCGGCTCTCCACTACTCAGGTCTGCAGATAAACGATAAACGGCTTTCCTGTGTTACACTGTGACCAGCCGTGATTGGTCACGGCTGATCACATGGTAAAGTGCTTCGGATGGAAGCACTTTACCGAGATCGGTATTGCAGGGGGCCAGACTGACCTCCCACACCACCGATCGCCGTGATGCACGCCCCCCCGGGCGCACGGTGGCTTGTTATCCTGAGGATGTCATATGATGTCCAGTCAGGATAACTCAACCACTTCCCGGCCGTCATTTTGCATATGGCGGTCGGGAAGTGGTTAAGTAATGGTATGAGACAGGGTTGCTCCTTGTCCCCGTTGCTCTTCATCCTATGCCTAGAACCCCTGGCTGCAGCCATTAGATCCCATCCTGATATTCGGGGAGTCTCTTTGCGACAGAGGGAATACAAGTTTTCTCTCTTCGCAGATGACATTCTCTTGACACTAACTAGTCCTCATACTTTTCTCCCCAAACTCCATGACTTATTATGGAAATTTGGCTCACTCTACAGCTATAAAATCAACACAAGCAAAACAGAAGCTCTGTCTTTAGATATCCCTCCCTCTACCCTTGCCACGTTACAACCAAACTTCTCATATAATTGGTGTACCCACTCTCTTCAATATCTGGGGATCAATTTGACTTCTTCATATTCTACCCTCTACCAGGCTAATTATCCTCTAATTTTTAGGGACATTAGTCGCCTCCTATGCCAATGGGACTCATATCCTATTTCTCTCCTGGGTCGGATTAATGTCCTTAAGATGTCCATCCTTCCAAAACTTCTGTACCTCTTTGAGACACTGCTGGTTCCCATTCCCATGAAACAGTTGAAAACCATGCAGCAATTATTTCTAAACTTTATTTGGTATAATAAAGCTCATCGTATGGCTAGCTCGGTAGTGCTGGCTCCATGTTCTCGTGGAGGTCTGGGTGCCCCAGATCTTATCAAATATTACTTTGCTACACACCTCAGAGCGACTATTACCTGGTCCATGAGAATGGCAACTAGCAGATGGTCAGAGATTAAGATGAGTGTTACTTGCCCGGTACATACTTGCTCCATGCTTTGGACATCTCTAACTACTTCCACTGCCCAACTACATAGCATATGTTTACATTTTATTGTTCGATTGTTGTTGATCGTTGTTTTCTATATGGAAGAAATGCAGGCAACGGTTCTCTCTCTCTTCCTCATGCCCACCTTTACTAAATTTACTTTTTAAGCCAGATATTCCCGATAGCGTATCATATAGTCAGATGTACACATGGTCACAAGCAGGTATATTTCAACTTTTAAATATAGTACATCCGATTACCCGTAAATTGTTATCCTTTGCCCTAAGCATTTTTTGTACTCTTATCTTCCATTCAAACATTACTTCCTTTCTAAGACAAAGACCCTGACCTTGGACAAACCCTCCTCACTTGAGCTCCTTTGTGCTCAAGGTCCCTATCAAACCAGTCTTATATCATCTAGTTATAAAATTCTACATGATACCCCTCTGCTAACCGATTCACACCACTTATATATGCAAAAATGGTCTCAACTTATTCAACAACCTATTCCCCTTCCACAATGACAAAAGGTATGGGACTCTGTGTCCAAACCCTCTAGATGTGTGGGGCAGAGAGAGACGGCTTACAAGATACTGCTCTTTTGGTATAGAACTCCAGAAGTGCTCCACAGATATGACTCTAAGATCCCGTAGACTTGTTGGAGATGCCATACCAATATAAGCACACAATATCATATCTTCTGGGAATGTCCCATCCTCTTACCATTTTGGTCCTCTATCCAATCTTTTCTTCAGAAACTTTTAGATATAACTCTCCCTTTAGACCCAATGTATTATCTCCTAGGCCTACTGTCACGCACCTTGTGGTGGAGTCTGTCTTGTGCAGGAAGCAACCACTCTTATGGCCCTGGTTTGGGAACCCCTGGTAGAGCAGACAGAGGGTTCAGGACCACAGGGGGGCACGAGGGTTGGACTGGTTCACTGGTGGGGGTGTGAGAGGTCCGGTAGAGACTCGTGCAACTAGTAGTGATGCAGGCTGGAGTCAGCAACTGGCTGGCAAAGTGGTACAAAAGGTGCAGGCAGAAGGGTTGTCAGGTGCAGGCAGGGTCATCAGCAGGCGGGCAGCAAAGTACACAAGGATCAGGCAGAAGAGTTGTCGTGGACAAGCTGGGGGCCGGTGCAGGCAGAGATCAATCAACATCAGAGACAGGCCGGGTCGCAGGAACAGGAAATCGGGATAAAGGTCACTCTAGAACATACAAATGCTGTAGAACGGACAGCACTGGCTGCTGGGTGTTGTCAGCTTAAATAGGGCCCTTTGGCGCCATAGCCGGCGTACACGTGCACAGGTGCGCGCACGGATGCGCACAGGCATGCACGAACGTGCACAGATGTGCACACAGGTACATGGATCACGTTCCAGGCACAGACCTTTTCCGAACATTGCCCCCCCCCCCATGGGACAGCCTCCAGATGCCTCGCCGGGTACCAACTTCCTGGTGGTTTCCCTTGAAAGCTTAAATTAGTTCAGCTGCATGGATGTTTGCCTCTGGTTCCCAGAAACTTTCCTCAGGGCTGTACCCCTTCCATTTCACCAGGTACTGAGTGGAGCTACCCCTCTTCCGACAATCCAGGATGGCCTTGACCTCTAACTCCTCCTCTCCATTTACTAGAACTGGCTCTGGTGGACCCTTCTTCCATCCTGGGAAGCAGTCTGGAGGGACTGGCTTTAGCAGAGACACATGGAAGACTAGGTGAACCTGTAAAAGATGAAGGTAGGACCAGTTCGTATGTCACCCTATTAATCTTCTTCACCGGGAAGGAGGGACCAACAAATCTAGGGCCCAACTTCCTCGAGGGACATGCCAGTCTCAGGTTCCTTGTGGCCAACCAGACCGTATTACCCGGTTGCAGTTCTAGCACCCCCCCGCATTCTCTTGTCAAAGGCTTCCTTACTAAGTTCCATGGTTCTGGTGAGCGTATCCTGCAGAAGCTGATTGTTCTTCTCAAAGAAGTTTAAAGTTTCCTGCACTGCTGGTACTGTGCTTTCAGAGGTCAAGCCAGGTAGGAAGGTTGAGTGGAAGCCGTAGTTCGCCCAGAACGGAGACTGTTTGGTGGCCGAGTGTATGGTGTTGTTATAGGCAAACTCAGCGGCAGTAATGAGGCCCAATCGCCCTGAGAGAACGAGGAAAAACAAGGCAGATATTGCTCCAGAGTCTGGTTTGTTCTCTCAGTTTGGCCATTGGTCTGGGGATGATAGGCCGAGGAAAAGAACAGTTCAATCTCTAATGCAGAACACAGAGCCTTCCAGAACCTGGAGGTGAACTGGACCCCGCGGTCCCACAAAATGTTGAGTGGCACTACATGAAGACGGAAGATTTCCGCTGTTTCTGCAGCAGTGGGTGTGCCCTTCATGGGCAGGAAATGGGCCATCTTGGTCATACGGTCTACGACCACGAAGATAGTGGTGTATCCTTTAGATGGAGGTAATTCCACAAGAAAATCCATAACTATCTGGGTCTAAGGGCATTCGGGTACAGGGAGTGGGTTCAAGAGGGCCCAGGCTTTGGCCTTGTTGGTTTTATTTTGAGCACATGTGGAGCACGTGCTGATGTATTTTTTTGTAGTCTTCCTCAGTTAATGGCCACCAAGAAGAGTGCGAGAGCAGTTCAGCCGTTTTACAAGCACCAAAGTGCCCAGCTAGTTTGTGCTCATGGCACAGTCCTAGAACAGCGGGACGTTGCTCCACCAGGACAAAGATTTGATGGCTGTACCACCATAGACAGTCCCTAACCAGCAGTCTTGGATCCGAGGGGCCGGTTGAGTCGGCAAGGGATCTTCTTATCTGAGACAGCAGATCTTCCTGAGAGAGTAGAAAGTTCAGAGGAGGAAGAATTGTATCCGGAGGGGTAAAGTTGCCGTGATCACTGAACATTCGGGAGAGAGCGTCCGGCTTTATGTTCCTTGACCCTGGCCTATAGGTTAAATGAAACAAGAATCTTGAGAAAAAGAGTGCCCAATGAGCCTGGCGTGGTTTTAGTCTTTTGGCAGTTCTCAAATACTCTAATTTCTTGTGATCCGTGTATATCAGAATGGGGTGAGTGGCCCCTTCAAGTAGGTACTGCCATTCTTCAAGAGCCGATTTAATTGCCAGGAGTTCTCTAATCCCCACATCATAGTTTTTCTCTGGTGCGGATAGTTTATGGGAGAAAAACATGACGGCATGGAGAAAGGCCTTGGAACCTTGTCTCTGGGAGAGAACTGTCCCTACAGCGGTTTCTGAAGCGTCCACCTCTAGGACATATGGTAAGGCTGGGTCAGGGTGTTTCAAGATGGGCGCTGTTGTGAACAGTCTTTTCAGAATCTGAAAGGCAGTTTCAGCCTCGGCGGACCAATGGAAGTGGATGTTCTGCTTAGTGAGCTGCGCGATTGGGGTGATGATGGCAGAGAACCCCTTTATGAACTTTCTATAGAAATTAGCAAAGGCCACGAAGTGTTGGACCCCTTTCCTGTCTGTGGGTGCCGGCCAGTCTAAGATGGTAGAGACCTTCTGCGGATCCATCGTGATACCAGTCACTGAGACAATTAGACCAAGGAACTGAATACTAGACTGTTCAAAAGCACATTTCTCGGCCTTGGCGTATAGCCCATGCTGCCGGAGGCGGCTCAGGACCTTGGTTACATGCCCACAGTGTTCCTCAAGGGAGGAGGAAAAAATCAGAATATCATCCAGGTAGATGATTACAAACAAGTCATTCACAAAGTGCTGGAAGTTTGCGGGGGGGTTACACAGGCCAAAGGGCATGACCAGGTACTCATAGTGCCCAAAATGAGTACGGAAGGCGCCTTCCCGAATACGGACAAGGTTGTATGCCCCACGCAGGTTGAGCTTAGTGAATATGGTGGCTGACCCCAGCCTTTGAAATAGTTCTTGAACCAGAGGTAAGGGTTAACGGTTCTTGACCATAATCCGGTTGAGCTCCCGGTAGTCGATGCAGGGACGTAGGGAATGATCTTTCTTCTCCACGAAGAATATGCCGGCCCCTGTAGGGGACGTGGAAGGTTTTATGAACCCCTTTTCTAGATTGTCATCCAGATAGGCCTTGAGGGCTGCCAACTCGGGTTCCGACAGAGGGTAAATTCTCCCAAAAAGCACTTCTGCTCCTGGCAAGAGCTCAATGGGATAGTCGTATGGATGGTGAGGTGGTAGTTTCTCAGCCCCCTTTTTACTAAAGACGTCCAAAAAACTGTGGTAGGCTAAGGGAACAGACAGACGGGTTTCGGGATCAGGACCCGAGTCCAAACAGCCCAGGATAGGAGTGATTTCTTCAACCCGTTTTAGACAATGCTGATGGCAGTACTGGGATCAGAATTTGATGGTCCCGGTGGTCCAATCAATACTGGGGCTGTGAGCAGGCCCGGGATGATGGGAAACAGAGAGGATGCAATAGAATCAAGAAGAAGCAGCTCCTGGTAGACGTTAGCCATGGTAGCATGTAGGGGAGCGGTCTCGTGGGTGACCATGCAGGATTTAATGGGGGATCCGTCTGCCAGGAGGATGATGATCTTGTGAGTCTTTGGCAGAAGGGGGATCTGATGGGAGGCTGCGAATGTTTCATCCACTAAGCAGCTGCACGCTCCGGAGTCAATTATTGCTGGGACCTGAGTAGTCCCTCCGGGGAGCTGCAAGGAGAGAGAAATCACAAGGTGAGAGTCTTGGTTTGGCAAGATAGGTAAGTCACTAGTAGCAACTGGTGAACACTTACCACGCTTGGCAGGGCAGAATCTCACCACATGTCCGGGTTCCCCGCAATACAGACACAGGTTCAGGGAGAACCTCCGTTGTCTCTCCTCAGGAGTGAGAGAGGGGCGTAAGAGCCCTATCTGCATTGGCTCAGATGTAACCAGAGGAGAAGAGGAGGAGGTTGCAGGGGCGAAGGGAGTTGGTCTTGGGTAGCTGGGAACCCAGGGTAGCATCCAGGTGGGACGCAAGTATCCTGGGGCTCTTCCAGCTCAACGCTCTCTGAGGCGCTGGTCGATCTAAATGGCCAGATTAATGAGTGTTGGAGGTACCCCCACACAGGCCAGCTCATCCTTGAGGGATTCAGACAGGCCCAAATGGAATTGGTAGCAGAGTGTGGTGTTGTTCCAAGCCGTATCTGCGCTCCACCACCTAAAATCTGCCACATAGTCCTCAGCAGAGCGGCGGCCCTGCTGGAGGGTGCTCGTAGAGACAGGCCATAGCTTGAAAGAACAGAGCTAGGGTGGAGACTTCTGGGGTTCTCTGCTCCCACAATCGGTGTGCCCAGGACTGGGGCTCCTCCTGTAACAGGAAGATAACAAGTCCCACCTTCGTAGCTTCCAGCGAGAAGGTGCCGGGCTGGAGGCCAAAATACAGTTCACAAGCATTACGGAAGGCCCAAAACTTGCGGTGGTCCCCAGAAAACTTGTCCGGCAGGGGGACTTTGGGTTCAGATGGTAAGACCACAATGGTGCGACCTGTGGCCTGGCTACTCCCTGGGGCTACAGGTGCGGAGAGCTCCTGAACCCATTCCTCCAGCCGGGTATAGCCTTCCTGCAGATTCTTGACTGCCTGTGTGAGGAATGGCAAGGTGGACACAGAGTTCATCCATAGCAGAGGGTGCTCCCTGCGCAGACTCAGACATGGCTGACCGTTGCTGTCACGTACCTGGTGGTGGAGTCTGTCTTGTGCAGGAAGCAACCACTCTTACGGCCCTGGTTCGGGAGCCCCTGGTAGAGCAGACAGAGGGTTCAGGAGCACAGGGGTACACGAGGGTTGGACTGGTTCACTGGTGGTGGTGTGAGAGGTCCGGTAGAGACTCATGCAACTAGTAGAGTAGTGATACAGGCTGGGGTCGGCAACTGGCTGGCAAAGCGATACAAAAGGTGCAGGCAGAAGGGTCGTCAGGTGCAGGCAGGGTCGTCAGCAGGCGAGCAGCAAAGTACACAAGGATCAGGCAGAAGAGTTGTCGCGGGCAAGCTGGGGGTCGGTGCAGGCAAAGATCAATCAACGTCAGAGACAGGCCAGGTCGCAGGAACAGGAAATCAGGATACAAGTCACTTTAGAACATACAAACGCTGTAGAATGGACAGCACTGGCTGCTGGGTGTTGTCAGCTTAAATAGGGCCATTTGGCGCCATTGCCGGACGTGCACGGACGCGCACAGGCACGCACACAGGTACACGGATCCTGTTCCAGGCTCAGACCTTTTCCTAACACCTACCTATTCCTGGCCTTTCTAAACCTACCCAAAATTAGCAACATTTAATATTTTAGCAGCCAAATGGATTATTTCCCTAGGAGGGGTCACCTCACCACCTACATTAACCCAAGTAATACAGTTTCTGGCACAGATACACAGAATGGAATACCTTATGGCCCTGGTACATGATTCAACACCCCAATTTTCTAAAGTCTTGAATTATGGGATTACTCTGATCTCTTTTTTTTTTTTTTCTCAATATGTTTATTGAAATATAAAGGCATAACATTGAATATTACATTTTAAAGGAGAATCATAAATATATGTAATTTTAAGTATAGATTACATAGTTAGGTAAATATTGCTCAGTTGTGTAGCCGTCAGGGCTTAGAAATTAACAGCAATTGAGATGTAAAATGGACAATTAGCATTTCTATCTTGAGTAATGATGTCAGAACCGAGCACAAATATTAACTAGGTAGAAAGAAGGTAATTCAGAGCAAATCTGCGAGGAGAAGAAACCAGAAAAAGAAAGGAGGATAGAGTAAAGGTTAGGCAAGGTTTAGAGTGGGGTGTAAATGGCTGTGTGAAGATGAATTATGGAGTCAGCCAGAAGGTGAATCAGCTGAAAAGGTTTTTGTAGATCTCCGAGTGTTTAAATATGAACCATTGTTTCCAAATAGTATGAAGATGTTCAGTTGAATCTCTCTTTATTGCAACTGTCTCTTCCAGGTATCTGATATCATTGACTTTTTCAATCCAGTCCTTAATTGAGGGAATAGTTGTCAGTTTCCAATGAAGCGTTAAGGAGATGTCTAGTTAGACTGTTTTTGTAGGATTTGTACGAGGAGTTATTTATGTGTAAAAGGCAGCATGCAGCATCTAGAGTGAGAGTGGTGTTTGTGATCTTTTTAATCCAGTATATGACCTTATTCCAGAATGCTTGTATAGGCGTGCAATCCCACCAAATGTGCATAAAAGAGCCTTTTCCACTATGACATCTCCAGCATCTATCCGAGAGCAGACTGTTCCATGTTTTAAGTTTAACTGGTGTAATGTACCATTGGGTGCGGATTTTGTAAGCATTCTCTTGTAGCTTCGTGCTTATTGAGCATTTGTGAGTAAAGACAGCTGCTTTCTCCCATTGTTTGTCGGAGATTTTTACTTTTAAATCTTTTTCCCAACGTATTTTGCAGATGTCTGCCCTTTCGGAAGAAGGCTGTGAGAGCCATTTATATGCCATGGAAGTGCAGTTACTTATGGGCTTCTGATCTAGGCAAATTTTTTCAAAACCCGTGAAGTCTCTCGTGAGAGCCTTTTTTTGTTTATTATTTTGGATAAAGTCATATATCTGGAGGTAGCTCCAGAAAGGCAAATGGTTCTGTGTGAACAATTGGCTTAGCGCTGAAATATTTTTAATTTTACCCCTGGAGGTGCAGTGCCTAACAAGTAAGGGGTTGTTAGAGGCTAAAGGAGTGAGGTTAAACCCATTTATCCCTGGTATGAAGTCTGGGTTATGCAGTAGTGGGGTTAGAGGGCTTGGTGAGGACGAGATATTGTGTGAGGAGATGATTTTGTGGAAAATACTCAGTGTAGTAGATATCAAAGGGTGATTAACTATGTTAGGTGGGTAGTTTTTGGGGTTTGACCAAGGCAAAAAGTGGACCGGATTAGTCTGTCCGTTTATCTCAAGCTTAACCCAGTCTTTATTCTCTTGGTGGCAGTGCCAATCAATAATTCTTGTTAAGTGGGTGGCAAAGTAATATTTCTTATAGTTGGGTACCCCAGGCCTCCTTTTGCCTTGTCTAGATGGAGAAGTTTCATATTAATTCTCGGTTTTTTATCTGCCCATAGGAATTTTCTCTGTTTGTGTGTTAGATTAAAGAAGAAGGAACGTGGGAGTGATAT
>BLSH010437512.1:159021-180404 GCA_018402905.1 Glandirana rugosa
CAGTCCCCGTCTCGTGCTCCTCCTGCTCCTAAAACTATGGCGTAGTGACCGTTAGGGGCTTCTGTTGGTCTGTCCAGAAGGTTGTTGAATATGGCACACAGCGCCGATTTTAATTGTTCTGGTGGGACCGATTCGGGGACCCCCCTAACCCTCAGGTTATGTCTCCTCCCCCTGTTATCCAGGTCCTCCAAATGGCGATTAATGGCGATCAGGTGTTGGGAATGAGTGGCTGTAACATGCTCCAGGCGTTTTATAGCCTTTTCCCTGATTCTCCCTGCTCTGTCACTGGCCGCGATTTGGTCTGAAAGTGTGTGTATCTCAGCTTTAAGATCTGAGAAGGCCGTGGCAAATGATCTTTTAATGTCCGCTGCAATCTCGGACATGTCAGAATATGTGAGTGGCTGATCTGTAGGTGAAGTTTCCCTTACCAGGTCCTCTGATGTTGCCAGTGATGCGGTATCAAAATCCTCGTCCTCCTCGTGCTCTGCCCCTGACGCCATCTTGGATGCGGCCTGATGCTTCTTCCCCTTCTCTTGGAATTTAAATAAATCGGATATGTTTTTGTTCGCGGAGAAGGTGGCCGAGCGTTGCTGGCGATGTTGTGAGCCGGATTTTGTGATTCTGCCCATGTTTAGCTTGAAAGGAAGCCGCGATGCTGAGGGATTGCAGAACCCGTCCCTGGAGCTCGTCTCCTAAGTGGCCATCTCCCGTGCGCGCCAAGCCACGCCCCCGACTCTGATCTCAACCTTAACGCTATATCTTTGAATTCTTAATCGTCCATACGGTTTTCTTCTCCCAACCATGGTGTATCCCCTTCTTTTTTTTTACTTTCCTCTACAGGTTTTAGATTTTCTCAGGTTTTATAACATAAGTTCCTTTTGGAACCTCATAAGTGGTTGATCTATGGAGCCATAATTGGCGCAGTGTATGATAGTTATATCCTTGCTTTCCATGCTCGCTCCAAGGATTAAGCACCTTCTTTGTACCTCAGTTTATGCACTGTTACTATACAAGTTCTATTATAATATGACCTTTTGTACTACATAAGTATCTGTATTCGATTGTTGTTGGACCCTTTCTTTTGATATCTATATTGATGTTATTTTTTTCTGTGTATGGAAAAAATTCAATAAACATACAATTATATAAAAAAAAAAAATCACACTCACCTAGGTGGATTCTGCATCAGTCCGATGCTGTGTCTGTCCCCTACTGCCTCTAAGGCTGAGAACCAAGCAATCAAAGACATCTGATCACTTGGTTCTCCAACTTCAGTGAGCAGAGAGCTGATTATTTTCAGTCACCAGCTTTCTGCTTTGCCCCTCCAGCACTCACTGGAGCGCTGGGCTTTGGGTGTGGGAATGGTAGTCTTGGGCTCTCAGGCATGAGACAGGTGCTGGTCAGGCATTTGGGCAGAACCCAGCATTTTTGTTAAGCTCCCTGCAGAGCCTGGAACAGCTTTGTGATGTCAGTCAACAGGGGGCTTTAGCCTGCTGTTGGATGAATCTGGGCAGAGGTATAGTCATACTTCTCCTTTAACACTGACAGGGCTAATTACAATGACAGCTTTTATTCATTTATGTAAAACCCTTATCCCAAAAGGAATAAAAAATTGTTATAACTGCTTAAAAAGCATCAACTGGCGTTTGGCTTTAATTTATTAAAGTCCATCCACATCTGCTAGTGCATATAAAGCTGCCCTTTCCACAGGTTGACAATGCTGCTGTCAAATGGTGGCTCTTTTGCTTCACCATCGAATAGAGTAACCCTAAGACAGGAAGTGTGTTACTGGTTGGATCACAAGAGAACATATAGGGGGAAAATCCTATCATTTATTGCAGTGACAACATTTAGGGATGGGTAAGCTGCAATATATTACATTTTTGCATTTGGGATTAGATACCTTTTAATTAAATCAGCCCCCAATTCTTTAAGTTGTCAGCATACTAAGAAACTGCCATTAGCACCATCAAAAGTAGCTGCAGGCCATACAGTATGTCTTCTAAACTACCTGCTAGCGATCAATGTTGGTGGGAATTGAGAATTAAATCATAGGGATAATGAATAATTACACTACTCTTTTGCAAAGTCCACATTTTTGGCAACTTTCTTGCCATAATTGTGATCCATCAGCTTCAATGAGTTAAAGCATTTGTTAACCTAAACAAAAAAATGGATCCTGTTCCCTTAACCACTTCCCGACCACCGACCGGCGTCTGACGCGACAAAGCGGCTCGATATCGCAAACCGCCGTCATATGATGGTGGCTGCAATATCCCGCACTGTGAGCGCGCGCTCGCGCGATCACTGTGTTCGGGGGGAATCAGGGAGCGGGTAAGCTGGACTGGATCGCCGCCGGCTACCCACGATGGCCCCCCCCCCCGCAGTGAAAGAACGGAGGTCCGTGTAAGTAAACACGGATCTCCGTTCTCATAGAGGGGCAGGGGCTGCGATCACAGGCTTCCTGTATATGGAAGCCATGATCACTCCCTTCCCCCAGCCCACATACAGTTGGAACACGCCGAGGGAACACAGTTAACCCTTAGCACGCCCCCTCCAGGTTAACCCCTTCACCGCCAATGGCATTTACACAGTAATCAGTGCATTTTTATAGCACTGACCGCTGTATAAATGCCAATGGTCCCAAAAAAGTGTAAAAATGGTCCGACATGTACTCTGCAATATCGCAGTACCGCTAAAAATCGCAGATCGCCGCCATTACTAGTAAAAAAAATAAATAAATAAAAACCCCAGAAATTAATTCTCATCATCTGTAAACGTGGCAACATTTGTGCAAACCAATCAATAAATGCCGATTGTGATTTTTTTTTTAGCAAAAATATGAGGAAGAATATAAATCGGCCAAAACTGATGAAAAAAAATGTTTTTTATTTTTTTTTTTGGATTTGTATTTTAGCAAAAAGTAAGAAATTTGTTTTTTTTTGCAAAATTGTCACTCTTCTTTTGTTTATAGCGGCGATCAGAAATGACACAGAGGTGATCAAATACCACCAAAAGTAAGCTCTATTTGTGGGGAAAAAAAGACGCAAATTTTGTTTGGGTACAACGTCGCACGTCCGCGCAATTGTCAGTGCTGAATCGCAAAAAGTGCTCTGGTCCTAAAGTGGGAAATCCTTCTGGGACTGAAGTGGTTAAAGCATGTTTTACAGCATAGTGCTTGTGCTGTGTAAATTGGCCCTCTGTAACATCTAAAAAACCTGGCTGATCCTGCCTGGCTATACCCTCCCCCCGTAAACTGACCACGGTGACCACCGGTCATGGTGACACCATGGTCAGCTTACGTGCCTTCGTCATCTGCAGCTCTCCTGTCTCTCGTGTCCTCCTCTCCTCCCTCCCTCCCTGCCTGTCGGTTCCTGTGTCAGGGACTGCCCCCCCCCCCGCTGCTCAAATAACATTTCATAGTTTATACAATCCTCCTTGTATCCTATGGATATGCTCACATGTGTGTGTGTGTTTTATTTAAATAAGCCGTTCTTTACCTTATCTCAGAGCGCCGATCAGCGCTCACGTGACCCACCGGCTCTCTCCTCCTTTCCTCCTCCCCTCCAGACTGACGTCAGTGGGGGAATCTTGGCCCTGCCCACCGCATCTGTCAGATGGGGGAAGAGAGCCGGCGGGTCATGTGAGCGGCGCTCAGAGATAAGGTAAAGAACCTCTTATTTTAATAAAACACACACACAGGAGGGCATATCCTTAGGAGACAAGGAGGATTGTATAAAATGTGGGTTAACCACTTTAAGGGTTCAAGCTAAGTGTGACGATCAATGATTCTGACTCTGAGGAGAAGTCTGTTTAGGACGAAGCACACAAAGTGCTAACGTCACCACCTGCGATCGCATCCCGGAAGGATGGGCATTTTTTACGCTGGCCAGTGGTACTGTTTTATGCTTGGAGCTTTAACGCAATTTTAACTGAGACAGTAAAGGACCTAGAAGCTTAAGCCGTTTATAACTTGGCTGGGTTGTGAAGCCACTGGCATTGCTGACCTCCTGTAATCAAGAGGTCCACCCTTTCTGGTAAGGGGACATCTTTTTCAAACGGTGGTGGAATCACTGATGCAGTTTTAACCTATACAGATTGTTGAATTATCACTGTGATGACCCAGAACCGTGTGGAAATTCACTTTTATGAACTATTATTTCACCTCATGTTATATGGACTTCCATTTCTCATACCCTCATGGCGGTCTATGAGGGGCAGCGCAGCCTTATTTTATAATAGATTGTTTATACCATTGGTGTTGTTGTAGAAATTTAGGATGTGTTTATTATGTATTGTCACAGTGTCTCCCAGTGTCGGTTTAAGGATATTCTCTGTGTACAGCGAAAACTACTCGCTACCTGCCCAATCATCCCGGCCAGCAGGCGCCCTGAGCGGTTTACGCTGGAGCAAACGCCGGTCCGGATCTTTGAGGTGCAATGCACGTTCTGTGGCGCGGGTGTATTACCGTCAATCGGGGGGCCCCTGTATTATGTACAGATTGATCTGCTTGGCGGCGGTTTACTTGCGTTATGGAATCAGTATTGCCTTTTATGTAAGGATAATGATCTGTAAGCTTTCTGTTGCATCTGATCAATGTGACAGAAATCTACAGCTATATTCCTTTGTGCATAATTTACCCTTTAATGGAACAGTAGCATAATCACTATGGAGTATAGTTCATAGAGCTGTATTTGATAGCGATTCGTTGTAATGACAGATCGAGGTTTTGCATGTATGACATTTTGCTTGGAGGGCCTCTGTGAGACAGCGCATTGGTTTTGTGAAGGCCATGTCTCCACATGGCTTTCATTGTTATATGGAAACAGCTGTTGCTCATACAGGCTGGCCAACCCCCATGCATGCACGCCTCTTCTATTGTATCGTTTGAATATAAACAAGTCTGTCATTGGTTGGTGTTTTGTATTAAGCTCATGTCATGTGACTGTGCCTTGGAGGCTGATTGGCTGATTGTGAAGCCACCAAGTCTCTGTGTTACCCCTGTTTGAGTCCTATAAATAAAGCCTGATAGCTTGGCCACCCAGGACAAACCTGCGAGCTTGCCATGTGAGAAAAGCTATTTGTGTCTGTCTTACTGGCTTTAACATGAGTGCACTCAAATGCATTATGCAAAAGAGCTGAAAAGTGCGCTTATTAGTGCAGACAAAATAGGTATTATAATTGCCCTTACAGATGGCGAGTCAGAGAATTTTTGGAGCCTACAGAAATTTCCGTCACAGCGGACCGAAGGGAGGAAGGGGTCCGGACAGGACATCAAAACAGCTGGCTATTGGTAAAACCAATTTTATTTCAATTTTTGAAATCTTTTGCTGTCCTGAGTCCAGGATGTGCTTTCTCTGTCCGCTGTGTCAGGTAAATTCTGCTTTGTTAAAAGAGCCTGTTTTTCCTCTTTTTCGTATAATGGCGGGGGTTTTAATTGCTTTGCAATCATTGTAGTTAGGTCTATTGATTAGGAAGAAAACCTATACTTGTCCTCTATAGGTCCTAATCAATACACCTAAAGTGTGTGTTATGAGTAACTGTATGCTTTGAATGTGTGATCGGTATGTAGGATTATGAATATGCTTTGTTATGAGTATGATTATGGATATGCTTTGAATGCGTGATCTGTATCAGTGTTGTGTATGCTATGTTGTAATTTGGCGGTAATTCGTTTGGAGTCTCAGATTGTATAGTCAGCCTGTAAGGGGAGAGTTTTCAGTTTGGGCTGCTTTTGGCGGGAATGGTGTAAGTTACCACCATTTTGTTGTAATGTTGTTTTGCGTAGTCCCAGCTGTAATTCAGTTTTTGGTAGAGACAATCTGTTGTTAGACGGCTATTCAGCTTTAAGTGTGAAACCGAGTTAACATTACAGTGTATAGAGGTCTTTTTATGCTATGTTTGCTTACGAATTGCACCTTTTTGATTTTTGGCGGCAAATTTAGTTTAGACACAGTATTGTAATCGTAAAGAGGTTTTGTGCTTTTTACACTGTAATTCAGCTCTGGTTCTGTCTGTTTAGAGTACAACTCATTTGTTAATGAAACCGTTGGTTATTTTAGACGCTGAAGTTTGGGCAGCACATGGCTGTCCTGGTTTTGGACTGAGTTTCCAGTGGTGAATGGAAAATCAGCATTCAGTGAGGATGGTTAATTTCTACGCTGTATTTCAAATCCGGTTGATAAATTCTGTGTTATGCGTTTTTAGTGTTCTAACACCGAAATCCACCTATTTGTACTGTGGTTGGTGGTCCTCGGTGTGGTCGTTTTGTTTTCCATCACGTGTTTGGCGTCATTTTCTCCTGGTAAAGAGGGCCATGGGGTTGTAATGTTGCTTCACTTACTGCCATTTTGTGTTGTGGGGATTGACCCCACATGGTGTGGCCGCCATCTT
This sequence comes from Glandirana rugosa, assembly GCA_018402905.1. Taxonomy (NCBI): domain Eukaryota; kingdom Metazoa; phylum Chordata; class Amphibia; order Anura; family Ranidae; genus Glandirana; species Glandirana rugosa. The sequence goes on from BLSH010437512.1 coordinate 165,415, forward strand.
GGAGTAGTGACGAAGGGGCCACATGGCTGAGATGCCATATTGAATTCCGTTGCATCATCGTTTTTGTTTTTTCATGTTCAACTGTTTTTACACTTTTGTTTGGAAAGGCAACTTTTTATAAGAGTCATTACGTGACGTTTTTACAGGATTTTTGCATCGGTTTTAGCCAGCTTTGTTTGACTTATTCAGATTTAGCGTCTTTATACAATTATTCTGTTTTTGTGTTTTATCTTTGGTTTTGGATATAGCTGTTTTGTTTTTTTAACTTTTTCAGTTTTATGTAGGCATTTATGTTTAAGCAGCTTTTTCATGGGGTTTTTGTTGTATAACCATTGATTTTTCAATGATAGACTACAGTGTGGAGTACAACTGATCCATTCTTGTATTGGATTCAATTTTGTTTAAAATCTGGTTTGTTTTGGACTAATTTGTGGTTAGTGTTATAGGGATAGTGTTGTCTACGGTAGTTTGTGTTCCAGGTAGAGACATTATACCTTTCAGTGTGTAATCAGTAACCGGCATCTCCATTTCTTTAGTATAACATCAGGAAATAGACTGAAGCCAAGGTTTGTATACTGAGGATTTAATTGTACTTCCGTGGCTGTTTGGCTGCACGTGTTAGGTCGGAACTAATGTGTACTTTGGGCCGGTCTACGTGAAACGGGGGAAAGCGACACGTTTGTTCCAGTCTTCAACGTGTGAGGAGTAGATTCTGGAACCCGCCCCACGTGTAACCGTGTCAGTACCGGGGGTGGGGAGAGCGTGGGTGGTTGCTGAACTATATAGTCGTACAAATCCACCGGGTGGAGGTTTCTAGCTGACCGGCGGGGAAGCCGTGTATACTAATCGGAGTCGGAAGCAAGCTAGCACTGTGAAAGAAGGCACCCGGCAGTGTTGCTCCTAAACTTGGTGCAAAAGGCGATTTGAATTGACATGGGCAATGGGCCGTCCATGTATGAGGGGGAAAGCGAGGCCTCTCAATCTAGCCAAACAGCTTCGCGGTACATAAAGTCTGTGTTTGGGGCTTGGGCCATGTGACCCCTCAAAAAAGTGGATGTTCCTTTGATGTCTGGAGGTGGGAGAAGTTCATTACTGAATTAGGACCAGGCTCCAGACAACAAAGACGCTGAATATAGTGATATTGTGGCTTCAGAAATCTATTTTGGTGTATTAACAGGATATGCAGAGTGAGTTTTCAGTCCGGGTGATGTGCATTTTGTATACCTGGCCAGAGGGGAAAGCTGTAGTTATGTGATCCACTAAGGGCAGCCGGGGAAGGATTGGATGTGTATTACATCATTTTCTGGTCAATGTGGAATGTATTGTGTTAGCCCTTGGAAAGGAAGTTGCTGGGTAAAGCCCAACCTAACCAATTGTGTGTTTACTCCGTCTGCTTTTCATCTTTGTCTTGCTTAAATTTATTTAAGTAGCACGGTAACTATGAAATCTCTCCCTTTGCATTTGTATCTAAATGTTTGCCTTATGTCTTATTCTCATTGTTTGTATGTAATAATATGTTATTTTTGTAGGAACGTGAAAGTAAGAGTTACAGAGGTTTATAATTGGTTGTAGGAAATGTACAAATTGTGATATTCTTATTTTGGTCAAAGTGGAACTTTAACTTGCAAGCAGCCCACAAGAGTTGTGTTCAAAACTAAGTAGACCCCCCCATGGGTAATTCAATTCAATACACGCTCAGCCATCCCTTCCTTTTCAAATCTTGCTCATCACCCCAGGCTAAGGTATGTTAATGTACTTGGCAGACTATCTGTGTGTCCCCAAGTGTATTTCACACCTACTTCCTGCCCAGTGTCACTGTGCATCTCAATTTACTCCCAGAGATTCTGTGTCCCTGAGTAAATTAATTTTCGAGGGTCACTTAATGGTGAAAAGGGTAGGGCCTGACTAGACATACTGGGATAGGGAGTTCCAGAGGTTCTGGAGCAGTCCTGATGGTGAACCTGAGGAGACAACAAGGGAGCTGGAAATTAGGAAAAATTGCATTTTTTTGTTTCATTAGATCAAAGTGGGACTCTCAGTGGCCATTATTTTGTTTTTTTTGTTTTTTTGCGTCATTCTAAACAGTGCATCTTTTCTTCCTCTTTGTAATGAGAAAGAAAAGGGGGGAGATAATGGTGGTGAGAATGACAATTTTCAAACTTACAATACTAAGCTCTCTAATTCTAACCAACTTTGTGACCTAGTAGGACGACATCGACCATACCAGGTTAAGCGGATGACACCAACCTCCCTAAAGCTTGAGGGACGAGAAAACTGTATCCATGCCAGCCACTGCAAGAAGCTGCTCAACCACATCAACGACTGAGGAGTATCTTTTTATTTTTATTATTTAGCTTAATGTATTTTGGCAGGGGTAACGATAAAACATCCCAACTTGTGTTTTTTAAATGCACCTCCAACGAGCTAAAACAGTAAACATCACCCACTGCTGGGTACGCTCTAGGCCCCCACCGAACCTTATTACAGTGGCAGCAGTACATGACATGGATGTATATGTACATGCATATATATATGTGTGTACAGTTCATAGAGCTGTATTTGATAGCGATTCGTTGTAATGGCAGTTCGAGGTTTTGCAATGTATGACATTTTGCTTGGAGGGCCTCTGTGAGACAGCGCATTGGTTTTGTGAAGGCCATGTCTCCACATGGCTTTCATTGTTATATGGAAACAGCTGTTGCTCATACAGGCTGGCCAACCCCCATGCATACACGCCTCTTCTATTGTATCGTTTGAATATAAACAAGTGTGTCATTGGTTGGTGTTTTGTATTGAGCTCATGTCATGTGACTGTGCCTTGGAGGCTGATTGGCTGATTGTGAAGCCACCAAATCTCTGTGTTACCCTTGTTTGAGTCCTATAAATAAAGCCTGAAAGCTCGTCCACCCAGGACAAACCTGCGAGCTTGCCATGTGAGAAAAGCTATTTGTGTCTGTCTTACTGGCTTTATGCACTCAAATGCATTATGCAAAAGAGCTGAAAAGTGCGCTTATTAGCGCAGGCAAAATATAATGCATACAAAGTATTATAATTGCCCTTACAGTGTTGGGTGGTGTTAGGTCGCAGCTGCTACTTCAATAACATATGTATGTCACTTTATCAACAACTGTTCAAATAACTTTAGCGCAGTTTTCTCTCCTACTATAATGATTCTGACTCTACTTACTTCTTGTGGGTTAGTGACAGAGCTGAACCAAATAGAGCCAAAGAACTGGAAATTGCAAAAAGAGGTCACCAATAAAACCCTTCATATTTCAGTTAAAACAGGACCTCTTTTTTGTTTTGTTTATAATAGTAATTCCAAATTAGCATGTACTGTATTTATATATGAATACTGTTGCACAAAGCATTATAAATATCTGATTAAATATTGCAATGTATTTCAATAATCATTACAGGAAATAAACTCTGGAATATTATAATAAAGCATTTGCAACTAGCGCATCATTTGAACTATTTTGAAGAGTTATCAGCATTGCTCTACAGCAAAAAACATAACAGTAAACAAATCCACTTATCATATTCATATGTAACAAAAGGACAAGAGCATCAATCCACCAAACAAATTGCTAAGAAGTATACATAACGCTTCCTAACAGCAACTATTATGCTTAGCAGATAAGAGCTTAAGTAAAACAACTAAGCTAAATCATGAGAGCATTAAAGAGTGTGCTGATTATTATGGCACTCTATTTTCATATTGTTGCATTTTCCATGATCACTTTCATGGCTAATATATACTAAGTTCTGTGTGAGAGCAGTATTAAAGAAAATGCATTATGCAGGCAGTGTTTTTTTGGTTATCAACGCAACTGCCAGTCTTCACTTCAGTTAAGGAGGCATTACGCTTACATGAGTCTTATGTAATATGTTATAATATATCATTGACTGCTATAGCTAAAAAGACAGTAGTATTCAATTTAATGTTACATTTAAATGTTAAAGTCAACAGTCATGGTTTAAGTCTTCTTTGTGATTTATTTACACATTTGGACTGCTTCAGATTCAGAAATAGAAACCATGCAATTATGTTATTTGTCAGTATCATTTCAGACTGTAAGCCTCAGACTATAAACCAGTAAAACTTGTACCCTAAGGGTACTTCTGATATGTTCAAAAGATACATTTGCTTATAGTAAGCCAAACTGTTTGGAATTTAAGTTAAATAAAAAAAAAAATAGACGTAAATGCAACAGTTATAATCACATATTTTTCTCTTTCAATAAGTTTTTATTGAAAATTTCTGAGGAATACAGTGTGCAACTGTGATCAGATATAGAGATAAGAATGTATCATCAATAACTTGCAAGTTAGTAGCAGTTGTACATGAAATAGAAATGATGGCAAATAACAAAATATTTAGCATAGCAGTAAGCACATTAATCTTGCTATAACAGAAGAACACTATGGATAACAGGAAATGGAATCTACTCACCTTTACCAGAGAAGTAGACACTGGTGAATGAGATGCTTATATTTTACGTTCACTATACAAGAAACAAAGAGATGCAGAAATGCAGATCATACCTGCAAAAGAGCCTGACTACACAGAAAAAAGAAAGAAGACAAGGGGAGGGGGGGGGGGGGTAAGAGTAAGAAAGAACACCAGGAGCACCCCAGCCAGAGCACCAAATCTCAATGCTTATAGCGATATGTGACTGGCCATTGTTATGGAAGGGTGAGCATATTGGATCCACAGAGTCCATATTTTAAGAAATTTCTTGTGCATATCTAAAATAATACAGGAGAGCTTCTCATTAATGAAAAAGAAGCCTAAGTGGAGGCAGACTTCTGTAAAGGGTATAAACTGTTGTTTCCAAGTTCTTGCTATTGTTTGTTTTGCTGCCAGTAGTACATAAGTGGTCAGTTTAAAGTGAAATTCAGTAAGGTCCTGAGGTTTCAGGTAACAGGACATGCCATGGGTCTCTTGGGAAAGGGTAAGCTAGTAATGATTATATGAGTTTTAGGACTTTTGTCCAGAACTGGGAGAGCATAGAGCACGAGTAAAGGAAGAGGGCACCAACCTATAGAAAATGTCAATGCAAAGTAAAAAATGACAATATGAGAGGGGGTAATAGATGCATAGAAAAATGGAAAAAACTCACTTTAAAAGAAAAAAAGCCTGGTCATTCATGAGGAGGGGTGGGTCTCACACAGGTTCTGTAGGGAGATGCTGGTATGGATCAGAAAAGAGAGCCTGTGAAGCAATGATATGCGGAGGGGATGTCTGAGTGCTCTAGAGGAGGTCAGCGGCAGCGGATGAGGTGGCAGATGGTTGGAATGTATGTTAGCAGCTGCGGGAGATAGTTCAGTCTCAGCTGGGGCTGGTGGAATATGCAAGTGGTATAGTAGATGGCAGGAACCACCGGTGGGATGTGAGGTAAACTTGCGGTGAAGTGTCAGGCTGAGTAGCGTAGATCGGGTTGTCAGATGAGAGCCAGGGGCTGTAGATGCAGGCTCTGTGTCGGATGTAATGCTCCATATTAGGATGGCAGGGCTCCGTGGCAGGTTGGAGGCTAAGCAAGTCTGTGTATAGTCCCAAGTCAGGGGCACCAGATACCCTGCAGTGCACCGGCATCCCCGACTTGTTAGCCAGCTCTGATGTAGTCGCCAAAGTTTGGGTCTCCACGAGGGGAACGTGGTGAAGTAGGAGGGTGTGATTACGCGCTTCAGGGCCCCGCTCCTTTATCAAACCAATAGCTAACCCTCGAGCCATAGCTGATGCCTGCAGCATACTATAGTTATCTTTACAATATAAAACAAGACCCCACTACTTACCAGCCCTCTACAGAGGATATAAGCTCATTCCTGAACCAAGTTAAACTCCTGTCACTTACTGATGAACAACTGACCCTACTAAACAAACACTTTACAGAACATGAAATTCAAACAACCATTAACACTCTCCCTACATGCAAAGCACCAGGTCCAGATGGACGTCCAGGAGAGTACTACAAACAATTCTCCAACTAGCTTGCGCCACATTTAGCTGCCCTATTTAACCACCACCTGCCTCCTCTTTAATGTTTAATCATGAATCTCTGCAAGCAACTATTATTGCACTGCCAAAGCCAGGGAAGGAGCTGACAGCCACCCAAAACTTTCGCGTGATATCCCTCCTGAACTCAGACCTGAAAATATATGCAAAAACAATTGCCACAAGACTACTAAACATCATGCCCACTAAATTCATAGTGACCAATCTGGCTTCGCAAAAGGGACGACAGGAGACTAATTAATGCAATACACTATGCTGAGTACAGTGGAATGCCTTCTCTGCTCCTATCTTTGGATGCAGAGAAGGCGTTTGACAGGATACATTGGTCTTACCTCCAGAACGTACTTCAAAAATTTGGGTTCAGTGGCCATATCTTAAAAGCCATACTAGCACTATACACCACCCCATCAGCCCAAGTGTTCTCAGCAGATATATTATCCCAGACATTTCATATAGCAAGCGGCACCAGGCAAGGTTGCCCACTATCTCCACTAATTTTTAACATACTTATAGAACCCCTAGTGGAACATATCAGACAAAATCCCCTGATCTCAGGACTCAAAATAGGCCAAATTTCCAACAAAATTAGCTTATTCACGGATTACGTGATCCTTATGCTCACAAATCTGGCTTCTGGCTCAATGACAAGACTGGTTCCAACCCTCTCCCCACACTCTTTGGGGAAAAATAGAAGCAGCAGCGATCCCATGTACTAACCTAAAAAGATGGTTATTAGGAACCCCTCTGGAATCCCCCATCCCATTAATACTACCCCCCACAATGAGGGCCTCTGCCCTCCCATGGAAGAGGCTAGCTAACCTAGGATCCACTTACCAGTATGCTTCAGCCCCACCGGAAGGGGCGGATGTGCTACAATTTCTGGAAGGGGGGGGCGCCATCAGGGGGGGCAGCCCATACGGGTTTCTTTTGCTATTGTTCAGCATGGAAGGAAGGGGGCGGGCAGGGCGGAGGCAGAGAGACCAGAGCACCGCGATCTGCAAACTTTTAGCCATAAAACATGAAGAAATTTTCCCCAGTGCGGCAGGACTCTTTCTTCATTTTCGGCCCCAGTAGCCAGCCCCAGGACCAGTAGCCAGCCCCAGTAGCCAGCCCCAGAACCAGTAGCCAGCCGCAGGACCAGTAGCCAGCCCCAGTTGCCAGCCCCAGAACCAGTAGCCAGCCCCAGTAGCCAGCTGCAGGAGCAGTAGCCAGCCCAGTAGCCAGCCCCAGAACCAGTAGCCAGCCCCAATAGCCAGCCCCAGCAACAGTAGCCAGCCCCAGGACCAGTAGCCAGCCCCAGTAGCCAGGACCAGTAGCCAACCCCAGTAGCCAGCCCCAGAACCAGAAGCCAGCCCCAGTAGCCAGCTTCAGGACCAGTAGCCAGCCCCAGTAGCCAGCCCCAGAACCAGTAGCCAGCCCCAGTAGCCAGCCACAGGACCAGTAGTCAGCCCCAGTAGCCAGCCCCAGAACCAGTAGCCAGCCGCAGGACCAGGAGCCAGCCCCAGTAGCCACCCCCTGGACCAGTAGCCAGCCCCAGTAGCCAGCCCCAGCTTCAGCAGCCAGCCCCAGCTGCCAGCCCCAGTAGCCAGCCCCAGGACCAGTAGCCAGCCCCAGTAGTCAGGACCAGTAGCTGGCCCCAGTAGTCAGGACCAGGAGCCAGCCCCAGTAGCCAGGACCATTTGCCAGGCCCAGTAGCCAGGACCAGTAGCCAGCCCCAGTAGTCAGGACCAGGAGCCAGCCCCAGTAGCCAGCCCCAGTAGCCAGGACCATTTGCCAGGCCCAGTAGCCAGGACCAGTTGCCAGCCTCAGTAGCCAGCCGCAGTAGCCAGCCCCAGTAGCCAGGACCAGTTGCCAGCCCCAGCCCCAGGACCAGTAGCCATCCCCAGTAGCCAGCCCCAGGACCAGTAACCAGCCCCAGAACCAGTAACCAGCCCCAGTAGCAGGAGCCAGCCCTAGTAGCCAGCCGCAGGACCAGTAGCCAGCCCCAGGACCAGCAGCCAGCCTCATTAGCCAGCTGCAGGACCAGGAGTCAGCCCCAGGACCAGTAGCCAGCCCCAGTAGCCAGGACTAGTTGCCAGCCCCAGTAGCCAGCCCCAGGACCAGTAGCCAGTCCCAGCAGCCAGCCCCAGGACCAGTAGCCAGCCCCAGTAGCCAGGGCCAGTTGCCAGCTCCAGTAGCCAGCCCCAGGACCAGTAGCCAGCCCCAGTAGCCAGCCCCAGGACCAGTTGCCAGCCCCAGTAGCCAGCCCCAGGACCAGTAGCCAGCCCCAGTAGCCAGGACCAGTTGCCAGCCCCAGTAGCCAGGACCAGTTGCCAGCCCCAATAGCCAGCCCCAGGACCAGTAGCCAGTCCCAGAAGCCAGGCCCAGCCCCAGTAGCCAGCCCTAGGACCAGTAGCCAGCCCCCAGGACCATTAGCCAGCCCCCAGGACCAGTAGCCAACCCCCAGGACCAGTAGCCAACCCCCAGGACCAGTAGCCATCCCCCAGGACCAGTAGCCAGCCCCAGGACCAGTTGCCAGCCATCAGGACCAGTTGCCAGCCCCCAGGACCAGTAGCCAGGACCAGCAGCCAGCCCCAGGACCAGTAGCCAGGACCAGAAGCTACCCCCCAGGACCAGAAGCCAGCCGCCAGGACCAGCAGCCAGGCTCAGGACCAGAAGCCAGGACCAGTAGCCAGCCTCAGGACCAGTAGCCAGCCCCCAGGACCAGAAGCCAGGACCAGTAGCCAGCCCCAGGACCAGCAGCCAGGCCCCAGCAGCCAGACCCCAGGGCCCAGCAGCCAGACCCCAGGCCCTAGCAGCCAGAATCTTGACCCCAGCAGCCAGGCTCTTGACCCCAGCAGCCAGACCCTTGGACCAGCAGCCAGACTCCAGTAGTCAGAGCCTAGGAGCCAGGCCCCCGCAGCCAGAACCCAAGCGCCAGACCCTTGGCCCCAGCAGCAAGGCCCCAGGACCAGCAGGCAGACCCCAGGCCACAGCAGGAAAACCCCAGGGCTAGCAGCCTGGCCCAGTGGCCAGGCCCCAGCAACCATGCCCCAGTAGCCAGGCCCCAGGGCCAGTAGCCAGCCCCTAGGAGCAGTAGCCAGACCCCAGGAGCAGTAGCCAGACCCCAGGACCAGCAGCCATACCCCAGCAGCCAGTAGCCAGCCCCAGGACCCAGTAGCCAGGCCCAGCAGCCAGGGCCCAGCAGCCAGGGCCCAGCAGCCAGGGCCCAGCAGCCAGACTCTTGACCCCAGCAGCCAGACCCTTGGACCATCAGCCAGGCTCCAGCAGGCAGAGCCTATGAGCCAAGCCCCAGCAGCTAGACCCCAAGTGCCAGACCCTTGGCCCCAGCAGCAAGGCCTCAGGACCAGCAGGCATACCCCAGGCCACAGCAGGAAAACCCCAAGACCAGCAGCCTGGCCCAGTAGCCACGCCCCGGTAGCCATGCCCCAGTAGCCAGCCCCTAGGAGCAGTAGCCAGATCCCAGGACCAGCAGGCAGCCCCCAGGACAAGCAGCCATGCCCCAGCAGCCAAACCCCAGGGCCCAGCAGCCAGACACCAGATCTTAGCAGCCAGACTTTTGGCCCCAGCAGCCAGACCCTAGGACCAGCAGCCACTCTCCAGAAGCCAGAACCTAGCAGCCAGACCCCAAGTACCAGACCCTTAGCTCTCTCAGCAAGACTTCAGGACAGCAGCCAGACCCCATGCCACGGCAGCCAAACCCCAGGGCCAGCAAACTGGCTCCAGCAGTCAGCCCCTGGGACCAGCAGCCCAGCCCCAGCAGCCAGGCTCAAGCAGTCTAAACCCAGGCTCCAGCAGCTAGACCCCATGACCAGCATCCAGACCCCAGGACCAGCAGCCCAGCCTCAGAAGCCAGGCCCCAGGACCAACAGCCAGCCCCTGGAGGGCCAGCAGCTAGTCCCAGTACCCATTATGTAAGGTAAGTGAAATCTATAGGGCTGGGCCTGGGCATCAAAGTGCTATTAATATAATATTGTTTATTTTTACTATTGTTTAGTCACACTCTAATGTAGTCTGTCATGGGGCCAGGAAGGGGACTCTTTCTATCAGACTCTCCAATGGTCACAGAGAGGACCTCTGTTAGATAGACCCACCTCTAGGTCCCATTAGACCCCATTGTAGTCTCTAATGGGGCCTGGTGTGGTCTCTTTCTAACAGACTCTCTAACAGAGACCCTCTCTGCGCTCATTAGAGAGACTCCCCCATTAGAGTACTCTGTTTCTTTGTTTAATGTTAAGAAATCGTGGGAGAATCCCAGGGTATCGATTACTCCTTAGGGGAGGGGAGGAGTTAGTAAGATGACCACGCTCATGTGGGGCGCCCGTGGGGGGGGGCGCAGTTTGCCATCTTCGCCCAGGGCACCAAATGTTCTTGTCCCGGCCCTGAGCACAAACAAGACTTATTACAAGGGACGGCTCTTAAAACATTTCCTCAGCTACAGAAAGAGTTCAATCTCCCATGTTCAGAACTCTTCATATACATACGAGTAAGACACATATCCCAACCCCGATACACACTTTACCCCCTAAAGTATGGTTCTACCTGAATAACCCTAGCACCAATACCAAAGGAATCTCACTATTTTACAATTCCCTCCACCAAAAAAAGGAATTTTCTAAATACAATTCCCACTACCACTGGGAGACAGACCTGGGACACAGCTTCACTGATATATAATGGCAAAGTGCCCTACAATCCATCTACAAATCTACCCAATGTTCCGCCCTTTGGGAGCTCACCCAAAAAATATATTTACACTGGTATCTAACACCCAGAAAACTAGCCTCCTACAGCACTAACACTTTAGAACTCTGTTGGAGATGCAATGCTACAAAGGGTGACCTACTACACATCCTCTGGGCTTGCACACATATACAGGATTACTAGAACAATATATTGCATATCTTGACAGGTATCACGCAAAGCACTGTCCTCCCCACACCAGCATTAGCTTTACTAAACCTGTCAATATAAACAATCCCTAAACCCTTTAGAAAGGTGATTACACACATTATCCTTGCAGCCAGACTAAGCTTAACACGATTATGAAAATCCAAATAGCTACCAACTATAGAAAACACTCTTAAGTTAGTAAACCTACACTACAGTTACGAACTAATGTTGGACTCCAGTAAAGGCCAGCTTACAAAAGCATAGAAGGAATGGTACCCCTGGTCCAGTTGGTCTAGAGCATCGGTATTCCTATGAAGCTACTAGGAACACCTGTACTACCCTTACTCTTATTCACCTGTTTCAGTCATGATTTTTGAGCAGACTTGACTGTTTCTTTGTTGTAAAAACTGGAATGCTAACTTTGTTTTACATATGTATCACATTTAAAAATCAATAAAAAATATTGGTTAAAAAAAAGAAGGCATGTCAGATCAGCTCTAAGAGCCCAAATGGGGTTCATGTGGTAGAGAGATGTATTCCAGAGTGATGCAGGAATCCAATAAATAACAGCAAGTTTTTCAGATTTTTTTTTCCCTCTCAATGATGAAGACAGGTTGTTGGGTCTTCCAATTGCATAGTTTCATTAAAGTGGTTGTAAACTCAGTACAACCACTTTAAACTACAGATAAGCCTATAATAAGGTTTACCTGTAGGTCCCAGGAATATCTCCTAAACTTGCACAGTTTAGGAGATATTCCCTGTATCTGAATGTGCTGACATCCTCAGCACATGTACACTGAAGAATCGGCCCCAGGGTGGACCAGGGTGCGGTTTATTCAGTAAATGTGCCATAACCGGTGCTCCCGTGTGCATGCACGGGAGTGACGGCAGCGCAGCTCTGGCCAATCAAAGCACTGGAGCCCGTGCTGTGATTGGACAGAGCCGGAGAACCCAGAAGAAGCATGTCGCCGGTCACAGCGGTGTGCCGAAACCGCTGCGACAGCTTCGTTCCAAGGTAAGTATTTCATAATGAGCTAGTATGCGACGCATACTAGCTTATTATGCCTTTGTTTTGCAGGGTTTTTTTTATGAGAGTTGACAACCACTTTAATTCAGGAAAAATGCACAATGGTAAAAGGGGAAGATTATTTGCAAAAGATAGGAATACATGCTCTGGCTGTGTTCAGTAAATAGATTAGCAAGTGTTTTTATCTTTTGGTTGAAAGAGAATAAATATGAAATAGAAAAGCTAAGGGGTTATTATTCAGAGGGACTTCAGTATAAAGATCAATTTTCTTTCTGATTGCCAGAATAAGGTAAGGAGAGGGCATTTCCAAAATATATAGAGAAAAGTACCCCATTGGGACTGACAATTCTAGCAAACCAAGGAACTTTGAGGGTGCATTTGTGTAATATCTCCGTGGTCTTATACCATCTTGTAAGCAACTTGTGTCCAGATTATTGAATTTTACTGGAAACAGAAGTGTTATGTATTAAGAGAAGGATTTGGTCAATTGGTTGTTTGGTTATCTGAGAGAAAATGATTTAGGTCTGTGGTGGGGAATGGGTGTCTGAGTCCAATAAAATTGTGTGTACAAAGGAGAGCATGCGGCGATGCAGAGATGACTTTAAAGAAAACATCTCAAAACAAGTGGCAGTCCAGAAGAGTCCATCACCCAGTCACCCATCTGAAAGCCAAACCATGTTTAAAGAGAGAGTGCAAGTAAAAATCTACAGCATTAGTGGAATGAATGCTCAAAATTGGCCAGAGTTAGAAAGGGAGAATCAAAATGCCCAGGAAAAAGTGGGGGTGCCTAGGATGGGTTTAAGTGAGGGAGTGATACGAGCTTAGAGGTTGTAAAAGTTTATGGTCCTACTAGGGCTTCATGAAAGTTCCAAGTCCTGAGAGGATTGTCCCTCACTTCTCTTTGAGGGCATGAATCCTGCTTGATCAGCATGTATAAGTGCTGGCAGATGGGGGATAAGGATAGTATTTTAGTGAATATTTTAATATCTGTATTGACTAGGTCAATAGGACGGTAGTTGCCACATTTGTTTAGAGAGATATGTAGCCAGGAGCTGGATATTCACATTTCCTGCAATCAGAAGATGCTTTATGTTGTAATTATAAGGCAGCTGTGTTCCGGTTTGGCTGGCCTGTGACTCTTGTAATTGGAAGAGAGCAAGGCATCTTGGGACATGTAGTTTATTTGCAAGGATTCGCCCTCTGGCTGTATTGGGTGAAACTACAACTACCAGGGGGCTGATGGAGGAGAAGAGATTTCTGGGAGGAGAAGAGGTTTCTGGGTGAGACTCTAAGAATTGAGGTTTTGGGCCTGGTGCGCTCTTTCGAGACTGGCGTGGATCTGTGTGCAGGGAATCTGTTGCTGGAAGCTGCAGTAGTTGCAGCCTGCTTCTACAGATTTATCAATCAGATATCTGGAGGGACACCAGCAGACAGCTTGATTACCCTGTCCTGTGACAACCTGAAGGCTTTTCCTGTTCCAGCCACCCTGCTGGGGTATCAGATCTGTGTGAGCCGTGGTGGGGTGCGGTGGAGGCTGGAGACCATCCCTTGAGCCATTTACCGGAGAGATCATCATCATTGTCTACATCCTCTGTTCCAGTGTGGTGAGAGGGTGAAAGCCCAGTTTAACAGACACTGTGTATAGACAGCATTTATTTGATGCAAAGATCTGCCTGCACACTAAGTTTGAACACTGTACACAGACATCCATGCTATTCATTAGTCTGCTGCTGCTTGTAGTACCACAGATTTAACTTTTCTAAGTCAGTGATCACTGTGAAGCTTTCTTCAGATTACTTTGCTATAAGAGTGCTGTCCGTTGTTCATACTTCAATCTCTTGGATTAGTTATTTGTCCCATCAACCAATACTCCTTGCAGATAATTGAAATAACGGAAAGCTAGCTTAAGACCTTTTTGTATAATTGTTTTTATTAGGTTTATAGCATACAATAACAAGGAAAAGAGAAAAGAGAAAACATAGAAACATAGAAAAGTGACGGCAGAAAAAGAGTAATCCATCGAGTCTGCCCCATTTTATTTATTTTTTTTTTTTTTAGATTAACCTTGTTGTCTGACTATAGATTTATGTTTATCCCAAGCATGTTTGAAGCCATTTACTGTTGACTGTCTCACAACCTCTGTTGGTAGTTTATTCCAATCATCAACCACCCTTTGAGTAAAATAATACTTTCTAAGATTAGTTTTGAACTTCCCCCCAGTTAGTTTAAGGTCATGTCCCCGTGTTCTTGATTTTGGTTTGATATTGAAAAGACTGCCCTCCTGAACCTTATTCACCCCCTTGATGTATTTAAAGGTTTCAATCATGTCTCCCCTCTCCCTTCTTTCCTCCAGACTGTACATATTAAGTTCCTGAAGTCGCTCTTGATATGTTTTATCCCCCAGACCTTTCACCATTTTTGTTACCCGTCTCTGAACTCGTTCTATTTTATCAATATCTTTTTGTAAGTGTGGTCTCCAGAACTGGACACCGTATTCTAAGTGAGGTCTCACTAAAAATCTATATAGAAGAATCAGAACCTCCTTCCTCCTGCTGGTGATCCCTTTACTGATACATCCCAGAATTCTATTTGCTTTTCCCACTGCCTGGTTACACTGTTTGCTCATTTTGCAATCATCTGAAATAAGCACCCCCAAATCTTTTTCTTCTGTAATGCTGGCTAACACTGTGCCCCCAATGCTGTACTCTCTAAGCGGATTCTTTTTCCCTAGATGCATTATTTTACATTTAGAAATATTGAACTGCAGTCTCCACTGCTTTGACCAATCTTCCAGCAATGCCAAATCATGTTCCATGTTACAGACACCTCCAGGGATATCAACCCTATTACACACCTTTGTATCATCAGCAAAGAGACATACATTGCCCAGCAAACCTTTAGTTATATCACTTACATATAGGTTAAATAGAACAGGACCCAGTACAGAGCCTTGTGGTACCCCACTAGTGACTAGTCTCTGTTCTGAGTGAACCCCATTTACAACCACACTCTGGGATCTATCCTTTAGCCAACTGCATATCCACTGAACCA